>PVJI01001267.1:0-144992 GCA_004026765.1 Micronycteris hirsuta
GTTTTGTCACCTCGAGACGTAAGCCCGGCACGCCTGTACCCGCCAGGGCCCCGCTCCCAGGAAAGAGGGGCCTGGGCTCCTCACAGGGGGCACTGTTGGCCAGAGAGGAAAGTACATAACGTGTTTCAAAACTTTCCGCACCAAAAAGAAGTGTTACTTTTGTAATGAGCCGGATGTAACATTTCCAATTGAGTGGCTTTTAGCCAGACCCCAGCCTTGCCCTTTCTAAACAGGGAAGCAACACAGCACCATGGGCGCAGGTGAGAGGAGCGGCGCCCCCGCAGCCGCCGCAGGACGTGCGCCCAGCCAGACCCCCAGGACAACCACGCCCTGTGCGCTGCAGGCAGCTGCCGCCCTACTCCGGCAACACCCCCTCGCCCCAGAAACGCAACGACCTCACCACTAACAAGGCAAGGGGCTTTGGCTAAAGCTGGGATCGATGGGGAATTGCTTTATTTTAGAAGAAATACAACGGTTTTATAAGCATTTGTGCCTATAAAAAATGAACACCTATTATCTACTCGGCAAGAAATGGCGTTCTGACGTGTGGCAGTGCCGCCGACTGGAATGCTCTGCAGAAAACTGCTCGGGGGCACTGTGACTGGCGAGTCTGGCTCTTCAAGGCCGTGCGGAGAAGCGCTGAAGGGAGTGCGCCCCGGAGCCGGCAGGCCTCCATGCTGCAGGCACGCTCGCGGCTGTGTGACGCCAGGCTGGGTAAGGGGCTCAGCCTCTCTGCTCCGCGGCCCCCACCGAGGCGAGCTCGGGACCACGCTGGCACTGGGCGCTGAGGAGCGCCGACGAAGCAGCTGTGAGGTGCTCCTGGCCCCCCTGGAACGATGCCACACGTCACCGCCACCTTGGGTAACAGCTGCTAACGGAGGGCGCATGAGGCAAACAGGAAGGGCGAATGCTACTCGGGAGATGGCCTGCTTCCTCATCGTCTTGTTTAAAATGACACCACCAGCCAGGCCCTGGGCCCGACAAGGAGGAAGGGCCACAGATGAGGTTCCTGTCCTCAGCAAGGAGCAAGGGCGCTGGCCGTGCGGAGCGCCCGGCCTGGGCCAGAGACTGCTGCCTGTCACACAGGCACCAACAGAGGCCGGGGGACGTGGGGAGACACCACGGCCCAGCACGGCGAGGAAGGACCTGTGCTTTCCAGCTGTGTCTTCCCGTCATCCCCAGGGGGTGGTGGCCACGCAGCCGGGACACAGTGAGGGACAGGTCTCCAGATGTGCACAGGCCGTCCCAGAAGACAGACTAAGGCCAGAGGGGCTGGCTCCTGGTCCCAAGCTTGTCCTCGAGGGATCCTTCAGGATGAAAACCCCCAAAGCATGAGCACAGCTTCCTGAGACGTGACCCAACCCCCCCACTCAGGAGCACCCCGGGAGCTACGTATCCACCTAGCTTCTTTCCCCGGGAACTGGGAGGTCCGATTTGTGACCACCCAACAGTCCTGGTCTGGGCTCAGGGACCTACACAGCCACCGTCGGGCTGTGACCCAGGGCTGAGCGGTGCAGGAAGGAAGCTGTGAAAACCAGCCTCGAGCTGCGCGCACAAGCGGGCAGAGTCAGCGACCTGGGTCCTGAAACTGAACTGAGAGGCGAGGACCCTTAAAAATCCAAGGCCCGCCTGGCGTGCCGGGTTGGCGCCCTCTGCGGACTGTGCGGTACGCCCCCGCCGGCAAGTTGTAAACAAAACAAATGGCGGGTGGGCACATGCACGCTCCATCCGGGAGGCGGCGGCCCCACAGGTGGTCGCCCCGAGGGGAGGCGCTGGGCCACCAGCGGCGGGACCGACTTCTCACCGCAAACACACGAGAAAAGCCAGGGGTCCCACCGCCCCCTGCCGGCGAGCCCGCGGTGCTGACGGCCCCTCCCCGCGGACGCGGCCGGCGAGCGTCCCGGCCTCCGCGCTGCCCCCAACCCGCTTCCAGCTGCGGCGTCGGGTCCCGTCTGGGGCCGCAGTTGCCCGGCGACGCGGGGGTCTGGCGGCCGCGCCGGACCCAGGCCAGCCGCCCTGCCGCCGGCCGCTAACTTCCCCAAGTTTCCTCGGGGCTGGGACTCGTGGGCCGAGGCCGCGGGGCAGGGGTCGGGGCCGGTCGGGGCCTGGTCGCGGAGCGGGGAGCGCGGGGCTCCGGCTCCCCCGGCCCGGCCTCTCCGCCGCCCGCCCGCGGCCCAGGCCCGCCCGAGGCCGGAAGCCGTTCCCGGAGATGCGGGGCCCGGGCGGGGTCCGGGCCGGGTCCGGGCCGGGGTCCGGGCCGGGGTCACTCACCTGGACTGGAGTCTGTTCCGCACCTGCAGAGCCTCGTTGCCCGCCCCGCCCCCCCTACAGGCCCGCGACCCACTGACACCGAGGCGGAAGTGCGGCCGGCCGCCCCATCGACTGACAGCCCACGCCAGCCACTCCAGGCGCCCCGCGCCGTCGCCTAGACCGCCGCTCGCCCAATCAGCGCTCGATCTGAGCCCTGGACCGGGAGGCGGGATTATGCTAATCACTTCCCCGGAGCAATACCTCGCTCCTTTCCTCGGGGTCCCGCCCACGTGGAGGAGTGACGACGGGAACAGCCAATCATAGTGCGGAGAGGCGGGGTTATGCAGATATTGATTCGTGGGGCAGGCGGGAAGTAGGAAGAGGAGTGGCTTGGAGAGCTGCGTTTACAAACACCGAGTCAGGTGGCTGACGCTCAACGGGCAGGTGGCTGTGTCAGAGCTCGAAACCCAGAGCTCGAAACCCCCAGGGCGAGCGTAGGGGCGAGGGCGGAAGTCATCCTCCTAAAGCTGCCTCCCTCAGTTATGCATCTTGCAGGGCTCCCCACCGCCTATCCTCCATGGCATACCTTTCACTGCTCACCAAAATCCGGAGCCTATTTTGCTCTCTGGTTGCATTCCTGACCGTTTGCTCCCGTTTAAAATCTCTTGGGGGTCCCACTGACCTGCAGTGGCTCCGTGGTTAAGCCCAGAAGCTCTGGAGTCAGAACCCAAGCTGGCATCCTTACTAGACCTGTGGGCTTGAGCCTGCTAACACCAGGTATCCTTTGCAAACCAGGTGTCTCCCACCCTCATCCCACCTGAAGTCTAGGGTCTGGTTTGGAGCAGTCACATGAACCAGGCTGGCTTAGAGGTGGACAGGTGACCCTGTGCTGACCAATGAGGGTTGGCCCTGGGACTTTGGCTGAGGGTCAGAAAGCTCAGGCCAGAGTGACGGCCAAGATCAAATGACTCTCCCACCTGCTCGCAGACCTTCCCAGAACTGGGGGAGGTGACAGAAAGATGTAAATATGGGGCTACTGATGGCGTCTTGCCGCCATGAATAGAATGGCCACCTGGGAGTGAAGCCAACCCAAAGGAAAGCAAGAGGAAATGCCAAGTCGCCTGGGACCAGCCGCACCTCTCTCAGCCTCTGCTCTAGACTTCTCCGTGATCTGGCCTTTCCCTTCTGTCTAAGCCAGTGAGGTGGACCGCAGAACACCGACAGGCCCCTGTGATCCCAGAGCGCATTTGGAAGGTCACACTCATTGCTGCCTCTTCTACAAACCAGCCCCAGCTGGGCCTCTGCCTCCAGCAGGATGTGGATGCCTTGAGGTCAAGGGCAGAGCTTGACCGAGGACACTGGTGCCCCTGTAAACAGCAGAGCAGAAAAATGGACAGGACCTCGGAGGCAGGGGTGGGGTGTAGGCTGCACCTCCCGGACCAGAGAGCCAGCCACCCCACCATCCCCAGACCGAGCCAGCTCACTGGTGGGCCCATTGTCAGCGGGTGCTGGCAACATGCAAGGACGGCAAAGGAACTCTCCCAGCCTCTTCTGCCTGGAGAAACCAGAAGGAGGCGGGGCTGGGCCTCAGAAACAAAGGCGTTGCCATGGTTACCCCTGAAGAATCCGACTTGAGCAGGAGTGGAAAGGGTGTGGGGCACATGCTGGTCCCTAAGCCGGGACAAGGACCAGCCAGGTTGCCACAGATATGTTTGCAGATTCCCTGGCCCGCCTGGCCCAAGTCTGGTGCAGAGTTGCAGAAACCCCCACCCTCCGTGACCCTTACCCTGGCACGTCCCTGAGACTCTGACCCCGTGTAAATTTCATGCCCTGGAGAGGAGAGGCTCAACCTACCAGTTCAACCCTTGGCCATGAACTTGGGGGTGAGAGAGCTGGGTCCGGAGGACAGGCTGGGGTCCAGTGAGCCTCGGGTCTGCCCATGGGCCACCCGTGTCACCCCCTTTAAACAGAGGCAACCAGCTGGGCTCCCACCCGAGGCTGCCTCCTTTTGGCCCGGAGGCCAGAATTGGGCAGGAGCACCCACCCCGGAGCCTTGTCCTGACCTTTGCTCGATACAGAGGCAAAATTCCCCAGGAGTGGGATGAAGGGCAGGAGCGGAACTGGAAACAGAGATTGGGCCCTGCGGTCACAACAGGACAATGGCGACGGTGGACGTCACCCGGTGCCCGTGATCTACACGCCTCCTCTGGCCACGTGTTTGCAACAGCCAGCTGAGGAGACCCCGTGTGTCCCCACTCCCACTTTTCAGATGGGAGGAAGTGGCCCCACGCTGTGCAGCCCAGTGGCCTGGCCCGGCCCAGGAGCTGGTCAGAAAGGTGGAGCCCTGCCCGCACCTCCCGGACCAGGATCTAAACCTGAACGAGATGCCCAGGTGTTCCTGGGCGGCTTCCGAGGTGGGGGTCATCATAGAGTCGAGCACTTGGGCCTGGCTCATACCCATGGTCCTCTCAGGACCCCAGCGGGCCATCCACATGTGGCCCTGGGCATTTGAGACGTGCTGGCCTAACAGATCATTTGAGGGACTGCTTCTACCAGATCGCCCCCAGGCCGAGCCAACCCCCTCCCACCCCAAGGAAACCCTGCGGTCATGTCTGTCTGTGGCTCCCCTGGCAGGGGCGATCGAACCCCCCATCCCAACTCCTTCTGAATCAAGTCAGTGGATATCACGGTCCACGGCACCTGCCCCCTAGAAGGCAGCCCCACCTCCCCTCAGTGGCCAGGGGACCCTCTGGGCGCACAGCCTGGAGTGTTGGGGTCAGAGGTCCCAGCGGCATGGGAACAGGTGCCCTGAGTCTGCCCCGAGGAGGCAGAGCAGAGGCAACTGCTCCCTGCTTCCGGTGGGGAAATCGAGGCTCAGAGAGTGGAGCGGCCGGCCTGGGGCCCCACAGCAGAGCAGGGCATCGACGGCAGTGCTGCCCGCAGCCCACTGCCCTTTCCCCCGCTTCACTCTCACCTCCCCAACAGGTCTCCAGGCCGGGGCTGATCTCTTATCTCCATCTGCAGCCGCAGCCGCCTCCTGGGCTCCGGCGGGGCTGGGCATGCCAGGATGCTGGGGCCCAGCATTGCTGACCGGCCTTTGCCCCTGAGGAGCCCAGCCTGAGGCTCACGCCTCCCCTGCTGCCCCCGCTCCCTTCTGCGGATTGCTAGGGGACCTTCTCCCAAGAGGCAGCCTGGGCAGCCACAGGGCGGCGGCCCTCACGTGGCCCGAGCTGATCCTTCCCCAGGAAACTTCCCAGCCTCCTGTGCAACGTGACAGTGCTTGGCACTCTGTCATCGGAAGCAGGTATTTTTAGTGTTGAACCCACCACCTGAAGAGAGACAAGTTATCAATAGCAGCCTCAAAGGGCTTTTTCTTTTCTTCTCCCGTGGCTTCGGGGCCCCAGCGGTCTGCGCCCGTTAAATTCTGCCAGCTTTTCACCCCACAGCTTCATCACGCCGCAGCCTGGCCTCCGGGAGACCAGCCTGGCCAGGAAGAAGTGGTCAGGAGCCAGGGAAAGAAAGGGTGGAGCAGAGGCTATGCCCCAGACTAAGCAGGAATGAGGGGGGCAGGCGACTTCCTTCCACGTGGACCCCACTTCCGACTCTAGTTGCCCCTCTGGCATTTATTGAGCACTTTCTGTGTGCCGACACCGCCCTGTGTACCTTTCGGCATATTGTCCCAGCTCAATGCCCCAGTCACCCTCTGAAATGTCCCAAGCCAGGAGCTGTGGGACCCCAAGGCCTTTCTGACTGTTATTAGGTGTTTCTGGAGAGAAGCGTGGCAAGTGGGTCTGGGAAAGCTGTTTAAACAAAGCCAGTCAGTGTCCTCCCACCCCCCCAGGGGCGGGGCTTCGAGGGCCCCGCCCACTCTGGTGTACAAGAATGCCAGGCTCTGGGGTATGGAAAGGCCTGCTGCAAACTCAAGACTTATTAAAACTGGGAGACTTTGCCCTGGCTGGTGTGGCTCAGTGGATTGAGCCCTGGCCTGCGAACCAAAAGGTTGCTGGTTTGATTCCCCATCAGGGCACACGCCTGGGTTGTGGGACCCCATCCCCCATAGGGGGCGTGCTAGAGGCAACCAATCTATGTATCTCTCACACATCAATGTTTCTCTCCCTCTCTTTCTCCTTCCCTTCCTTCTCCTCTGTCTAAAAATAAATAAAATCTTCCCTGGCTGGTGTAGCTTAGTGGATTGAGCATGGGCTGCGAACCAAAGGGTCGCTGGTTCGATTCCCAGTCAGGACACTAGGTTGCAGGCCAGGCCCCCAGTAGGGGGCCCATGAAAGACAACCACACATTGATGTTTCTCTCCCTCTCTTTCTCCCTCCCTTCCCCTCTATCTAAAAATAAATAAATAAAATCTTAAATAAATAAATACTGGGAGAGTTTTCTATAGGATGCTGGAGTGGCCGTCCACCTTGCTGAAGGTACATTTGGGTCACCTTGGCTGCCTGCCCTTTAGAATTAGAGCCACAAGGCAGGTAGGGTACCAGGCATCACCAGGACCCAGTTCCTACGTTATTGTACCACACTTGTAGTGCTGGTTTCCATTCTCATTGTCATCTCATGGCCCACAGTGGCTGCTTGTGCTCCAGCCATCACATGAATGTCTGGCAAGAAAGAAGGAAGGAGGGAAAGAACAAGGGCAGAGGTGATTTCATCTTGCAGTAATTGCACTGCCCCACCAGGTGAGTGAGCTCTCTCTCTCTTTTCTTAAAGATTTTTTTTAATTACTTATTTTTTGACAGGAAGAGAGGGAGAGAAACATCAATGCGTGTTTGCCTCTCACGCGCCCCCTACTGGGGACCTGGCCTGCAACCCAGGCATGTGCCCTGACCGAGAATCAAACCCTCAGTCTTCTGGTTTGCAGGCCGGCGCCCAATCCACACTGAGCCACACCAGCCAGGGCTGAGTCAGCTCTCTTTGAGGACCTGACCCCGAAGACACGGCAGGCACTTCTGCTGACAACCCAGCAGCCCGAACTTCACCCCGTACTGCTCCTTGTGCCACAGCGGTTTAGCTGAGTGAGCACTGCCAGCCTGAACGAAACGGAGCGCCCAAGGGGGAAGATTGTGGGGGGCCCCTCTCAGAGGACCTGCGCAGACTGCTGACACCACCCAGAACCCTGTGGCCAGGGCTGCCTTCCTCCTTCAGGTGTCCTCCGGTGTCGGCCGAGGCAGGCCCAGCATGGTGGGCACTTCACGAGGTGTGGGAAGAGGGCTGTGCCCGGGCCAGGCAGAACTCTCTGCTTTCAGTCCCTGACTCCCTGGCAGCATAGAGCCTGGGCCCCCACTGTGTGCCCCCCGTGCGTGGCCCAGCAGCGGGAGGGGCAGCAGCTGCGGGCTGTCCCTGGCCCCTGAAGTGCCTGTGGTTTCTGTCTTCCTGGGTGTGCTCCGAGGGCTGGCTTCCTCTCGCAGTACCTGCTGAGCACCTGCTGAGCACCTGCGGGCCCTCCCTCGTGGGCCAGCGTGGCCAGGACAGGGTCGGGGGAACACAGGGCGAGCAAGAACCCTAGTCCCTCTCTCTCCGCCCTTCCCAGGGGCTCCACACAGGGACCAGCGGGGCGGGCAGGAGCGGGAGGACAGACAGCTGGGCTGGGGGTAAATTTAACTTGCCGGAACTGCTGGCCAGGGAGCTGCCAGGCGCGGGGGTGGGAGGGGAAAGTTCAAACAGCCTGGGGAGCGGGGGTGGGGGCGCGGAGGGTAGTGTGATCCATTTCTCTTCCTGCCATCCGGGAGGGGGCTGGCAGCAGGGGCCCCCCTCCATTCCTGGCAGGAGCACCCGTGCTTTATAGGGCAGGGTAAGAGACAGCCGGCATTTGGGTTCTCCTGGGGATAGGCGTGCTTCCCTCCCCACCGTTCTATCCTTTCCATCCGTGGGAGAGGAAGGCAGGGTGGGGAGGAGGGGGAAGGGGGGCAGCCAGCCAGGCGCGCCCCAGGCCTGCCCTCACACAGCTCGCAGTGGAGGGGTGAGAGGGGGCCCCAGGAGGCTGGACTGCGGGCTGGGAGTGTCAGGGCTCACAGGGGAGCAACCTAGGTGGTCCTGGGTGGGGGGTTCTGGGCTCGGTGGACTACTCTGCTGTCACCATTTGAAATTCTTAATTTGGGGGAGGAGCCCACATTTTCACCAGGCACTGGGCCCCCCATTCTGTAGTCGTCCTAAGTGAGGAGGGTTCAGGGCAGGACTCGGGTCCAAGCTTGTTCCCGGGGAGGGGCAGAGGGGCTGACGAGAGGCCACTTGCCAGCACTGCCCCCGCCCCGGAAAGGCGGTCTGCCCTGGCGTCCCTGGCCCGGGGCGCAGGGTAGTCTCAGAGTGGGTGATCTCCCAGGCACCTAGCCTGGCCCCTCCGGCCACTCCCTGGCTTCAGTAACAATGTGACCTTCTGGGTTCCTAGCCCAGCAGCACATAGTAGGTGCTCAACAAGCTGCCAGAAGTGGGTGGGCCAGTCTGCTCTGGACAGATGGTCAGGGGTGGGGATGAAGCTGGCACCCTTGCCCAACTCCAGGCTCAGCCGCTCGCTCAGAGAGAATCTGCGTGAGCCTCAGTTTCTCAGAGGAGCTCCATTCCAAGGAATGAGTGGGAGGACATGGGAGTGGCCCCCTGTGACAAATAGCTGGTGCTCTGCCCCAAACCCTCCTGTGGGGACCCCACCCCCAGGGCTGACCTCACCTCAAGCTCCAGACAGGGGCACATGACTGGCACCTTGGACAACAGTGCATCAGCCTGATCCAGGGCCAAGAGCATTGGGATGTCAGCCTGGAGGTGCCACAGGAGGGGACGGCTGCATGAGCAGGGAGCAGGCCCCAGCCGAGGGCTGACAGACACAGCCTCTGGGGAGAGGCATGGGGCTCCTGGATCCAACCATACCTGAAGGAGGTACACCACCATGGATTGTTAGGTTCATGCCTGTGGAGCCGCAGCTCTCACGCCCATTGATCCACGGTTTCCACGCCCCCTTCTCCACACACAGGGAGGACAGCCACCTGTCTAGACAGGCCCCTGGACCCCTCCTCTCCCATTCAGGGAGCCCCAGGCTGGGACTACCCTCCAGCTGTTGCGCAGGTGAGCCTCCCAAGGACAGACTCCACGAAGCCCCCGATGTTGCCCCCAGGTGGCCTGTGAGCCCAGGAAGCAGAAAAGCCCCCTGGGAACCTCAGCACTTCTCGCAGGGGCGTTCCCAGCTCTGCCGGAGTCCTGAGCACACTTAGAAAAGGTGAGAAGATCGTGCAAGGCCAGGAGAAGGTGGGCCCACACTGAGGTCTGGCAGAGGTGCGGGGACAGGGCAGGGGGCCCCGCAGGAGTGGCAGGCGCCCCTTTACCCAGGGCCGTGGGGAAAAGTCAGGTGACCCCACCGTGACAGTGCGGAAGGCGGAGCTCTGGTCTGGGGCTCAGGGCTGGGACTCCGCTGTCCCGAGTCAAGCGCAGGGATCTGAGCTTGGTGCCCCTGGTGCTCTTTGGTGGCCTGTCTGCAGGGAGCAGGGGGTAGCCCAGTGGTGCAAAGCCACCTGGCTAGGCAGGTCCTGAACAAGCCAACCAGCCTTCTAAGCAAAGCCCGGCAAGACCGAAGGACAGGCTGCTTCAGGGCACCTCAGCCCTGCTGCCCGGCCCTTCCTTCCACCTGTTGAGCTCCCGCCCTGCCTTTGCCTCCGGCCCTGCCCAGCCAAGGGGCTGCCCAGGAGACACAACTGTTTCCTGTTTCTACCTGAGATTCATACTTGGGGGCAGGGGAGGGGGCAGGAGGGGGGTGGGGCTGACTCTGGAGCGGTCCTCCAACCTCTGCCCTGGCCCAGGGTCTGGTCCCACAGTCAGGGCACCGTGGAAGGAGGGGGCCTTTCTCTGATCTGACCTGTCCCCACAGAGAGAGAGGGAGCCAGGTGCCAGCTTCCTCCAGGAACCCCCACCCTGCTCCGAGTCAGAACCACGTCCACCGAGACACACAGCCGGGCCCACATGCCACACACAGACACGCACACGCACACAGAGACAGCCACACAGCACGCCCTGCTCCTGGGGGTCGCCCAGCCCCCTCCCTCCTCCCCCAAGGCCTCGGGAGACGCCTTCATTAACTGGATCCTGCGCCCTCCGCACGGAGGCAGCAGCTCATCCGTCATCTCCCTGACAGGCACAGGCTCCCCGGGGAGCCGCCAAGTCCCCAGGGGGAGCCGGGCTCTGTCTCCTGCGGAAGCAGCTCCCACGTGGGACCCCCTTGCAGCCCCTGCGCCCCCCCACCCCCCGCAAGGCTGCCTCTGGAGGAAGCGGGGGCCCAGGACGCCATGCGGGAATGTTGGCCCAGGGAATGGGACCGCACAGAGGCGACACACGCGTGTTCCCACACCCGGGGCTGCAGAGACCAGGGGCGACCTGAGGGCTTCTGAGAGGGGAGGGGCGAAGGGGGCCGTGGGGCAGGTGCCAGGTGAGGCTGAGCCTGACGAGGTCAAGGTGGGACTGTGGGCCTGGGACCTGCAGAAGGGACCTGGTCACCTCATCGGCACTGTCATCAGGGCCATCCCACCTGGCCACCGCCGGAAGGCCCGGCACAGGACAGGAGGCCGCAGGAAGGTCAGGCTGGGACGGCAGGTCCCTGCTCTGTGGCAGTGGCTCTGTGGGCAGGGCAGGGGCACACTCCGGGAGGGCAGGGCCTCCCAGGGCAGCCAGCAGTGGGCCAGGGGCCGGCCAAGGGTCCAGTTGGAAGAATGGTTTGGCCCCCCAACCAAGGCTGGTGGCAGGGAGCTTCGGCCTCCCGGGGGGTCTCCCACAGAGCCCTGAGCACCCAGGCCCTCGGCCCCCAGAACCGAGCTGGCCACCTCAGCTCTGCCACAAGGCCATATTGGGGGAAGGGCAGAGGCCCCTCCCCGGACCCAGGGCCAGCTGTGGGGACGACTAGGACTCGCCTTGCCTGACACCCTCCCCTCCATGCTTCCTGTGCCCTCCACAGTGACAGTTCAGATGACCTTGACCCCCGACCCCCAAC
Organism: Micronycteris hirsuta; assembly: GCA_004026765.1. Taxonomy (NCBI): domain Eukaryota; kingdom Metazoa; phylum Chordata; class Mammalia; order Chiroptera; family Phyllostomidae; genus Micronycteris; species Micronycteris hirsuta. The sequence continues at coordinate 11,222 of PVJI01001267.1, forward strand.
CCACACTGCTGCAAACTCAGGCAGCGCCACCAGGTTGTTGGAGCCGGGCGGACAGGTTCATTCTGGGGTGCTGGTGCCGGCATCCCTCCCACTGGGGAGTGAAGGAGAGGGTGGGTGCCACAGGGAGACTGTCCAAGAGCCATCCTGCCGGAAAGGAGGAAGACACCAGGGAGGACAGACGGAAGGAAGGGCTGTTCGCCGAGCCCCTGGATGCAGCCATACCTGAAGGCCCCCCACCCTGGGTTTTCCCCACTTCGGACAACAATAAATACACCACAGCACCTGTGCCCTGGGCTCTCCTGTCCTCTCCATCCTTGGGGACACCTGGACCCTGGCCCAAGTCAGCCGTGGCCCTGAAGGTAGGGTCATCAGACTTGTATCCAAAGCGGTGGCCTCCGTGCTGCTCACGCGCTGTCCCTGAGTGCCTCGCGCTGCACTGAAGCTGGCTCAGAATGTCACCAGGAAAAAAAAGACAAGGAACAAAAAGGGAAAATCTGCATTTCAGTGCTGAAATGTGCCTGCAGGAGAGAGCCGATGCTTCCTCCAGAGGGTCACAGCGCTGGCCTTGGCCATATCGGGCGGGACAGTCACCGGCAGCTGGCCTCGGCTGCCCGGCTCCCTCATTATTTCTCATTAGTGGGCTGTGTCCCCACACACAGGGGCAGAGCTCTCGGGGACAGCAGCGGGCCTGCCGTGGCAGGAGAGAGGTTTTTCTAGCACAGGGAGAGGGTGCCGGCAGAGCCTGCCACCCCGTGACAGCGCCAGACACGTGGGACAAGGAGGCAGCGTCCCGCCGGCCTGACACTGGCCACAGACCCAGAGGGAGGCGGGCAGGCTGCCGCTGGGCCAGGCTCCGACCGCGGGCTGGGCCTGAGAGCCTCGGCACCAAGCTCAGTGCCCTCCAACCAGAGCACCCCCTCCCCGCCCCCACCAGCCTCTCCCACAGGCTCCCAGCTCATTGCCCTCAGCGCCGTTCTCCGGGACGCAGGAGCCAAAACCCGCAGTCAGCTGTGACCCCTGTCTCTCTCACATACCCCTCATGTGTCAGTTTCAAAAGACCCCCACGGCCCTGGCCGGGTGGCTCAGTCAGTGGGAGTGTCGTCCCGTACACCAAAAGGTTGGGGGTTCAGTCCTCGGTTGGGGCCCATGTGGGAGGCAACCGATTGATGTTTCTCTCTCTTTCTCCCTTCCTCTCTCTAAAAAAGAGAGAGAGACACCCAGGACCTGGCCAGGCGTTTACCCCGTCTGGCCACCGTCATCCTCGGCCGGAGAACCTCGCAGCTGCCCCCCTCCCTGTGCCCCAGCACGGCCCCCCTCACCAGAAGGGACCTGCGTACAGCACACCTCCGGTGCCTCGGGCTCTGTCTCCAGCCCGTGGGGACCCCTGCAGGGTGCCTCTCCCCTGGGGGGAGACGCAGAAGAGGGAGCCAAACAGACAGTGCTTGTCCCCTCCTCCCCTCCTCCTCCTCTCTCCAGTGGACACCACCTCAGCTGTCACCTCTACAGGGACAGCAGCTCACCTGGACATAGCCAGCACCCTCATTCCTTCAGGTCTGAGCTCTGGTTACTGTTCCTTCTCAGGCCGGGGGCCAGGCTGGACGGCTGCACGGCCCTGTCACAGTGTCTCGCTCAGGGACCCCACAGTGCGGAGGGGGCCCTGAATTCCTCGCATGCGCCCCAGCCCCGCCTCCTCCTGCTGATGGGGGCAGTCAGCCCCAGAGAACTGGCTCCTCCCGCCCGCTGCTCCAGGCTGAGGGGTTCAGCACACCCCGGAGGCGGCAGCAGCTGAGTGCACGGAGACCCCTCCCGTGGGCCCTTGTGGAGGGGACCTCTAACCCTGCGGAGCCCGGAAGGGCTGAGGCGCCATTTCCCCAGTGGGTCCCTGGCAGGGGGCCTGTGAGGCCAGACCAGCCTCCATTGTGGGACCCGGATGCTCAGGGTCTTCTTGCTGGAGATGCCGTGCTGGGTGGGCGTTAGGCCGCATCCCGCAGAGCGGTGCCCACCTCTGCTCTGTGCCCTCGGGAGGCCCTTCCTGTGTCCAGGGAAGCGAGCGGCCCCAGGAGGAGGAGGCAGAGGGCCACACAACCAGTGCCTTGTCTGGGAAGTGGGTCCCGGGCTGCATGGGACTCCACACCTGTGGACCAGGCCCCCTTGAGCCCCCGGATGGACGGGGGAGGGGGCAAGCCCACCCCTGAGCAGGTATGTGAGGGCCATCCAGTCCAGCAGGGCCTGATGTGGCCGTCTTGCCACCAGGTGGTGATTGCTGCTCCCAGAATATGTGCCACACGGGGTGGGGGGGGATGGGCATGGTCTGTGTGGCCAGTGGGGTAGACACTCAGAGGTGCCCCAGAACTTGGAGATATTCTCACCAGGGTCCCTTCAGGAGCCTGAAGTCCTGCCCAGTAGGAGGAGGTGGCCCTCATCTCCGCTCCAGCTCTGCACACCGGCCCCGTGCCCGGCCTTGCTGTCCTGCCCACCAGTGTCTGGCACCTGCACACACACTACCTAGGACCGTGTGCGGCCCGCTCTGTCATGGTGACGGCAGGTGCTCAGTGAGACCCGCGGATGGACAGATGGACAGTCACCCTGTGGATGGGAGAGCTTGCTCCTGGGGGCAGGGTGCAGGCTCTGGCTTGGCTGACTGGCTGGGGGGTGGTGGGAGGGTGTTCGCCCAGTAGTCTCCTTGTGGGAATGGACATATCACTCCCCAAACGCAGCTGTTTCAACGATGGAGAAACTGGACCACAGGCCACTCCCTTGGCAGGGGCCGGGGTGAGCTGCGAGTAGGGGCCTGTCTTTTGTCCTGGCCCTCAGCCAGCCTTTCCCAGGTTCCTGCCATCCTGGGGCCTGGACACCCAATCTTCGGGACAGACGCCCCCAGGGCAAGATGCCCTTTGGACACTAGACCCCAAGGGTTGGTTCACTTGCTGGCCTCAGGGGCCTTGACCTCAGCGCTTGGCCAGGAGTGTGGCCATTAAGAGAGGGGTGCTGGCTTCATGTGACCTTGGGCGGTGGCGTCCAGCTCTGTACAGGGCCCCCTGGTCCTACCCACCTCCCAGGCTGATCAGAGGGCTAATGAGGGCCGAGAGCCCTGGACTGGCCTGGTCCTTTCCTGAAGGCCTCAATCCACAGAGGAAGGTCTCCTGGCCCAAGCCTCACAGCTGGGCCCCCAGAGCCTGGGGCCGGCTGAGCTCAGCCCCCACTCCAGCTGCTGTGGGGTGGGAGACCACCAGGGAGAGCTCCAGAATGCTGACTTTAAAGGAGCAACTGCCAGGCGGATGCCCCTTTTACTCGGCCCTTCACCCCAGACGGTAAGCCAGACGCACTCCCCAAGGTGGGACCGGAGCCTGGGGTGGGGGGTCCCAGCCAGTGAGCCTCCCAAGGCCAGGCCGGGGGGCACTGCCTCAGGGAGATGCAGGGTCTGGTGGGGTCCAGCCTGCGGGGAGCGGGAGACAGGCAGCCAACCCAAGTCCAGAGGCTCAGGGCGGCTTTGTGACATGAGCCCTGGGTCCAGCCGCCCTCACGGGCCATGCAAGGGCTTTCCACCTCGGCTGGAATAGGTCCCCAGTCCTGGTGCGGCGCTGCCCACCCATCACGAGTTGCGGCGCGAGTCGTGGGCCGGCAGCTGAGCAGCCGGTAAGGGGAGCAGGCGCTGCTGGTGGGCAGGAGGGGCGCAGCCAGGTCCTCACAGGGGGCTCCCAGAGGGCCCAGGAGCTTCCCCGCGGTGCCCCAGCACAGGCCGGGAGAAGAGATGGAACAATGGGTCCCCTCTGGTGGGGTCTGGGGTCTCCTCCCTGCAGCCAGCCCAGCCCCCCAGTACCCAAAGTTTCTGAAGCACGTCTTGGGGCGGAGGAGGGAGGGTCCCGCAGGATCCGGAACCCGCTGTGAGCACAGGAGTGCGGCTCGGTGTGGACCACCACCCGGGCCGTCTGCAGCCCCTGCCCCAGGTCCCAGCCCCCAGCCCACGCGCAGACACGCCCACTGCCGCGTCCCTGAGGCCCCAGCGGACGGCGCCCGGCAGGCACGGGCACGGAGAGTCCCTGCTTCCCTCCCCCTCCGACGCTGTTCCCTTCGCGGTCGCTGCCTCATGGTGTGTCTCGCTGCCGTTGCGATCCCCCAGACTGACGCTGAGTGGCTGTTTCTCTGGCATGTGGGTGTCCGCATGTGTCTGTTTGTGGGCGTGTCTGTCTGTCTGGCTGTGTCTGCCGCGGAATCTGTCCTTGACCCTGTCTGTCTGAACGTGCCTAGGGGAGGGGCGCTGCCTTTCTTAGCGTCTCCTCCCCCGTCCCTCCCCGCAGGCGCTAACGCAGCGACAGCCGCCGCCTGGCTGCGCCCTAGCGCAGTGACCTCGTCTGTCCACGCAGCCGTGACCACGCCACCGCGCTGTCTGCTGGGGGGCCTGTGGCTGGGCCCCGAGCTGCTGGCCCCTCCCCCTTCAACTTGGGGCCGCCCGTCTGCACCCCGGTGGGGTGGGCGCACACCCCTCCCAGCGGGGTCTGGTGGCCCCTCATCTTTCCTTATGTAACTCCACATTTGTCTGCGCCTTGTGGGTCACCCTGGACGCTATGCTGGGCCTTGCCCACGGGAAGGCTGAAACCCAGAGTCCTGTGCAGATGGGGAGCGGAGCGGACCCGGCCAGGGCGCAAGCCCTTGAAGACCCTTCCCATCCTTTCTCTTAAAGACGTTTCTTTCCTCATACCCGCTGGACCCAAGAACGAAAGAGGAGGGTCCGGCGCGCGTGCCCCTGGAGCGCAGGTGCAGGCGTTTTCCCCACCCCCACTCCGGGTCCCCAGAGTCATCCCGGCTCCCACCGACACCAGCCAGAGATCCCCGGGGCCGAGAGAGCACGGGGCAGGCCGAGCGGCGAAAGACCGGATCCTGTGCGCACGGGTCGGCTGACAGCAACAGAGCTCCCAGCCCTGGCCCCGCAGCTCGCGGCCCGGCTCCCAGCCTGCAGCCGAGCGCACCCGAACTGGGTTCCGGCGGCCGGTGGGCACGCGGCGCTGTCCGTGGTGCTGCCGGCGCCGGGAGGGGCGGGGGCGGGGCGGGGGCGGGGCGAGGGCTGCAGCCAATGGCCGGGGTGCTGCGCGGGGCTGGGCGCGGGGCGCGCTTAGCAGCGCGCTGCGCTCGGGGCGCACAGACGCTCCGGCGGCGGCTTGGGCTCCGGCTCTGCTCCTGCCCCGCTTTGGCTGCAGCGGTCCTGCCGCTGGCCCCACTCGGCTCGGAACCCGCCCGTTCCCTCGGCGCCGACCGCCCCTGCCTAGGCGCCCGCGGACCATGCGCCGGGCATCCCCCGGGGAACCCGGCCCGGCCGAAAGCCCGCAAACACCAGGCTCCCGGCCCGGGCCCCCTCCCAGCCGGCCGGCCGGCGGTCCGCACCCTGACCCGCGCCCCGGCGCCGCGTGAGCCGGGGGGGCCATGGAGCGCGCGCCACCCGACGGGCCGCTGAACGCGTCGGGGGCGCTGGCTGAAGAGGCGGCGGCGGCAGGGACGCGCGGCTTCTCCGCCGCCTGGACCGCGGTGCTGGCCGCACTCATGGCGCTGCTCATTGTAGCCACGGTGCTGGGCAACGCGCTGGTCATGCTCGCCTTCGTGGCCGACTCAAGCCTCCGCACCCAGAACAACTTCTTTCTGCTCAACCTCGCCATCTCCGACTTCCTCGTGGGTAAGGCCCCCAATCCCCGCCCGAGTCCTTGAGCTCCCGGCCGGCCCGGGCAGCAGGAACTGGAGCGCTGAACTAGGGCGCTTTTTGCTAGGGCACACGCCCCTGTGGGGGGGCCGGCCTGGGGAGGGCGCGTATGGGGCTCGCGGGGCGGCGGGCGCGGGCACGGTGACTTGCCTGCCTGCCGCGGTCAGGAGGCTGGGGAGTGACGTCCCGGGGAAGGGGCCAGAGCAGGCGGGCGCTCCGAGAGGCGCAAGGCACAGCGGCCTCGGGTGCAGCGCGGGCTCCTGCAGTAGCCAGACAAAGGCTGCGCGGACTCAGAATGAGCGGAGGGAACGTGGAATGGGGGGGGCTGAGAGCCGTGTTGGGGGAGGGGGCCGTGGGAAAGGCAGGGGTGGGGGTGGGGAGAGGCTCCCAGGAGCGCGCTCTCACGTGTCCGCGAGCTGCTGCGGGCGGGGAGGCTGCCGCGTGGGGGGGGGGGTGCGGAGCGCCAGACACCTGTTGGGGCTGTGAGGAGGAGCGTCTGGCAGGCGCTCCAAGCAGGGCTCAGCGATGGCCAAGTGCCCCGAGAGCCCGGGGAAAGGCGTTCCTGGTTTCTGAGCGGCGGAGGGACGTCTGTCGGAAGCCAGGATGGGGTCTGGCATCCAGCCAGCCAGAGGAGACGGAGAAAATTCTCCTTCCTCCCTCTGGGGACCGGAGGGCTGGACAGAAAGCGGCCTGGGAAGTACGGAATCCAGGATCAGAGGCTCACTGTAGCCGGAGGACCTCGCTCCAGGCAGGATCTTCCCTCCTGCCCCCGAGTCCAGGGGGCGCTAGTGGAGCTGGGGGCTGGGCAGAGGTGGGAGGCCAGCTCCGGGCAGAGGGGGTGCCTGGGAGACTGGGGGGAGGGGCGGGGGAGGTGAGGTTGTGGCTACGGCCGGTCCCGCCGGCCTCTGCGCTGCGGTGGTCCGAGCCCAGGCCAGGCCCAGCGCGGCTCAGCTCGGCCCCGCTCGCCCACAGGAGCCTTCTGCATCCCCCTGTATGTGCCCTACGTGCTGACCGGCCGCTGGCCCTTCAGCCGCGGCCTCTGCAAGCTGTGGCTGGTGGTGGACTACCTGCTGTGCACCTCCTCAGTCTTCAACATCGTGCTCATCAGCTACGACCGCTTCCTGTCCGTCACTCACGCTGTGAGTCCGGGTGCAGGGCCCCGCCCCCGCGCTCATGCCCGGTGGGGGCGGGGTCAACAGTGGGCCCAGGAGGTGTGTGGCAGGGGATGGCCACTTCAGAGTGGTGGGCACAGCGGGTGAGTTTGGTCCCCACCAGCCTCACACCTGACATGCCAGGCACTCACTCTGTACGGCCAGCTGCCCACTCAGTAGCCACGTACTGCCCGTGGGGCTGGTCCTGGGGCAGGTGGGAGGCAGCATCTGGACCTGGCATCTGACGTCCCTCTTCCGGGCAGGTCCAGTCCTGGGAGCTGAGGGCGGGTCTGGGCCAGAGGCCCTCGGTGGCACGTGCCCTTCTGTGTGTCTCTGCGTGTCTGTGAGTCTGTGTGTGTCTGTGAGCTCCCAGGAAGACAGGCATCGGTCTCTGGCTCTGCAGGCTTCCAGGGCTCGGGGCCCCAGGCCACATGAGCATGCGGTGGGCAGTGCTGGGGCAGAGGTCAGTCCTTGCCCTCTGGTCCTCTTTACCCGGCGTCCTACCAGCCCTCTGCCTAGGGAGACAGGGACAGAGTGCGGAGAGCATGGGGCGGGGTCTGTAGGCCTGGGCCAGACCCCCAGCTCTGCCTCCTTAGCCGGTCCCCCTGGTCTGTCCCTCCCTCGCGGAACCATCAGGAAAGAAGGTGGGGAGAGCACCGGGGCCAGTGAGAGGGTTAAAACGAAGTGACGTCCAAAGGCCTCACGCATGGAGCCTGGCGTCCGCCCTGTGGGTACTCAGGAGACAGGGAGAACAAGCGCCTTTGGGGAGCTCACAGTTGGGGGATGGCAAACAGGCCGCAGCCTGGCTGTGGGACAGTGTGAGGGGCATCAGCCAGCCCAGGGCTCCTCCGGGGAGGGGAAGTGGGGGGGGGGCAGAGAGGAGAGGGGACCGGCACCCCTGCTGGGTGCCTGGAGAACGGGAGGCTGCGGGCCTCCCCAGTCCTGAAGTTCTGCTGGCGGCGGCTGGCCGGACCGGGTTCGGCCCCTGCCCTCCTGACCCGCACGCCCCGCCGCAGGTCTCCTACCGGGCCCAGCAGGGCGACGTGCGGCGGGCGGCGTGGAAGATGGTGCTGGTGTGGGTGCTGGCCTTCCTGCTCTACGGGCCGGCCATCCTGAGCTGGGAGCGCCTGTCGGGCCGCAGCTCCATCCCCGAGGGCCAGTGCTACGCCGAGTTCTTCCACAACTGGCACTTCCTCCTCACGGCCTCCACGCTCGAGTTCTTCGCGCCGTTCCTCAGCGTCACCTTCTTCAACCTCAGCATCTATCTGAACATCCGGAGGCGCACCCGGGAGCGGCTGGACGGGGCGCGCGAGGCGGCTGGGCCGGAGCCCCCGCCCGAGGCCCAGCGCTCGCCGCCTGCCGCGCCCGGCTGCTGGGGCTGCTGGCGGAAGGGGCGTGGGGAGGCTGGGGAGGCGGCCCCGGGGGGCAGCGGCGGGGGTGCCGTGGGCTCGCCCACGTCCAGCTCGGGCAGTTCCTCGCGGGGCACGGAGCGGCCCCGCTCCCTGAAGAGGGGCTCCAAGCCGTCGGCGTCCTCCGCATCACTGGAGAAGCGCATGAAGATGGTGTCCCAGAGCATCACCCAGCGCTTCCGGCTGTCGCGGGACAAGAAGGTGGCCAAGTCGCTGGCCGTCATCGTGAGCATCTTCGGGCTCTGCTGGGCGCCGTACACACTACTGATGATCATCCGGGCCGCCTGCCGTGGCCGCTGCGTGCCCGACTACTGGTACGAGGCGTCCTTCTGGCTGCTGTGGGCCAACTCGGCTGTGAACCCCGTCCTCTACCCGCTGTGCCACTGCAGCTTCCGCCGCGCCTTCGCCAGGCTGCTGTGCCCCCACAGGCTCAAGGCGCAGCCCCACAGCTCCCTGGAGCCCAGCTGGAAGTGAGCTGGCCCACCACGGCCACTCCTCCCGGGCCACTGCCTCCTGGGGGCGAGCCACGCCTCGTCTTCGGCCACCCCGTGCACGCGCCGTGGCGGCCTCTCTCAGACCACCTGCTTGCAGTGGGCGGGCTGAGCTTGCTGCCTGAACTGGAATGGGGGTGGCCGGTCCTGCCCCCCAAGTCCTAGGTCCACCCCAGGAGAGTCTCAGCCACGATGTCCCCCACTCGCACAACTGCTGCTTGGCATTCTTCCCAAAGCAAACGCTTGGTGTGTGCTCTGGCCTTCCCGACCCAGCGTCTGCCCCGCGTGAGCGCACTCCCGCACACACTGTACACACCAGCACACACCGGCGCACCCTCCCCACCCGCTCCCCCCCAGCCCGGGCGCCTGCTCTGCTGCCAGCTGTCCCCTGCTTTGGTCTGGGCCTGATGCCTCCAGCCCTCTTTCCTCCGTCACCCTCCACCCCAAAGTGCCGACGGTCCCCCCAGGACGCGCTGCTGCTTTCTGCTTTTCCATTCTGGGTGTCTCGGGAAGACAAAGAAGAAGAAAACACATCTGTGAACTCGCTGTTCCTTGGATGTTTAATCAAGAGAGACAAGATTGCAGAGCAGCTCCGGGCAGGATTGGCAGGTGGGCTCCCACGCCCTCACGCCTCCGGCTCGTTTCCGGCGGGGCTGCGCCAGCTGCTCCCACCCCCTGGCCCCGGCTGTCGGCTGGGGGGAGCGGCCGAAGCCGGACGTCTGCTCGTCAGCCCCACCAGCAAGTCCTGGGGCTGGCGGTTCGAGGGCCCTGGCCCTGCCCCGGGAGTCCTGAGATGCACAGGGTGGTCAGAGGGGATGGGAGCTGGGGTGCCAAGTGGAGGGGCTGTTTCGTCACATCTGCTGCACCCGTGGGTGCCCTGCATGCCCCACCGCCCCTGTGCCCGCTTCGCTGGCCCTGCAGACCCTGTGGCCCACAGTAAAGTGTATTTTTTATTGGTGCTGACTCCTGACAACTTTGTTGGGGGGTGGGCTTCAGGGGGGCCCTAGGGACACGAGACCGCTCAGTGGGTGGACCTGCAGCCTGCCCTTTCCCTGGTGTCAGTGTTCTCTTCCAAGTGGGGGGCCGCTATGGGGGGAAAGAGCAGCCTGGTCAGTGCACCAGGGTCTGACCCTAGTAAGGGACAGGTGCCCAGCAGGGCCCCCACCCCCCACCCCACCTGAAGCAGCCTGCTGCCCCAGAGGCCGTCATCATTCTTGGCCATGACCTGGGGTCTGGGGCACTTCCAGGGGTGTGGGGGCTGGAGTTGAGCCCGAGGGGTGGGGGGAGGCCCCGCAGAGGGAGGGGAGGCACCTCTGGTGGGGGAGCTGCTGGGTGCAAAGGCTCAGAGGCAGGACCGAGGGCGCTGCAAGGGGAGGAGCACCTGATGGAGGCCCACGGACTCCACAGGGGGCCGAGCAGCCCCACTCCGGGGAGCTGCACTGCACTTCCAAATATTCCCCGAGAACCCCAAAAACTTCCCCCAGGTTCTTCGACTGGCATCCCCCCCTGGTCCCTGTCAGCCCACCCAGGGACCACTCTGGTCCCGACAGGCCACTCCCTGATGACTGAGGCTCCCCTGGAGGCTGAGTGTCGTCTGGAGTGTGGGAGGCAGCGAGTGCAGGGGATGGTGGCCACCACCGTCTCTGGGGCCCAGAGCTCAGGGGGCCCCTGTGGGCAGCTCTGCCCACCGACCAGCCACAGGCCACCTCACTGTCCCCGCAGAACCCAGCCCAAGCCCCTGCCGGCATCTGTCCTGCAGCCCAGCACCGTTTGAGCAAGGACAAAGGACTCGCTCGCAGCCAGAGCGCTCACTGCCCCTCCGCCCAGCCCACTAAATGGCTACAAATTGGAGGATAAAAGCACAGGCTTTCAAGCAATTTCGCCTTCAATCTCTGGGAAGTGCCGCTCCGGCTCCTGCACGGGGACAGAGCCGAGAAGCATGTCGCACAGCCAGCTGGACCTGGTCCTGCGGCAAACACACACGCCTGGCCTGGCCGCAGACAAAGCCTGACCTGCCCCCTGCCTGCGCCCTCCTGAGGATGTTTACTCAGCACCTACTGTGTGCCAGGCCCACAGCTAGGAAGCACACACAAACAAGGAGCGGGTGGGGGGGGGCACTCTCACGGGGGCGGGACCGGAGGAGCCTTTCTGAGGAGGTGGCATTTCATGCACAAGCACGGCCCTGGGGGGTGGGGGTGGGGCTCCCTGAGAGGCACAGGCTGGGCAAAGGCAGAGCTTCTGGTGTGTGCTAGCTGAGGGCCCTTCCCCACCTGGGACCAAGACCCCACGTTCTCAGGGTGCCTAGCAGGCAACACCTGATCCTTCCTGAAAATCATCGCTGTTTTGGGGGGGCCAGGGCCATGGCGGAGGGGGGCTGGGCTCGCCCTGGCAGGGCTCCCAGAGCCCTGAGACGTGGAGGCCCATGTGGCCACCCAGCCCCTGCCTCCCGACACTCCCCCATCCCAGCCCGCCCCTCACCACCGCCTCGCACTAGAGCACATGACACCCACTAGGGAGCGCTCACACTCTCTGCTCTGCAGATGCAAGAACTGGGGTCCGGAGGCGGGGCCGCCCCCCAACTCAGCAGGCACTGGGGCCAGGACACCACTCGCCCCTCTGTTGGGTTCTCCCCTAGGCACCCTCTCGGTGACGCCCGGGGGGGCGCAGAGCGGTGAGATGCGTCCTGGAGGCGCATCCTGGGAGGGGTCCCGGAGCCTGGGCACCGAGCTCGGCCCGTGGGTCTCACAGGAGGATGCTGCCCCCGGGGAGTGGGTGCTTGTCCTGGGCGGTGCTTCAGTTTGAAGTTTGTCAGACAAACCCCGGAGGGGCACAGAACTGTCCTTCAAAGGAGAGAGGAGAAAGGGATTTTGGAGGACGGCTGCTGTGGGAACCGCACTGAGCTAAAAAGGCCGCCGACACCCCAAAGTCACACTGGTTTCCAAATCCGGACCCACTCGAGGACCTTTCCGCACCTGTACTGCCGGCACTGGACGGTCTTCAAAGCGTCCAGCAAACCCCGGTTCCCAGCTGAGCTGTGGGGACAAGTGAGGGGCAGCCCTCCGCCCCTGCCCAGGGACCTGGCTGGGTGGGCGTCCCCCCCATGGCAGAACCTGACTCCTGAAATGCCAGGAGGGCAGGCAGGGGGCTGTGCCTTGCTGGCCCCTCCCCGTTGCCCCTCAGGGCCCCTGGGCTTCCTTTGCACGGTGTCGACGCACCGTCCTGGCCTCAGCAGCCAGCCCCTGTGCTGCAGAGGGGCAGCGGGAAGTGGCAAGGCCTGGAGGCTCCAGAGGGACAGGCCAGCCTGGCAGGAGGCAGTCAGAGCCGAGGCCACAGGGTCGCCCAGCCCACAGCCGCATTCCCAGCTGCTGGAGGAGTGAGGGGTGCTTCCCAAAGGAGACTCCAGTCCGGAGGCGGGGTGCCGCTCTCCCCGGTTTTCCCAGCTCCTTCCTGCACCTGGAAACAGGTACGCGTCCACTTGCTACCTGAGGCCCCACGACAACAGACCAGGAAGGAGGAAGCGATGGGCCCCCGCAGAGACCAGGGGAGGTTCGAGAGCTTCCGCGGAGGCTGGTGGGGGCAGCCCTGCAGTGTGGGCACAGGAACTCTGGAAATGGGGGTGCTGGGCTGTAGGGCTGACAGTGGGGGAACTTAGGAAATCCTGCATCCTGAAGTTTAGGTCCCCTTCCTCGGGGCTGCCTGGAGAGAGGCTGGGGCCACCACCCACAGGAGAGGGGGGAAGGGAGGGGGGACCAACAGGGAGGGCCAGGCGCTGGGACAGACACCGCATCCAGAGGCCAGGGGAGAGCGGGGTGACTGGGGGCAAGGTGGGGTCAGCTGCTGGGCACGGCCCCACTGTGCACACACGGCCAGCCGCCCCGCAGACCCAGGCCACCAGGGAGGGGCGGGGGACGTCAGAGAGCAAAGTCCGTGTCCACAGTGAGATGTGGACAGGTGGTGGCCAGGCTGACAGAAACCGCGGCCGAACAGCGTCAGGGCAGATGACTCCGGCGGCAACGGCTGGAGGGGTGGCGGTGGGGACTGGGCGACGGGCGCAGGGCGGTGTTTCTGGCGTGAGCCCTCGGCACCCACCACTTGCCTTTTGCAAACACCTTCAAAAGTGAAGGACCCCCAGCCACTGTTCACCCCTCATTCCACAAACAGCCGAGGCGCCTCCCCTGGGTCGGGCCCTGAGGCTGTGGGGCCACAGCCGGGACTGGACGAGGGTCCTGCCCTCCCTCCAGGGCGCTCCTGTGGGGCGGTAGGTGGATGTCTCCTCCGCAGAGCATGTGTGGCGGGGGCACAGCCCCCAAGGTGAAAGGCCCCGGGCACCGCGCACCCCTCAGGCCTGGCCTCTGCAAGGAAGCCTCCGCAGGCCTGCGTGGGCGGCTGGGCGTGGGACCACCTCCCAGAACACAGGAGCTGACGGTGCAGGGCCCATGTGCCTCTGTGGGCCTGGCGCGGGGCAGGCGTGTGCCCGTTTGCGCCATGCTGACGGCTCCAAGCAGGAAAGACGCCCCAGGACCCTGTGGATAAGCCCCTGTCCTCCCGATCCCTTGTCGTTCGCTCCGCTGCCTTCCTGCAGACAAGTCAGCAACGTCAGACTTTATTTGGGGAAACGGTGGTTGTGTTTTGCTGGAGGAGCCAGAGGGCAGCAGCGGCGGCCCAGCCGTCCTCACAGCTCTCCGGTCAGTGGGCGGGGTGGCTTCTGGAGCCCTCGGCCTCTGAGCTGTCAGTCCCGCAGACACAGGGTGCGCCCTGGCCTCACTGGCCTACCCCCCAGGGTCCTCCTCTGAGCCGACCGGAAAGCTGGAGGTTGGAGGCCGGCGTGGGCCCAGCAGTCTCTCTGACCGCTGCAGGGGCAGTGCAGTGGGGGCCCAGCCTGCGTCCCACAGACGTGCCACCCCCCGCCGCCTCAGGGCCCCACCGCCCCCCACCCACCGCCACTGCACGGACTAGCGCCGGATATTGGGTGCACTCAGTCGTGACGCCGGCACCAGGCTCGGCTCCTGAGCTCAGCAGCCTGGGGACAGCAGGTGGCACCTCCCTGCTTCTCCAGATGCGGCGTCTGAGTGTGCATGGCACCTGCAGACGGGGCCTATCCCCGGCTGCTCCGTGGCCGTGGGGACAGCCGGGCGCTCGCAGGGCCACCTGTGGCAGCCGCTGTCGCACAGGCTGGTGCTGAGGAACCGCAGGGTCCCTGCTGCTCGGGCGCCCACCACAGGGCCCAGCCCCCCTCTGCGAGTCAGAGCAAGCTGATGGTGCGGAGCACCAGGGAGCAGGCTGTGGGGCGGCGGCCGGTAGCTCCAGGCTCCGCCGAGCCACGTGCTACCACCGGAGCGGCTGGCGGCCCCGTGCCAGCTCGGCGGCCACGTGTGTGTCGTACAGGTCCTTGAGGCGCAGCAGCAGCTCCTCCAGGTTCTCCCCGGTGAGGGCGGACAGGGCGATGGCCGCGCCGCCCAGGCGGGCCTGCAGCTTGGGCAGGTGGGCTCGCGCCTCCGGCAGGTCGACCTTGTTGGCGATGATGGCGTGGGGCCGCTGAGACAGGCCGTGCTGGTACCTCTCCAGCTCATACTTCAGGTCTTCGACCTGGGCCCAGGGCTCCGGCACTGTCAGGTCCACCACGAACAGGAGGAAGGCGCAGCGCTCGATGTGCCTGAGGAAGGCCAGCCCCAGGCCCCGGTTCTGGTGCGCGCCCCGGATGATGCCCGGCACGTCGGCCACTGCAGGAGACAGGGCCCCGTCCCCGGGGTCTAAGACACTCCTTTCAAGGGACATCTTAAACCTCAGTCATCTGATTTGCTGCCTCGGCGACCGTTAGGCCAATTGCCGCCAAGGCATTTCAGCTTTGAGTTTCACAAAATGCCGAGAAATATTGGGGTGACAGGCACAGCGACGGGCCCTCCTAACAAGGAATGTCTATCGACTGGATTACACGTTCCAGCCCTTCTGGCTTCACACGTGACTGTAAAAGGCGGAGCCAGCTCCCTGCGGCCCAGCTGCAACCCCCGGCACGGAGCGCGGGGCGAACAGGAAGTGCCACGGGGACTGCGTGGCCACCCTGCAGGCCAGCGGCTCTCCCTGGACATCACTGCCTGGGAGGAGCCTCCTCCCCTCAGGGCAGGAGCGGGAAGGATGCAAAAGCATGTGCGACCCCACGCCCGCCATGGCCCGAGCCCCAGGAGCATGACGGCAGGAGGGGGAGCAGCCTCCTCAGGGCAGGGACGTGTCCCGGGCTGCGAGCGCGGACGCCCGGGCGGGCGGGTGGTCGGGCGGGCACCGGGCACCCTGGGCGGTCCACAGGGGAGACCGGCTCCGCCCGTCAGAGGGCGCTGCGTGTGCCGCTCCGAACAGCCCACCTCATCAAGCCCCCACCTTCTGAGGGAGTTCGGGAAGCCCACCTGCCACCTGCTGGTGGTCCTCATAGTGCACGACGCCGACGTGGGGGTTCAAGGTCGTGAACGGGTACGCAGCCACGGCGGGTTTTGCGTTCGAAATGGCCCGGAGGAGCGAGGACTTGCCCGCGTTGGGGAATCCGACCTGCCAGACAGGGGACGCGCTGCCACCTTCTCTCTGTGCCAGACCGAGGTCGGGGTGCGTCTCAGGGCGCGCGTCCCCGGCCAAGGGCACGGGAGGCCAGCCAGAGGAAGGTGAGCTGCTGCTCTCCCGCCTGCCAGCGGCTGTCCCACTCCCGGAAGCGGGTCTTCCACGGCCCTCCCCCCGCCGGGGCTCCCGGGGACACCCACCATGCCAGCGTGGGCCACGGTCTTGAGCTCCAGCGAGAGCACCCGCTCCTGCCCGGGCTCCCCGGGGGTGCAGGTGACGGGTGCTCGGTTGTCGTTGGCCAGGAAGAAGCGGTTGCCCTTTCCTCCGGCCCCGCCCAGGGCGGCCACGTACTCGTCGCCCGGGCACAAGAGGTCGGCCACTACCTCGTTCCCTTCCTTCACTAAGGTGCCCATGGGGACCTGGGAAGTGAGGGGTGACCGTCAGGCGGGACCAGGTGTCTTCCCAGTCTGGGGAGGCGACGCTGTCGGGGAGGGGGTGGGGCAGGCAGAGCAAAGCGCCCTCCACGCGGCCGGGAGTTCCGGGGAGAGGTCCCCGCCCCCGAGGACAAGCAGCACAGGTGGCTTTTCACATGGTGCCTCTACCATGCGAGGTGAGTGATGCATCGGGAACTCTGAGCTAACCCAAGAACGGGGACCCCCTCCCTCAGAGGGCCTGTGGGGCAGGGACAGAGGGAGGCTCCTGGGCCGAGGCGAGAGGGACAGGGCACCCTGTGGAGCCCCTCTGTGCACATGCAGGGGCTCTGTGCTGCCCTGAACGGCCCCCCACACGGCGTGCAGTCAGCACGATGCCCTGGCCCAGGCTGCGCCATGGGAGACCGCTGCTGGGCTGAGGCCGCGTGCTCCGGGGGCCACAGCCGGACCCCAGGAGCCGGGAAGGGCTAGACTCGCGCCGGGGGCTTACCTGAACGTAGAGGACAGCACCACCGCGCCCAAAGCAGTTCTTACTGCTGCCGTCTTCTCCGTCGAAGCCCTGGTACTGGGACAGGACCGAGGACAGGGACTTCAGCTGCCGATCAACTAGAATCACAGGGAGAGCCTTGGTGTTCCTCTGTGTCACAGACAGGATGGCCGCACCCCGTCCCCGCTCCTGCGTGCGCTTCAGGGCTACCAAGGACACGCACGGGGACGGAGGGCGAGGCGGTGGCAGGCGTTCCCAGGGCGGCAACGTGCAACTTCACAATGCTACACGCTTACCTTCTCTCAAAAAATGCAGTTTCCGAAAATTTCAAAATCAGCCACGCCATCAACTTAAAAATAACTACACTTTATTATGCTGTGGATGTTTACAGTGTTAAAATAGCTACATCTGACTGTGGCGAAGTTTACTAAGTCTCCGGTTCACTGAGCATCTGTGCTCAGAATGCGCCGAGTGAGGACACCACCCCAGCGCTCACTCAGACGGTAACCCACGGCCGTCCTGCACCTCACTGGAACTTAGGGTTCCTGACAGTAAGGTTTCTCTGTACACCCGGAATTAAATAAACAAATAACCCCCTATTACCAAAGTTGGGTTTTGGTGCATTATTTAAACGGGAACATCCACATAATTTAACAAAACTGATGCTATCCGTCCACTTCTGAACTCAAATTCCCATCAGGATAAGAAGGTCGAAACTTCTTGCCCCAAGACGTGCACCCCAGCCCGCGCCGCCCCCCAGGGCACCTGCCTCTCAGGATGACGTGGCCGCCGCTGCCGCCATCGCCGCCGTCCGGGCCCCCGAACTCCTTCCGGGGCTCGCTGTGGAAGCAGCTCACTCCATTGCCTCCGCGCCCGCCTCGGATCAGCACCCGGCGGTGGTCCACGAAGTGTCTTTTCTGCAGAGGGCACAGCGCCGGGGCGCGCGTCACTCACGCCGCCACCGGACGTGCACCTCGGCTCCTGCGCGGCTTTCGGATGGGCGGTGTCCCTGCGGGCCCCTCGGGAGGCACAGTCTAGCAAAGGAGCCGACGCGAAGCAGGTCACTCTTCAGTGACTGTGCGCCCCACGACACACGGCTGGCCACCGAGAAGCCAGGGCACGGCACCAAGGTGCCACCAGCCAGCCGTCCGGCCTGGGCGCCCGCCTACGTGGGCTCCGCATGCGCACACAGGCTGGCCACCACCCGGCCGCTCCCCCGGGCCCAGAGCATCGGCCCTTCCACCCTCACCCACCACTTCATCCACAGATCTTTTTTTTTTTTTTTTAAGAAAACACAAATAATGAAAGATTCTTTGGCACCACCACATGGAAAAACCATGAATTACTATTTTAGAAACTCTAACTTTACCATCTGCCAACATCACCGAAATCACCCTGATGCACGCCAGGGGGGAAGCCAGGACTGACGTCACGTGCTGGGGGGGCCGTCGCCCGGGCTGCTCTGAGCACTTCTGCACAGGAGGCGCTGCTGCCTGGAGCGCGTGAGGTGGGGCTGAGAGGAGACGCAGCTCTTCCTGGATTTAATTCAAGCGCCTTCACCTTTTGCTGAGTTAGGGAAGACCTGGCAGAAGGTCCACAGGCCCGAGGGGAAGAGCCGCGTCCGGCCTCGGGCACCTTCCCTGCGCCCGGGGGGTCTCTGCGGGAGCTCTGGCCTTCCTTCCGTTTCCTCCTTTTCAAGACCTACCTGTGTCCCTTCAATCACATCATCAGCATAAACGAAGACACCACAGGCAGAACGGAAAACAGCGTCCCGTGCGGGGCACTGCAGACAGGCGCCTCCGCGCAGTGGGCTCACCAGTTTTTTCTCCGAGAGTGGCTTCTTCCCGGGGGGTGCCTTGGCAGGGTTTGCACAGCTGAGCGACAGCGGCCGGGGGGTGTTGGGCCGGCGGAGGGCTGCCCTGAGGGGCAGAGCCCAGCGCCCCAGGCCCTCAAACACGCCCCGCCATCCCACCGGGAACAGCCTCGCAGGCATCATGGCCCTAACGGAAGTCAGATTGGCAAAATAAGGGGCCTGGACATGGAGCAGACGAAAGTCTCAGCATGATGCTGGCCCGCCGCTCACCACACGAGTCGTGTGAGCCCATGTGCTGCTGAGGGCAGGCCATGCGTGATGACTCATAGGGCCCACCCCTGACCCGCCCGCGACTGGAAACCCTCCCCACAGGACAGCCAACGGCCACTAAACGAGAACCTCACAACGGAAATCTGTCTGAGCCCCAAACCAAAATCCCCTAGAAGGACCCATGTGGTCAAACGTGCGGCTGTTACCTCGTGCGGTTTAAATGTCAAACCGGAGACGGAACGACTCTTCCAAATAACCCAGTGGGCAAAAGAAGAAGTCCAAAGAGAAACCAGAAAATATTTTGAGCTGTGTAATCACGAAAGCAGAACATACCAGAGTTTATGGGATGCGGCTCGCGCAGTGCTCAGAGGGGACCCCACACCGTCACCGCCCCGTCCAGGGGGACACATGCCAAGACTCCCCCCAGGGGTGCCTGAACCTTTGCATAGTACGGAGCCACAGAGACACTGTTTCTTCTTATAGGACGTACCTGTGATAACGCTCAGTTTACACATTAGACACAGTGAGAGACTAACAACAACGGCTAATAATAAAACAGAACCATCGTAACAGCATGCACGGAGTTACGTGACGGTGGTCTCTCTCTCCCTCCCCCTCTCTCTCCTTCTCTCCCTCTGTCTCTCATAACCGAGTCGGCTACGGAGGGACCAACAGCCAGGGAGCACGGAGACGCTGGTCCAAGGGACGACTCATGTCCCGGCGGATGGAACGGGACAGCAAGAGAGCTCATCTCGCCGCTCGGAACAGCACGCAATCTAAAACTCGTGAACTGTTCATCTCTGGGATTTTCCGTCTACCACTTCTGAACGTCGGTGGACCACAGGGAACTGAGACGCAGAAAGTGAACCTGGGTCAGGGAGGAGCAGCCGTAGCTCTAAATGCTTCTATTAGTTAGAGAGATCTGAGATCGATGGCGCCAGGTTCCAAGTCAAGAGAGCAGAGAGGGAAACGGAGAGAGAAGGGAGGAGAGGACACAGACCAGAAGCAAACGGAACAGAAAACGGACAGACGGGAAGCCCGCCGACAGGAGCAGAGAACCCGCCCCAGAGGGACGGAGATGCAAGAGCACAAGACCGACGACGCCAGGGACAGAGAGCGCGTCGCCGGCCAGAGCCCTGCGCGCAGTGAAGGGCAGGAGGACACGAGGAACGCCTGAGCCCGCGGACTCGGCACGTCCCGTGGGGTGCTCCCGAAAGAGGCGCCTCCCCGCCCAGACCACGAAGAAACAGAAAGTTTCCGTCGCCCCGGGACTCCTCGAGGAGTTGGAGTGGTGACAAAGGAACATTTCCCCAAAGAAAACGCCAGACCTGGGCTGCTTCCCAGATAAATTCTGTCAAACATTCAGCGAGGAAGTGACAGTGGCCTGCTGTGAACCTCTTCAGGAAACAGAGGACGTGAGACCCCACCCGACCCACGTCACGAGGCCAGAGGAGCCCAGGACCCAAATCCGATGTCACAGGATGGCCACCGCAGCCGAGAGCCCCCGTGACCGTCGATGCAGATGCACTGACATCGTCGTGTGCAGATGCGTCTGGCAGACGCACCGAGGACTACGCAGGACAACCCCTGGGACACAAGTGTCCCCAGCAGTGGGACCCCACACAGGTCGGACAGATGTCACACCCACTCATAAGCAAACATGAAACCTAACCGGGAGTGGAGGGGACGCCGTCAGCCCGACAGTGGCCCACAGGCAACGCCCAGCTGACCTTCCAGCGCCCACCACTTCCACGCACCGTCTTCAAGATTTGTTTTTTTAAAGGAGACACAAACTGCAGAAGGTCTGTTTCCATAGAAACCTCTAAGACTTGACTAGGTCACGTGAGCTGAGCAAGGTTGCAGGTCACGAGGGCAAGACACGAAAACCAACTGCGGTCTCACAAACGAGCAGACACAGCTGCACCGGCAGGAACCCGGGTCACAAAGAGGCTCCTGCAAACAAGCGTCCAGTGACAAGTGACAAACGCTCGAACCCTCCCTGCTTCAGGACCTGGGCCTGGCCGTCTTTCAGGGGCTAGGGCGTCAAGCCCTCAAAGCAACACGGTAAAGAAAACGGGGAAACTGAGGCAAGTGACCTACCCCTGCACTGTGGGCTGGGCCGGGCCGGGCCGGGCTGAAGTGTGAGGACAGGTCCTTAGAGGAAAGAAAAACCCAGCTCTCCAACTCGCAACACCGCTGCTACGCCCACCGGGAAGCCACGCCACTGCTGCTGCAGTGTCGGGGGCCAGGCTCCCCGGCCCTGGGGGCACGAGACCTGAGGAAGGAGGGCAGAGCAGGGGGGAAGGTGATCCCCGGCAAGGCCAGCCAGAGGCCTGACCTCTCCCTCTCCATTTCTGAACACACCTGCACCTGTGCCTGCACCTGCGCGGTTTGGGGCCCCCCCGCCCCCCCCTCCGCCGCCAGCTGAACACATTCACCCGTGCCTCATGCGGCTCTTTGGTCTTTGTTGTCCTTCTAATGCAGTACCTACGCTGTCCAATAAGGTGCCTGCTAGTAGACCCAACGTGGCTACTCAGTTGAAGGCAGGGGTGTCCAACTCATTGTCACCAGGGGCCATATCAGCCTCGCGGTTGCCTTCAAAGGGCTGAATGTAATTTCAACTCCTTAACAGTTAAGCAGCAGTTACATTTATACAGTCCTGAAATTATTTAAGCCCTTAGAAGGCAACGTGAGGCTGATGTGGCCCCCGGTGAAAATGAGTTTGATACCCCTGGTTTAAGTCAATTAAAAGTTTAAAAAATGCAAAACCTCAGCCCCTCATTCCAAGTGCTCACAGGCACGAGTAGCCAATGGGCACCGGCCCGGACAGCTCAGATGGGAAGGTGTCTGCAGCCACAGAAAGCCCGACTGGGCGGCGCTGGTCTACACTGGCCGTCTACACTGCACAGTGCCAAGTCAGAGCAGTGAACTCAAACTCCTCTGGGGGCGGCCGTTCCCCGGCTGGGGGCGCCGAGCCTGTGTGCAAGCCCAGGTCGGAGTGGGACGAACCTCGACGGCAGGACGGGGCTCCAGAAAGGCTGCCGGCAGCACCTCCACGGGCCAGGGCCGCGCGTCAGTCACTGCTTTGTTCTGTGAAGGGCGACGCTCGGCTCCGCTGGGCCGCAGCCACGATCATTTGCCAGGAACCTCTGCTAAACCTTGTACGGAAATTCGTAGGCTCATTCCTCACGGCACCTGCGAGGGCAGTAGTGCACGTGGGGTACCTGGTTTGCTTTTTCAGACCCACTCTTGCTGCTGCTTCAAGGGCCTGCCCCGCAAGCCTCCCCTGGGCTCCCCTGCCTTCGGGCAAACTGGAGGGAGGAGCAGGAGGCCGGCAGGGGGACTTCTCTGCCCCCACCCCACCACGCCCAGACTGAAGGGGAGCCCTGTCTGCCCTGCAGTCTTCTGTAACTGCCCTTCCCCTTAGGCTCCGGCATCCAGGGGTGGACGCAACTCCACCGTCACTGCTCCAGGCTAAACACCACCTCCACCGATTCCCCACACTCTCCCTTTAAAAACCCTCCTTAGGTTATTCTATGTGATGGCGTCATACACATCTTTTTATGCCATTTTCAAGCAGGGGAGGCTGAGACTCAGGGGAAGCAGCTGGCCCAAAGCCCCCTGGCCTCGCGGGCAGGATGCTGGGCTGATTTTCACAGTGGGAATCTTCGAAGTGTAGTTATGTACCCACAATCACCTTGGGAGGATAATTTTGGAAAACTCAAACGGCTCTGAGCGCGAACCTGCCTGGAAAAGAATCGCGTTCGGCTTCCCCTTCCTCCTTCCCGAAGCACAGGTGGATCCCCACCGGCTGACCCGTGTGAACACGAGACCTCTGTCCGCTGCTACAAAGACGCAGAGTGAGACTGCGAGCCACGCGTGGTCAGTGAGCTCACTGCAGAGCGGCCCACCCATGGACAGCTACGTTGGCACTAAAACTTTATTTTTGTTTAATGAAATGTTTATCAAAACCTGGTGCGTGCTTGCTGACGTTGTTCTGTGCCACTGATTACAGAAAAACATCCAGCCCCGGCTGGTGTGGCTCATTGGACTGAGCCCCGACCTTGCGAAGGGTCAGTGGTTCAATTCCCGGTCAGGGCACATGCCTGGGTACCCCGGTAGGGGGCGAGCGAGAGGCGGCCCATCGTTGTATCTCACACACTGATGGTTTTCTCCCTCTTTCTCCCTTTCCCTCGCTCTAAAAAATAAGTAAAATCTTAAAAAAAAAACATCCGGAAGAAACGTTGAGGGCCGTGAGCCAAAGGGAACGTCCGCACTCCGTAAGGCCGGGTGCGCGCACCAGGGCGGAAGGAGCTGTAACCCCGCGCTCGGCACCTACGGCCCGGTCGCTCGCGCGCAGCACCAGAAGCCCGGCCAGTTCTCCACTGGTCCGCGCTCTCGCCGCGGTGACAGCCCCTCTGTGCGCAAGACGGAGATGGCGGGTCATCCGGTCGGCGCCGCGGGACCCTCTTCTGGGCCCCTCTGTCCTCCCGGCGCCCCCGCCCCCCAGCTCGAGCGCTCAAAGGCCGCGGACCCCTCGCTCGCACTCACCACGCGGAAGGGCACATCACTTCCAGGGCCTCGGCCGGCACCTCCGCGGCTGCTTCCGGGGCCGGCCAGGGCTGCGCCTGCGCAGGGCGTCTCCGGCGCGCCTTTGCGGAAGGCGACGCGCCGAATATGCGCCCAGCGGATCGGGATACAGGGTTTGGGGACCGACCACGCCGAGTCTGGACCGTGCGGACGCGAGGCCGGCGACCAAATCGAGACGGCGGGAGACCGGGCCTGGCCGACCAGCGCCGTTCCCTCCAGCCCCAGTCCTCCTTCTCAGCGCCCCCGCCTCTACCAGCGGTCTGCTTGCTGCGTCCCCGCCCTGGATCAGGTGTGGGCTCGGGTTACCTCCCCGGCCCCTCCCCGTCACGTAGCGCTGTGGACGGAGCGCCCGGGGTCAGCTCCCTGCTACCGCGGGCTGTCAGTTTGCACCGGACAGCCTGCCCTCAGGCTGCCAGTGGCCCTCTGGACACTGCCCAGGGAACAGGTTCCCCAGGAAGGCGACTCTCCAAGGAGCCAGTCGCCTGGGTCCAGGTACAAATCAAGGCGCATGCGCCCCTTTGACGTCGCGAACACTCACTTTTTTGGGATGACTTTTGAAGAACCAGTTTATTCATTACACCAAAAGCATAAACAATTTATACGCCAAACTCTGGCTGGGGGGAAAAATGAAATAAAGATGACCTTCAAAAAATGTGCTGTGCTCACAAATAAGACGAATCCTGACCTGTTCAATAAATAGAAATGAAGTAATGGCTACACAATTGAAAACAGAAATGGTCTTGCACTTCGCACAATTCCGAGTGGACGCCCAACACCGACAGCTGCATCGGTAAAAACCGGCGCAACCCGAGGCCGGCGCAGGCTCCCCCTCTCGGAGCCGTCGGGCCTCGCTGGAGGTCTGGGGCCCGCGGGCGCCCCAGTGTGGATCTCACTCAGCTCGAGTTCGAAGTCCTTCTCAGCAGAGCCTGTGGGTGCTGAGCTTCTGCATACTGATACGAAGCTGTCAGCAGGTCTGGGAACTGGCCGTTGTTGAAGTTTGTGACCTGCTGGGTGTCAAGGACACCGGGGCGAGCGCAGCGTCAATTCGGGAGTCGTCTTCGCATCTCCACGGGCCTTCTGCGGGAGGAGTCGTGACAGCGAAGCACCACCCCGACGCTGCGCGGACAGTTCATCTCAGCCTGAGCTTTTGCAAACATTCAGGTCACGCAGGAGAAAATTAATAATACAACCAATGACACAGAGCTGCAACCATCACTTTCCCCACAATATTTACTTAAAAAAAGGACAACACATTAAATAAATAGTCTGTTATTAATCCTTAAATATATTAACACCAAAAATCATGTATAAATTAGGAAATAAATGTACAAACTATCTCACAAA
This sequence comes from Micronycteris hirsuta, assembly GCA_004026765.1. Classification (NCBI taxonomy): domain Eukaryota; kingdom Metazoa; phylum Chordata; class Mammalia; order Chiroptera; family Phyllostomidae; genus Micronycteris; species Micronycteris hirsuta. Next base: position 35,440 of record PVJI01001267.1, read on the forward strand.
GTGCTTTTTAAAATATATACACGACATTCAAGAAATTCTTAATGTAAGACATTTCAGATTGAAGTTTGGGGATAACTTTTCAGTGTCCTTTCTTTTCAAAAAGTGTTCATACGGCACTTAACAAACAAAACAGACACCCACACCCACACACACACATCAAAGGCGTATGCCCAGGATGGCAAGGAATAAAAATAAACTAGTTTCACAGTTTTCTAAAATGTTTTAACATTTTCAGCGGGAAATTGTAGTCCTTGATTGAGTTTGCAAATTAGTTCGACAAAACCCGTCAGGAAAAACCAGAACAAGATCAGGGGAGATGACGCCGCCAAGACCGGGCACTCAGCACTGCGGGCTCCCACTCGGACTTAGTCTAGGCGCTGTACTTGTAAGTCCTTACCAGTAAGGTAAGCCCTGCCATTTTAGGGTTCTCACACCCATATGCCTACAAAATAAATGCTTCTATCCCAGGAGACCTGATGTATAAACAATTGGCTATCTTTTGTATTTTCCTGGTTGTTCTTGGAAATATGCAGCGCTATCCAAGCATGTTTGTAAAGGATTACAGGAAAAGTGGGTATTATTATCCAAGTAAAGACTGATAAAATGTCAGTATTACTTAGGGAAGTGTAGGATTTTTCCTGACCAGACTTTTTTTTCCCAGTGAGCTGTCTTCAATGTTTGCACAGAATTTAAATGGGATTTAACATCCTGGGAATGTAAAACTTACTCAAATTTCTCTCTATAAAACCTTTGCTTTTCACTAGGGAGAACACAGTAAACTCAGTGGGGTTCTTTTTAAAAAAAGAGATGTGGCCCTGGCTGGTGTGGCTCAGTGGACTGAGTGCCGGCCTGCAAACCAAAGGGTTGCTGGTTTGATTCCCGATCAGGGCACATGCCTGGGTTGCGGGCCAGGTCCTCAGTAGGGTGTGTGTAAGAGGCAACCACACATTGATGTTTCTGTCTTTCTCCTTCCCTTCCTCTCTCTAAAAAATAAATAAAATCTTTTTTTAAAAAAATAAGAGATGTGAATTTCAGATATTCCTCAAAAAACAAAACAAACAAACAAAAAACAATGCCTGCTTGGAGATCTAAACAAGCAGGCCCTGGAAGAAATAAAACGAACAACTAGCCCACTGTGTGGAAAATCCAGCATCACTATTCTAAGCTACAAGTTTAGAATGGGGTGTATCACACATTCAAACCCCCAAAATGACCATCAGATCAAGGGCCGGAGCCCGGGCGACACCAGAGAGCTCCCCTCTCTGTGGCTGCCCCCCCTCCAGCTCCCTGGTCAGGCTTGATTGTGGCCTTCGCACACACGTGTGGGCGACACCATCCTTGATCCCTCGTTACTTCTGCAGCACGCACAGGCAACCTTCGGGTAAATGGAATGGGCTGGAGACACAGACAATGGGCGAGCGCTGGACACCACGGGGCAGCGGGCGGCGCGGCCTCCCTGGCGAAGCAGATGCAGCCTTTGACAGAAGCAGACCCGCCACAGACAGAACCCCGTCCCCACTGAGGCCCGGGAAGAGGTCCAGCTGCGGGGCTGCCAGCAAGAGACGCACTTGCAACCCGCGTTCCAGCTGCGCAGGGAGATGTGGACCCAAGGCCCGTCTATGCGGAAACACTGACAATGGCATCTTGTCCGTCCCATCGCTGGGCGCAGAACGCTCTGATGGCGAGAGGACCCCTAACGCTAGCTAGAAACACCGAGGGGCGACAGAAAGGGACAACCTCTCCGTTACTGTGGGGACATAGGACACTATACACAGCACCGGGCACGTCACACCACCGGAGCGCGGTCCTGCGTCCGGGCGCACGCTCGGCGTCGTGCCCGGCATGAAATGTGCACACTTCACATGCGACGCGTGTGGGGCGAAGGGGCGACCGACCGGCCACGGGGCATCAGGGCTGCCGCAGGCCCGGCCGTGCCGGGCGGACACACCGGCGCAAGGCTCCACCAGCGACGCTTGTCCCTCACTGCTGGTAGTTCCCATACTGGCCCTGGAAGAGACCAGGACAGGAGTCACACGCCCCCGTCACACGTTTAAGGGCCCCCCGCCCTGCCCCCACCGACATGCAGGACGAGACCAGGAAGGAGGCCTGACCGGTGAACAAGTGGACGGACGCTGCCCACATCAGCAAACAGGGCGGCCGCCGGCTTTCTCCGCAGAGAGGGCCCCGTGCCGGTATCAGCCACCCCGCCACCCACGGCTCTGTCCCTCGGCCCCTCTAGGTCCACCTCCCGGAACTATCTGCCGGCTCCACCCCGGCGCCCAGGCAGTGTCTAGCTCTGCCGGACAAGACCCAGTCTCTAGAAGTACAGCTGCCTGTGTCTTGTCACCGTTGTGTCCCCGGCATGCAGTAGAGGGCACCGCGGCCGGAGAGAATGCTGGGGTCTGCGTGGGCTAAGGACACAAGAAGCCGGCTGTTGGACCAGGGTTAGCCGCAAGTGGAGGTAATTTTTAAAAACCTCACAGGGCCAGAGAGGGACACTCTGCAAGGGACCTCTGCAGAAGCCCGCCGCTCATCGCCTTGCTCCTCGTGACCCCAGAGGAGCCCTCATTCTGTGCTGACAAACACGCGGACCTGCGCCTGGGGAAACATCCAGAAAGCTTGCCTGCTCGTAGCCATACGGCCGCTGCTGCTGTGCGGACGGGCCGGTCTGCGATGCCCTGTAGCTCCCGTACTGCTGGCCTTGCCCTTGTTGGTAGCTGGAGTACTGGGCAGGGGCTCCCTGGGCCGGGCCTGCGGACAGAGCAGCCGTGAGGCCACCTGGCAGGCTCCGCGGTGGGGTCGGCGCGGCGAGAGCACTCACACCCACCAGGACTGGCCACGGCCCTGCGCCCCCGCCAGGTGCCCTGAGCGCGTCCTGTCACTCACGGTGGTCACTGCCACCACGCGAGGTCACCGCAACCAGGGAACACACGTGTAAAAGACAGACAGCGACCCTGCCTCGGGGGACTAAGCCGAAGGCTCTGGGGAGGACCCAGGAAGGCCGAGGAAGTTGGCGGGAGACACAACTCAGTCGGTCAGGGCGGTAAGAGGCTGCGCCAGAGCCCTGACCTGCCTTCCCTGCCGCACCGTGTGTCGGGTGGGGCCGCCAGGACACCTGATGTCCCAGAGCGTTCCAGCAGGCGTCAGTGGCAGGGAAGGCGGAGACCCAGCCAGACCGGAGGCCGCGTGTGTGCGTGCGTGCGCAGAGGGAACAGCTAGCTCTGGTTGGGTGAGCAGTGTAGGGCCAAGTTTGAGCTAAACTAAGACACTGCAGGCGTGGATGGAGGGATTTTAGGGACAGTCACTGAACTCACTGTCCGCGAACTCATCACCTACTCCTCGGGGTCACGCAGGTCGGATGAGGCCAACGACAGGACCCTAGTGCCCTCCCAGCTTTTCTGCAAGAATGAGACTGTTCCCACGTAAACGTGTCCTAGGCGTGTGGCCGAGGGCAGTGCCGCGTGCCGCCCGCATGGGCGGCGCCCCCTTACCGTAGCCTGGTTGCTGGCCGGGGTAGCTCTGCTGGTTGGGGTACTGCTGCTGGTAGCCCGCCTGCGGCTGGGCCGCGCCCTGCTGGTAGCCCCCCTGCGGCTGGCTGTACTGCGAGTTCCCTGGGGGGAGGAGACGCCGTTTGTCCCGGACCAGGCACGAGGAACGGACGAGTGACTGACTCGCCGGCTGACACTTTCTATAAAACCACCGCTCTCCGAGCCAGGATGACCAGCCGTCCCCGCCGCTCCCCGTGTCCACCCCAGGCAGGTGCGCCGGCCCCCACGGCTGAAGCCCTGAGAGGAGCCAAGGAGGCCGGCTCTGCAACAGCGGGACTGGGGGGCGGGGCCCGGCTTTCGGACTTCAGGGACGGCAATGTCGTCAGCACTTGCAGCTTCAACCTCAGCTTTAACTTTGAGGGACTCAGAAATGTAAAACAAGAATCGGCTCCCCTGCAGGGCCAGGGCCCCGTCTAACCTCTCGCTTCCGGAGGTCAGCGCTGCCTCAGGAAGCTCTGCCCCCACTCGGAGCCTGCCAGGCCGCGTCTGAGCTCCCGCCCGACGCCCGCCCAGCCCGGCGTCCTCACCGCCCTCGTAGTAGTGCTGCGTGGACTCCTCGAAGGATCGGTCATAGCTCTGCTCCGAGTAGGACGACTGTTGGTAGGCGTAGTCTCCATGCCCTGCGAGCAGACGGCGCCAGCAGTCAGGGGCCTGGCCGCCAGACCCGGGGTGGGGGAGGGGGGCAGCTGTGAGCCAGACGGCGGCTCTGTGGGGTCAGGCAGTGGCCAGGGCTGGGCACGCATCGGTCCTCACAGACGGAGCCCTCGGAGGAGCCCACGGTCCGTCTGCTTGAGAGAAGCGCAGACAGCCATGCTGCCCACAGGTCTCCGTGACTGCTAACTGCTCTCGGAGCCCGACAGCGTGACAGGGGCAGGTGGCTGCTGGCTGTCAGCGTTGCCACGTGAATTCCACCATGCCGTCTGCTCTGGGGCAGCCCCTCAGAAGCCTGGCACTCGTCTCAGCCCTGCCCCAGTCGCGCCGGGTCCCTGTCTGGGAGCCCGCCCCCGCCCCAGCCATCCACCCTGACCACTGTAAAAGCCACCTCCCAAAACCCTGGGACTACTGAAGATGACTGCAAGGTGACACGGAAGGGGGACATCTTGGCAGAAGTTACGCCAAGCGGCTGGGCGCCGCATGGGACGAGCCCCGAGCAGCCAGACCAGCTCTGTCACTGTCCCGAAGGCATTTCATGAGGCCACTGTGTCCCTCCCTTCAAGTGTCCACAGCCACCTGTTCAGGGCGAGGCACAGTCCCAGGCGGGGCTTGGCGGCCTCTCGGGGAGAAAGGGGAGCAGCCCCAGGAGGAGAGGGGCCGTGGCCGGTGCCGGCAGCATCTCTGGGCGGAGACTGGACTCAGGCCCGGGACTCTGGACGCCGCTCGTGGGCGGGCGGGCGGCCTGAAGACTCACCGTCGGCGTAGTACTGCTGGCCGAGCGGCTCCGAGGCGGCCTGGCTGTGGCCGTACTGCTCGCCCCCGTAGTACTCCTCCTGGCCCAGGTACTGCTGCGAGGAGCCTGCGGCGGGTGGGCAGCATGAGCTCGGGACCTCCGTCCCACGAACGCCTCCTCGACGGGCCCACCGTGCCACCCTGGGGACACCAGGGCACTGTCCCCACGCCCTCAACCCCTGGACCATCCACGTAGACACAGCGGCCCGCCCCACGCCCCCCGCGGCCATGCACCTGCCGGTGACCCCGCCCCCTGGGAAGGCGTTGGCCCACGCAGGCCCCACCCCCAGCATCCTCGCAGATGAGGATGGACGCACGCGGGATCACGCCCACGCCCGGCCATACCTTGCTGGGAGGGCCGGTAGGGCGCCAGGGGCCGCTGCCCCATCATGCCGCTGCCCTGCCCGCTCTGGCTCATCATGGCGATGGACGGCTGGCCCTGGTAGTGCTGGGCCCCGCCCTGTGCCGACGGGTAGTGTGACGAGGCAGCCTGCTGGTGCATCATGGACACTGGGCAACATGACAGACCCGAGTCACTCCGAGAGGCTCTGGAGCGCGTCCCCACAACCCCGCCCAGGCCTGAGATGCCCCCGTCTCCCAGGCAAGCCTCCCCTACTGTCCCTCGGTGCTCCTGCCCCCGAGACTGTCCCCATTTGTCCCCGTCACACCTCCTGCCAGTGAACCTCTGTGCCAACGGTGCGGGGCATTTGGACGCCACCTCGACCCCCGCCGCCTGCCCGTCCACTGCTGTCCCCGCTCAGAGCTGTCTGGCACAGTGACGCCAGCACAGAGGGACGGGGGCCCCACCAAAGAGCAAAAGAGACCGGGGACGCCTGGTGCAGTAACAAACTTTCTTCGACTCATTCGTGCAGAGCGTGATCCTTTTCGGTGCGTGACTCACCCAAAGAATCGGAAGGGTGCCTCACGCCCTTTCTGTGCTGAGCCCCTGGAACCCCCCGTCCGTCACTCGTGGGCCATCACAGCTTGGGCCTGGTGCCCCCAAGTGCTCAGCCCAGGCCGCCCGGCTGCCCTTCACCCTCCCGCTCCTCTGCTCCGCCCTGCCGTCCCCCCACCTGAGTGACCCCAGGCCTGTCCTCTCAGCAGGCACAGGATGCCTTCCCTGAGCTGCCGTGGAGAGTGGCCTTGGCCCCCCAAAGCTGGGCCCCGCCAACCCCAGCCCCGGAGAAGGTCCCGGAGGGCAGCCCTCTGCTCCTTGCAGCCTCAGCCCAGTGTCCAGCAGGAGGGCAGCCCGCCCATGACCTACATGCTTCAGGGGGCCCCAGGGACAGACAGGGGTGCGTGAGGGGCAGGGAGGGGCATCACCTGGGTTGGACTGCATGTTGATGTTGGCCCGCGACACGTAGCTGCCGATGGCGCCCTGGCCCTGCAAGGGCACACTCTGCGAGCCAGGTCCCGAGTGGCTGTAGCCGGGCCCCGACCCGTGGCCGCTGCCGGACATGCTCATGGAGGTCGTGGGCAGCGTGCTCTGTGCCGTCTGCTGCATGGACACGTGGTTCGGACCTGCGGGGGGGCGAAGGTGGGGAGGCTTGAGGGTGACTACGCCCAGCCTGGCGGGGCTGCCCAGGAGCCCGTGTCGGTGGCGTGGGGCCTGGCCCCGACCGCAAGCCCGAAGCGCAGCCCGGGGGGCTCACCGTTGCCGATCTGGCCCTGCATGAGGGAGGCTGGGGGCAGGCCGGTGCCGATGGCGTCGCTGAGGCTGCCCTGTGAGTGCAGGCCCTGGCTGGAGCCGCTCTGGGACAGCGCGCCGGGGCCCAGGCTCATGTTCTGGGTGGGCGGCTGCGGGCAACAGGAGCAAGTCGGGAGAACAGTTAGCTCAGGGAGCCATGGCCAACCAGCAGCCACTCCAGGGACTCATCCAGCCAACCCCCCAGCAACGGGAGGACCTGCCCCATGTCACACCCTGTCGGGGACCCTGGCCAGGCGAGACCTCCAACCTCAGCTCCCCAGTCAGCAGCCTGGGGCAGGGCCCCATCCACCCCGCCGCCTCCCTGGGCACTCACTGCGGGGAGCAGGGACTGCATGTTCTGGTTGGAGTCCGCGATGGTGGCCAGGTAGACGAGGTTCCGGTGCAGGATCTGCTGATACCTGCGGGACAGGGGCACGCGGTGAGCCGGGGAGCCTGCCAGCTGGTCCCCTGCGTGAAAGCAAAGTTCACCCAGGACAGCCTCGCCCTGCAGCCAGCGCCAGACGCTGGTCCCGGAGGGCCCCAGGGGACAGGGCAGAGTGCTCCACAGTCCAGTCCAGGGCCGCTATGGGGTGGGCTCCAGTCCAATGACAAAATGCTGCAAAGACTCCCAGATGGTGGCCGAAGGGAAGGTGCCACCGGTCTCTTCAGAGGGGGTGCAGACAAGTCCTCCTCCGGGCTAATGCGGCCCCCCCACCCTGAAGAGGCACTGGGAGGAGGTGAAGCAGCTCGGTTTGCCCTGAGAACACCTCGGGTGGGTGTGACGGCCACTCACACGGGCCACCCTCCAGGTGGCTCTGCTGCCCAGTTCCTGCACCTGCTGTGTCCGGCCCTGGAGGTCCTACCTAGATGGAGCTCGCTGTCCCTGGTGTGCCCAGCCGCCACCCACAGAGCCGCCCACAGTGTCCAGCCTGGGCCCCCCCAGCAGCCCCGTCTCCTCCCGCACTCCTGTTTCCCCCGGGAGCAGCCTGGGGGCAATGCCCTCCAAGGGGCGTTGCTTGTTGGCTTAGGTGACCGCAGCCCAATGTTCCCAGTGCTGGGCAGAATCAGAGTCCGCCCGGTAACAGCCGGCAGAGGGCACTCACTGGGCACACTCGGCAGTCTTGCCCTTGCTCTGGTGGTCCAGGATGCACTGTATCAGGTGGTGGTTCTCGTCCAGCATCTGCGGGGGAAGCAGGCGTGAGCGTGGGGTGCAGGTGCGTCTATGGGGCGTGAGTGCTGGCGGTGAGGGGGTGTGTGCTCAGTCTCTCAGGAGGCGTGACAACACGTATCCTCAGTGTGCGGACATTCCATGTCCATGCCGTCGCTCTGCACGGAACCTCAGCCAGCAGGACAGAGACCTCTCCTCGCCTCCCTCCCCAGGGGCAGATGGGGTCCCACCGCCCCAGCCCCCTATCTAGGGCCCCCGACCTGGTGCATCTGCCCAGCGAGGGCGGGTGAGGAATCCACAGCACAGATGCGGGACCCTGAGACCCCGTCTGGAGGGTGTGAGGTCTGCGGGTGCCGGCACATGTGGATGCAGCTCGCACCCCCGCAGAGCATCACGAAGGCCGACAAGAGCTCTTCAGGATGGCCAGGCCGAAGAGGGGCGGGGGGGCTGCACACGGGACAGCCAGCTGGGGCAGGGGTGCTGGGCCAGGGGAACCAGGACACACGAGGAGATGGAGAGGCAGGCGGTGTATCCACAGCCTGTCTGTGCGGCCGCCTCCCCGCGGGGAGCAGCGGGACTGAGCCCCCAGCAAACGCTGCCTCCCGTCCAAAGGCCCCAGCCCGGGAACCGTCGCCCAGGGAAAAGCCTGGGCCATTCATGTCCAGCACAGCCGCCTAGCTGGGCTCTGACGGTAGGCCCTGCTCCTACGGAAACCTGGGCTCACACCTGCCCACCAAGGAAAGACGGGGCGGGCAGCACTCGGGGGGCCTGGCCCCTCCACATGGCAGGGCCAAGGCCAGCTGCCCCGGTGCCCTGGCCTCCAAGTCCGCAGCGCTCCTCTTGCTCTGGTTTGTATTTCCTTTGCCACTTCCTCCTCCCCACGCTTCCCCACTCTGTTCCAGCCACGGAAGTGGTGCCCCAAGTCCAGCAATCCTGGCCTGGGGCCAGGAGAAGGGGTGCCACCAGGGGGCGCTGTGAGCCCGGAGCTGCCTGCCATGCTCACCTGGGGACAGGTGAAGGGTGCTGCGGACATTCACATGTGTGACTCTTCTCTCCGGATTGGTTAGCAGAGGAAAACCACTGTGACAAGAGCTTCCGCTCCCGGAAAGCTGCCCCAAAAGTCTTCGCGGCTGCAGCCCCCTCGACTCGTAATCTGGCAGAAATTCCCCCTGAGGACAGAGGGCGGCTACCACATTCTCTGCACAGGATGTTCACTTGGAGGGGCGGGGGCTAAAGGAGCAGCACCCCGCAGCATTCAGTGGCACCAGATTATGAGGCAAAGCAGTTTTGTACACATTCCGGAGAGAAAATGTTACAAAATTTATCAGCGTGAGAAACTGTTAGGAAATTTATCAGCATGAGAAAACGTTACAAACTCTGCCAGCAGGAGAAAGTGTTACCAAATGTGACCAAAAAGAAAAGAAAAGAAAGAAAGGGGGAAAGAAGTAGGGCACAGAGAACTGGCCCAGCTACGCTGAAAACTGGCAGGAAGAATGGCCAGGACGTGGGGGTCAACGAGCCGAGTGGACGCTGGCTGAGCCCCGAACCCTTACAGAACGGCTCTCTGCAGGGAGGAAGGGATGACAAAGGCAAATGCCCACAGGGGCAAAGGGACCAGGGCCGAGCCTGCTGTGCCAGCAGCAGGACTCTAGAAGCAAATGGACAAGGGACAGCTGGACGAGCAGACTCCAGGGCACTGAGCGTGACCCTGCGTCACACCGGGGAAGCCACCAGGCTGCAGGCGCTGACACCCCTGGACTTCCCCACTGCTCGCCTGGCAGGACATCGGCACGGGTGGGCTGGGGAGCGGAGAAGCATCTCCAGGGAGGAGAGCCTGGGAGGAGACAGGAGGACACAGAAGGCGAGAGAGCGCGTGGGGATGGTGGGAGGAGCCATCACGAAGAACCCAGAACCCAGAACCGAACCTGCGGCTTTGCGACCGTGGACTTCCAGCACCCAGATCTACGGGGAAGAACCGTCTGCGGTTTAAGCGCCCCGCCAACAGCGGTACGGCACCCAGAGCAAGAAACGAGGAAGAAGCAGCCGCCAGGTTTAGCAGCGCGAGGGGCAAGACACTGTCTGCCCAGCCGCGTGCTGTGTGCTTTTGGTGAAACAAGAGAAGTGACAGGAGGGAGACCTGGCTGTCTCGGGGGCCACCACCAGCCCCACCCTCCCCAGGGTGAGGAAACAGCGCCCCCTCTCGCCCCAGCAGAGAAAGCGCTTTCGGTAACAACTGTCGGAAGGGATCCGTGAGCCAGGTTTAGGGAGGCTCGGTGTCCGGAGCCATTTTCAAATGGGAGGCGGGGACAGCTGAAGTTTTTGAAATGGCCGATGTACCTTCCTTACCGAGTCAGCCCACGATCTTGAAGACAACGAGTTCCAGGTCTGAGAGAGCCCAGGGTGCTCGCCCCCGACCCCCCACCGCCCAGGGCGTGGACAATGTGGCAGGGCTGGCTGGGCTCTGACCACTCCAGGCTCTCAGACCCTGGGCGCGGCGCCTGCCCTCGCTGGTGTCACTGTCCTATTCCAGACCCATGCGGCAGACACCCCGGATGCCGCCGGCCTGCCAGCTCTGTCCTGTTCCCCTGGAGCTTGTCTCCCCTGCACAGGGTGCTGGGGCCGGAAGGACAGGACACCCTCCCCACCCTCCCGCAGAGAAAACCCATCAGGAACCCAAAGCAAACGATAACCATGAAATTTACACTTATTAAGCAACTGCCTGTGCTGAGCAGCAAGGAGACGCCTACGTGCCAGCCCCGGGGCGCCCCCAAGGAGCCCAGGCCTGGCCGCGTGGTCCACGGGGACGGTGGCAACCCTGCCCCAGCGGTGCCGGGAGCACAGGGCTGGACAGCAGGAACTCCCTGTTCCCAAACCATGGAGAGTTGCAGGGGCAGGTGCCAGCCAGCTAGGTCCGAGGGCCACAGGACTTTGCTGGGACACTGCCCTCTCCACCCCAGGGGCCCCTGTGGCTGTCACCGAAGCACAGCCTGCATCTCACCCTGCATGACAACTGTGCTTGGTCACCGCCAGCTGAACCACCTCAGCCCCTGGTCCAGGCTCCCCAGATCAGCCGGCACCCTCTCTGCCTCCCCATTTCGCAGCTCATGTCTGCTCCTTCCAGACCACGGGCAGGACCACACACCCTTCCTCCCCCTGCCCCTCGGTGCTCCTGGCCTGGTGCACCCCTCCCCCACATGGTCTCTGTTCCGGGTTGAACTGTGTCCCTCAAAATATGTTCGAGCCCTGGCTGGTGTGGCTCAGTGGATTGGGCATGGGCTGGGAACCGGGGGGTCGCCGGTTCGGTTCCCGGTAGGGGCGTGTGCCTGGGTTGTGGGCCATGGTGGGGGCAGCCATGCATTGCTGTTTCTCTCCCTCTCTGTTTCCCTCCCTTCCCCTCTCTCTGGGAATAAATAGAATCTTAAAAAAAAAAAAAAAAAAAAATGTTCGAGACGAACAAACTCTGGGTCCCGTGACAGGGCCTCATTTGGACACAGGGTCTTTGCAGACACAGTGATGTTGACGTGAGGTCAGACCGGGGTCAGGTGGGCCCTCGTCCCCATGACTGGTGCCCTCATGAGAAGAGGGGAACTTGGGCCCAGAGGCGCTGATGGGGGTGATGCGCCTGCAAGCCAAGGAGTGCCGGGATGGCCAGGACCGCCAGCAGCTCGGAGGAAAGGAGGGCACAGGTCCTCCCTCGGAGCCCCCGGAAGGCGCCCACCCTGATGACAACTTGATGCTGGACTTGCAGCCTCCAGAACTGAGAACGTTATCTTTTAAACCGCCCAGTCTGGGGGAATCTGTTATGGCAGCCGAGGGAACGAGCACGGCCCCCGCCCCCCACATCTCCACCAACACGCACCCAGCACTGCAGACGCTCTGGAAGGCATGGGCTGTGCCAGGCCGGCAGGGAAGAAGGGCCACTGGGGGAGGGGCTGTGTGAGGAGGAGTTTGCCTGGCAGGACCCCACCCAGAGGTGCTCTAAGGGAGAGCCACATACTTCCCGCTCCCTCAGCGCTGAGCAGCTTCCGAGAAACCCCGGCTTTCCTCAGTGCACGAGCACACGCTGTGGACACAGCCCGTGAGTGTGGGGGCACATGCCTTGCACGCCCTTCTCAGGCTCCGGGTAAGCGAGCCCTGGGCACGCAAGTCCACTGTCGAAACACCAGGCTGCGTGCACAGACCGCCAGCTCATCCAGAGCAAACCAGACGCCGGTCTGAACTGAAGACCCGCTTTCCGGGGTCAGCAGGCTGCTGTCCTGCCCTGGGAGGCCCTCTGCAGGGCTCCCCCTTTCCGACCTGATTTTCGGGAGTGGTGCTTTTGCCTGGAAAACTTGGGGGGCTGTAAGAAAGGGAAGGTACGAAGTGCAAATAACCAGATGAATGTGGAAGGCAAACATGGCTTCCGGAAGAGCAACTCAGCTCATCACACTTAAGCACCAAAAGCCAGAGCCTTGGGACAGGCGCCTGACCTTCTGCCTCGCCAAGTGTTCCCACACGGGGGGTCACAGTCGGGGCAGACCCTGCAGCCACCGTCGGGGTCCCATCCCTGACCAGCAGGCACCTAGCGTCCCCTGCCTCAGTTTCCTTATCTATACAGCGAGGACCACTGCCACCGCCTGGAGGAATGAAATGAGTTTACTTCCACAAAGCCCTTCGAATTAAATGAATTTAATTAATGCACGTAAATCCGAAAAGCTCTTTGAACAGTGCCTGGTATGCAGTAAGCACCACATAAGTGTTTAGTAAACAAGTAAAAATGCCCTGCTTCCAAGTCTGTATTTCTGCTGCTTCTCAACCGGCCTCTTTCCCGTGTAGTTTATGGAGGCTTCTCATTTGTCAAACCAGCCCCGGCAAAGGTAGCCTCTCACCGTATGGACAGGGCCCACAAGGTCCTGGCGTCACCCAGGAAGAAGGACCGAGGTCACCAGGGTGAGTCCCCTCGGGGACAGGAGAGGCCCACGGGAACCACGGAATACTGCTGCTAACCCCACCAACTCCGGGCTTCGAAATCAACAAAGCTACCAAAGACGTCCAGAAAATCCAGTCGGAAAGACCAACATCGTTCCTTTTCGTCTGAACTTCTTTTCTAAAGAAAACAGCAGAAAATTTAAAATCTCAACTTAAAAACTTCAGGGTTTTGTTAAAGGCGCCCCCAGTTCCCTGGGAACGTCGTTCCTGGAAAAAGCCAGAAGGCCGAACTCCGAGACGCGCGGAGAGGCTGCAAAGCGAGTCTGTGGAGTCTCTGCTAGGCGAGGAGCCCGGCCGGGCGTCACGGTGAAAAGCAATTTGACAGGCGCGGGAGGACGGCGAGGCTGGGCAGGCAGGTAGACCCCGAGGTGCAGCGCGCTCCCCGAAGGGCCTCGGGGACGCCGGAGCGGCCTCGCACACTCGGGACGCGCCCCTGCGTGCCTCGGAGTGCGAACTCCTTACCGAGAGGGAGCGTGGCCAGCTGCCGGGCCGGGCCCCCGTCTCCCCAGCTCCCCGTCCACTCGCCAAGCTGTGCGCGCTGAGGCCAGGGGCCGCCCGCCGGGTTGCGCCACTGGTTTGGCCAGCCAGGAGGGTCCCCCCTGCGCCTGGCGTGGCCCTGCTCTTTTGGGTCGGGCCAAGACCCCCACCCCGCAGTCACCACCCCAAGGGCACCGTCTCGAGGGCGCCCGGTCACGCCGCTCTGCGCCCCTGTCCGTGGCGCAGGGTTCCCGATAGCGGCGGGTCCCAACTGCGCCCAGCTTGACCCGCGGACACGACCCCTCCGACACCATCCCGAGGGAGCGCAGCCTCGCCGTCCTACGCTCTGGCCCGCGATCCCCGCGCACCCCGACCCCGAAGGCGGCAGATCCATTACGCCCAGCCTGGCCGCGGACACGACCCCTCGGACACCATCCCGAGGGCGCCTGGCGCCGGTGCCCCTGCCCGCAGCCCCCGCCGAACTTGGCGCAGGCTGGCGGCAGTGCGCTCTCGGGGCCCCGCGGGGTCACGGTCGTCGGCTGCGCCCCGGCTTTGTTCGCGCCCCGCGCCCGCCGGCTGCCCGCGCCCCGGCCCCGCGCGCGCCCGCCCGCACCCCGCACCGCCCCCGGCCCTAGGGCCCCCGCCCACCTTCTGGATGGTTTGCTGCGTGACCTCCCCTTTGCCTCTCGGCCGGGCGGACGCGAAGGCCACAGACATGGTCCCAGCGCGGGCTCAGCCCGAGATCATCGGGGTTCCTTCTCCCGCTGCGCTCCGCCGCCCGAGGTGTTCATTCTCCGCAGTCGCTGGGGGGCGGGGGCGCGGGGGGTTCCGCCTTGGGTTCGTCCGCCCCGCCGCTGCCGCCGCGCCGCCCCCCTGCCCGCCGCCGCGCCGCCACGCGCGCCGCCTGTCCCCGAGGCCCCGCCGTGCGCGTCAGCCCCCGGCGGCCGCTCCGCTCCCCGCGCCGGGCCCGCCGCCGCCGCCGCGTCGTCCCCCGTGGCTGGCTGCGGATGGTTCGCCCCGGCCCCGCCCCGGCGCGCGCACGTCCGCCCGACGCCGCAGACGCTGCCCGACGCCGCTTGACGCCGGCAGCGCAGTGGGCGGTGCCGGGGGGGTGGGCGCCGCGGTGTCGGGAGTCGTGGGCCGTGCGGCGGTGAGTGTGCGCTTTTGCCCGGCCTCACCTCGCCGCTCGCCGGGATGAGTTACGACCGCGCCATCACCGTCTTCTCGCCCGACGGCCACCTGTTCCAAGTGGAGTACGCACAGGAGGCCGTGAAGAAGGGCTCGACCGCGGTGAGCGGCGAACCTTGCGCCCAGGCCGGGCCGGCCGGATGCGAGAGGGCCTAGGGGCGCTGCTGGGGCGCGAGAGGCCGGGGATCCGTCCGGGCCTCGGCCAGGGGAAGGCGGGAGGCCTCACGACGTCGGGGGCACCTAGGAACCTGCGAGGCCCGGCCGCGCTGTTGGGGCGCGGAGAGGCCCGGGGATGGGGGGCGGCTGCGCATCGATGGGGGCGGCCGGAGCGGCCGTGGCTCAGGCGCGGCTCCAGACAGCTGGGGGTCAGGAGGAACCGCGTCCCTCTCGGTCTCGGACGCCTGGAGCGCCGCGTCTGCAGCGGCCGGGTGGGGCCCGGGTGCGCGTCCCGCCCTGAGCTTCAGCCAGGCGGCAGTGCCGACAGCCTCCCCTTTGTCGTCGGATGCTTTTTGTCCGATCGACCTTTCGGAATCAGCTCCGTGGCGTTAGCTGGACGCATAGGAGCCGCGGCGCTGGTGTTGAAGGAAGTGGAAAGGGGCGCGTTGTGCACCGTGGGCGCCCGGGCCGGGAAGCCGGCCGGACGGGCCAGTCGGATGGAACTGCCCTCCCCCCAACACTGGACTGTCACCAAGGGCAGTCGAGGTGGGGGTTTGCTGGTGACCGACGGT
Organism: Micronycteris hirsuta; assembly: GCA_004026765.1. NCBI lineage: Eukaryota > Metazoa > Chordata > Mammalia > Chiroptera > Phyllostomidae > Micronycteris > Micronycteris hirsuta. Next base: position 50,650 of record PVJI01001267.1, read on the forward strand.
GCTGTGCAGACCAGAGAATTGGGTGTGAGCGGTGAGCTTCCAAGTGCCACCTTCCTTTTCCGTCTTAGTAGCGCGGAGCGGGTAGGCGCGCCTCGGTGGTGACGCCATCTTGGCGGCGGCCGGAGCCGCGGGAGCCGCGCTTGGCCGCGGTGTGGCTGCGCGGAGGCCCCGCAGCGGGCGGAGGCGCGCGCCCTGAGAATGTTAAGCAAGCAGGGGACTTGTGACCTGGGTGAGGTGCGCCCAGCCCGGTCCCAGTTAGAGACTTTCCGCACGAGGGAGAGCGGTTGTCCTGCAGGTGCAGGTGGGCTTCCAGAGCAAAGGCGGGGCGGGTCTTGCTCTGAGCTGTGCGGTTCCACTGACAGGCCCCGACCCCGTCCCCGTCCCCCCCCCCACCTTCCGGGTCTGATCGCCCTGCACGAGGAGCCTGACCTTTGGTGGGATCTGAGCAGGTAGCTCTTGTTTTGACTACCCTTTAAACGCGAGACACCTGTCAGTGTGTTTGTCGGTCAGTTTTTCTTTTATCACCTGGCCCGTCAGAGGTTTGAGCCGGCAGACAAAGGACACACAATTCTGAGAATTTTGGTGCTTTCATTCCCTGAATATCTTTTGAACTGAATGTCCAAAACCCACCTTGCGGCCTAACTCAGCTTGAAGAGCACTGGTGAGGAGGGCGCTGACCTCCCCCCACGGGACCTCAGGCCCCTCAGGGTGGGTGGCTTTGCTGACCCTCCCCCCACCCCGCCTGCTCTTGGGGAACCATGGAGACTGGGGAGACCGTATGTGAGAAAGCGCCTGGAAATCGGACTCTGCAGACCAGAGCTCCCACCGCCACGGTCTGTGCCCCTCGGCCAAGGCCATGGAGGGTGCTCCTGGCGTGAGGAGGGGGATCACAGGCAGCCCAGGACCTGTGGAGCCCTGCTTTTCTGGGGGATTGGCCCCTCTGGGTCTGCGCCTGCCTGGCAGCAGCAATGTGCCCATATTTTTCATGCCTCCTCCTCTGCCGTCCAGCGTCCGCTGTAAACACAGCACCGCCCTCCCACGAGTAGGTGCTACAGGCGTCCATCCCCAAGGGGGGTGGCATGGGTCCTGGCCCAGGACCATGGCTTGCAGAATGCCCATCGCGAGAGCCAGGCCTTGGGCTGCCAGGCTCACGCGGGACATGGATTCAGTGGGTTGAGGGGACACGGGTACATCCAGTGGTGTCCTCACTAAAGCCACACGTCAGCATCGTAAGGGTGCGGGACTGAGCGGCCGGCCGGTCAGGACACTCCCGGCGGGGGGGGTCTCGGCCACAGGCTGGTCAGGGCCATGGTTGGCAGGCGTGGTGCCCACAGCTGGGACCCGGGACCCCGCCCTCCGAGCCCCACGCCAGCAGCCGACCCCTGAGTGCCGTGCTGGTGTTTCCTGCAGGTTGGCGTCCGAGGCAAGGACATCGTCGTCCTGGGCGTGGAGAAGAAGTCAGTGGCCAAGCTGCAGGATGAGAGGACAGTGCGGAAGATCTGTGCCCTGGACGACAACGTCTGCATGGCCTTCGCGGGTGCGCCAGCGGCCGTGGGGGGCGTGCGGACAGGGTGACCCCGAGTCCTCCAGGGCAGGGGACTCGGGCCTTTAAGTCAAGGGGCGGCCGTGGTTTCCTGGTGGGGAACTGCAGGAATCATGACCCTGGGACACGGGCGGTGCTGTCACCTCCGCTGCTGTCAGCGTGTCCCTGGTTGCTGTCACGGTGCATAGAGAGAGGCCAGGCTTCCCACAGCCACCGCACCTGTGACGCGGGGGCCACGGGCGCAGGGTCTCAGCACTCTCCTCTCTGGTCCAGTTTGGGGACGTCCGAGGCGCCTGCAGGAGCTTGGGGTTGCCCTGCCCAGCTCTCAGGCCGGTCGCGGAGGCGGACCGGTCCTCCCAGTCCGTCTGGGGTCGGTGCCTCGGAGGGACCCAGTGCTGTCCGCTTGTATGACCTGTGTCCCCGAGTGCATGCGACCAGCGGGGTGAGGCTGTCTGCTGTCGCCGCAGGCCTCACCGCCGACGCCAGGATCGTCATCAACAGGGCCCGGGTAGAGTGCCAGAGCCACCGGCTGACGGTGGAGGACCCAGTTACCGTGGAGTACATCACCCGCTACATCGCCAGCCTGAAGCAGGTGGGCCGCACCGGGGCTTGGCTCCAGTCACGGGCAGTCGCTGCTGTGTCCTGGGGGGTGTCCCACGGCGCCATGTGGGTGGCGGCTCGCATCCCTGCAGGGAAGTGGAGGCCTGCGCCCGCCCCGCGCCCAGCCCCGCGCGTCACCTGCCCGTGTTGCCGCACTGTCCTCGTTGACTGGCACAGGGCCATTCCCCAAAGCCGTTCTCAACGACGGTCACCTCAGGATGGGGCGGGGCCGGAGCCACCCCCACCACACACGGAAACGCCAGCCGTCCTCACAACCAAGTGCCGTGGGGGGGCCGGCACAGGCGTGGCTGTGTCCGCGCGAATGTGGGAGACGGCAGGGATGCTGACGGCGATGCGCCTCTTGCCAGTCACTTGACGTGGCGTGGCCTGAAGAGGGGCCCGGGGTGTCCCCGTCCCTCACCGAGTGCTGCTGGGACTTGGGTGGCTCTGGGCCTGTCGTGCTGGGACCACACGGTGACCCGGTCCTTCTCCCACCAGCGCTACACGCAGAGCAACGGGCGCAGGCCGTTCGGCATCTCCGCCCTCATCGTCGGCTTCGACTTCGACGGCACCCCCAGGCTCTACCAGACCGACCCGTCGGGCACGTACCACGCCTGGAAGGTGAGGCTCCGGAAGGGGGGCAGGGGCGGTCCTGGGGGGCCTGCACCTCCTGCGGCGGACACTGGCCTCGTGCTGCGGTGTGTGCACACACAGCTGCCTGTCCCACGACGCTGCCACTCCCTGGGGGGGGGGGGGTGCTGGGCAGCGGCACTGCTGGGGAGACACGGGCGCGAGGTGGACAAGGAACTAAGGACACAGCACCTGGTCCTGGCGAGGACCAGCTGGCTCCAAACGGCCTCCGGCCGCAGGCTAGCTCTGGATCGTCACGCCCTGTGCCGCAGAACACACGTCTCTTTCAGGCCAACGCGATAGGCCGGGGCGCGAAGTCCGTGCGAGAGTTTCTGGAGAAAAACTACACTGACGAGGCCATCGAAACCGACGACCTGACCATCAAGCTGGTCATCAAGGCCCTTCTGGAAGTGAGTTTGCCTCTGAGGCCGAGAGGCCAGCGAGACACCCAGGCCATGGCAATGTCCTTTGGCTGGGCGGCAGGGACGAGGCCGCAGGGCTCGCGCTGCTGCAGCAGCCCCTGCACATGGCCGGCCCGGCCGGGCTCAGCTCTCAGCCACCTTGCGGCCTCAGAGGCTCCAGCTGCTGCAGGAGCAGAAATCCGGAGGGCTGGGCGCCCTGGCTGGGAGCCACGCTGGAGGGAGGAGCCAGGGGCAGAGGGGCTGGTGGGACCGAGGGCCTGCTGTGCCACAGTCTGCCTGCCGGAGGGGGCACAGAGGCCACAGGTGCTGGGACTTGGTGGGTCGGAGCTGGTCTGGGTGCACGGGTGCCCATTTAAGGAGCTCGTGTGGTCCTGAGGTGGCGCGGCTGTCTGAGGCTCCTCTCCCCCCACCCCCGTCCCCCAGGTGGTGCAGTCAGGAGGCAAGAACATTGAACTGGCCGTCATGCGGCGTGACCAGCCACTCAAGGTAAAGGCCAAGTCTCGCCAAGTCCGAGGTGGCACACTCCCAGGGACGGGCAAGGGGCTGTGCTGACTCCTGTGGGTGTGGGCGGGGCCCCCCACATACACGGGGGAAAGCAAGCACTGCAGCGCTGACCCCCGTGGTCCCAGATGGTCCTCACGTGTTCCCCTGGCACACGGACAAGCCAGCAGCAGCTGTGCAGCCTGCTCCTGCCTCTCCCTCGTCCCCCGCCCGGCGTAGATGCCCCAGCGGCACCTGCCCGTGTTTCCTCGCCAGCGCAGCTGTGGGGAGTCCAGGGCCCCTCCCCAAGGAGCTCAACAGAAACACTCTCTTTGGTAGATTTTAAATCCTGAAGAAATTGAGAAATACGTTGCTGAAATTGAGAAAGAAAAGGAAGAAAACGAGAAAAAGAAACAAAAGAAAGCATCGTGATGGATAAAGGAATCTTGCTGGGAGCGATTTTTAAATCCGATCATGGGTGATTCTCTCTGATGCGTCAGCCTCTCCATTCCACTTGTCTGTGCTGCCCAAGCATCTGCAATAAACTCGTGCATTTTTTAACCTCGTCTTCCGTCCCATCCCCGGGGGTGGGGGGAACTGCGACTGAGCGGCAGGTCTCGGCGCTCTCCTGAGTGGGGACTACTGCCCCCGCCTGCCCCTCAGGGGTCATGGAAGAGCCTTTGGGAGCCCGGCCGCCCAGCGTACTGCACAGCTGCTGTAGGTGGGGCACCTGGCACTTCTGACAGAGGCAGAAGCTCTTTCCCTCCTTTAGGGCTTCCCCACAGGCTGGTCTTGTGTATTTGACCTTGTTCAGGCTGATTAGAAGGCCAAGAGCACTCGAGAGTTAAGTGTTCAACCTGAACACTTGGGGAGGGGCTGCTGTTCTGAAGCAGCCTGGGCCTCTGGTCCCAGTGGACCCAGTCCCAGCATCCCTGCTGTCCCGCCAGAAACTCCGCTGAAAGCCAGCCACTGTACGGATGCAGCTCTGTGTTCCCTGGTTGGTTGCCCCAAAGGGCTCTGCTTTTAGGACCGCGGGTTCCCGCTTCTGCCTACCCTGCAGCTCCTCTGACTCCACGGTCATCCCCCCACCCCCCGGCCCCAAGGGCACAAGCATAGGGTGCCCTCTAAAAAGCTTACGACAAGACCAGATACGCTGGTTGCTTCAGCATGGAACAGGCAGCTGTCAAAGTGTTCCAGTGTGACTTGAACAGTAAGGTCAGTCCCAGGTCGTAGCCACGACCTGACTCCATTGAGTCTCTAGCAGAGAAAATGCCTGGCATTTCAACTGCTGAGTCACATGTATACAAAGTACATGTATTTTTCCATATATAATGTGCAGTTTCTGCCCTTGTTTTTGAGGGAAAAACAAGGATGCATATTAAACAAGCGTAACAATGGCCAGAACATCCTGTGAAAACGGGTGTGCCTCGCACACAGGGAGACGGGCGATCTCACACTCAGGCCCGACTGCCCATCTCAAGGACAGTAGTAGCCTAAACAAATGGAAGGTGGCCAAAAATTCGCCACTGTGTGTGGGGCGGCTGCACCCAGGCCTCCGTCCTGTGGGGTTGCTTCAGAAGGCACCCAGAAACCCACCCCAGTGGAGGGGGCACTTGGAAGCCTGGAAGCACTTTTCTGCGCAGCCCTGGGACAGGACCTAAGGCCGAGAACAGGGTGCTCCACGGGCCTGGAGGCTCAGTGTGGGTGTGGGAGGCGGTGGGGCGGCAGGAGGCCACTCCTGAGCAGGCCCACCTGTGTCGAGGAGCCCCACCGCCCGTGGCAGGGCCAGGGGCTCAGCGTCCGCGTGCACCAGCGGACCCCGAGGCTGACCAGCCCACACATGGTGTGTCAGGGGTCAGGCAGAGCCACACAGGACCACTGACTTCAGCACAGAGAAGAAAGTCTTAAAGTCTGCATGTTTATTTTAATTACAATTTTCATCACTCCAACAGAGCAGCCCTGTCGCTACATTCTAACTCTTAGCCATTAAGTCCTATAAAAATAAACCCAAGCTTTTACAGTAACTTAATACAGAACCAAAATCTTCAGAGCTGCGCAGGGGGTCAGTCCCCAAGGTGCCCCGACCCGCCGTGACGCCCTGCCCCCGAGGGGCGCATGCTCGTACCAGGGTGCCCGCATACTCATGCGACACTTTACAGCCCACCTCCCTCCCGCCCATGAAAGAAACACAACTATGTACAGCTCAGGAATGTGCTCTCGGTCAGCTGGGCCAGCAGGAGAGACGGGCTCATTTCCAAGTGGAGGAGACACCGATGGTGGCCGGAGTCGAGCCCCACCTGGCCAGGTCAGGGGCAGGCAGGGCAGAAGGCGGGGACACCACCCAAAGCCCGAGTCCCCCCAGAGCCAGGCTCTGAGCACGCACAGCCCCCAGGGGTGCCGGCCCCACCGCTGCAGCACCCCTCCAGGCATCCGGCGGTCTGTGTGCTCACACAACATGATCTGTGTGACCCCCCTTTCCCTGCCTGGGGCCCACCCAACCCACACCCCCTGGGCTGGCCCTGCCTGGCTCCTGAGACCCCACCAGTGGCAGTGAGGGGGCCAGGCCTGCAGCACCAGGGCCAGCAGGGCGACAGAGCTGCGCCCGGCTGCCATGCAGCCAAATGAGATTTGGTTCCACTTTCAGAGTCAAAGTGAGGGTCGAGCTTTCGCTCTAGAAACCTTTCTTCGAGACAGCCGTAGACTAGACTGTGCAAAACCAAAGAGAGAGGGTCCAGAAGCCTGAGAGGTGCCCCCAGAACTCCCCGAAAACAAGCAGAACCACGTCCGAGTTGTGTGACGACCAAAACAAAAACAGTGAACGGTGACCAGACGGCGGTCTGCCGGTCAGCGCAGTGCCCCGTCTTCGGTGTCTGCTGCTGCGTGGCCAGGGCCTGGGGGCGGGGATGGGAGACCACAGGACGCACTGAGCAGCGCTCCCCAGGCCTCCCACCAACCCAGCAGAGTCCTCCCCATATGCACGGCACCCGGACCCAAAGGGCACATGTGTCACCCGGGACCCCTGTAGAGGCACCTGCACTGAGACCCTGACTTCTCACCAACTCTCCTGACTGGTCCCACTGGAGTCACTAGCCCCCCAAACCTGCGTGGTGATGCAGAGAGTCAGCCCTCAGCTCTGAGCTCTTCCTGAAGGGGCTCCAGCCGAGGAACCCGCATCCCCACGCCCGCCCTCAGAGGACCCCAAGGGACCCCGCTCACCTCCGCCTGCCTCCTCACACGCGGCCGGTCCCGGCTCTGTGGGAAGTCGGGTTGCGCCGCGTAGTGCCACTGCCCCTGCCCCCTCGCAATCCGCCCCGGAATCCACGGCCACGAAGAAACCTCCCCGACACCCCGAAGGTCTCCGTGTTGAGCTTCCTCTCCTCAGCCCACGTAGTCCTCCTGGAACTGAACCAGACAACAGCATGGTACTGACTGCTGAGGTGCACCCCACCCCCCAACTTCCTGAACCCAGGAAAGGACAGACGGCTACTCTGATCCCAGGCCGTTCAAGGGCCCATTTGAGTCGGGGCCAGCCAGCCCCACAGTCCCCAACACTACAGGTACTCCCTGGTCAGCTCCTCTGCAAACCGGCCCGCTGGACACAGAACCCACACCTTGCTCACCAAGGCGAGCTCGTGACATGAGGGCTGCAGAGGAGCCACCTGGGCTGGCCCAGCCCCTGAAGTTGCAGGGACCTGCAACTGATTCCTTCCAAACAGACTCTATCAGACTGGGGCGGGGGGGTGGGGTGGGGGTGGGGAGACGGCTGCATGGGCAGGGTCCCCACCAACATGCTCACGCTTTGGGGCGGTGAGGACCAGCACGGCGCAGCCGCAGCCCTCTGTGCTCCCCAAGCAACTCTAGCAAGGACCCGCGCGTGTCCCCAGTCTCCTTTACAGCACCAGCGCTGCGTCCCTGCTGCCTTTCAAGGCCGACGACCCCGCTCCCGTCCCAACCCAGCAGCAGACATGCAAGTGCGGCCTTCAAAGCAGTTCGGAAACGGTTCCCTGCCCAGGTGAATGGGCGGTGGCTGGCGCAGCCACTCACTGTAAACCCCCGCACTCAGATTGCAGCTGGCTCGGGCTGGGGTCCCCCACCTCTGCTGGCTCCCCCCACAGCGTTGAGTGGGAGCCAGTTGTTACCACAGCCGCTGGCCCCACGTGGACGCATCCCCACACTGCCCACCCAGAACAGGCTCAGAGGCCCAGTGTGCTGCTTTCATCACGTCTTCACCCCCAGTTCTCCCTAATGCACGTGCATCTCATGTCCGTGTACCCCCCCCCCCGTCCACGCTCCCCGCCAGAAAGCCTCAGTGCAAGAGGCGGGGATCCCCAGCATGCACTCCGTGCACTCCCCAGTGCTCAGAGCACACCATGCACCTCATTCTCAGGCCAGCTTGCTCACGGGCAGCGCCTGAGCAGTGGTGCTGGGCAGCAGTCAGGCACTCAGTGCAAAGCGCAGGGCCAGGCCCCCACGTCCCACCTGGAACAGGACCCTCTGAACGCCCTGCAAGTTGCCTCAGGTGGTGAGGGCCTCAGGCCTCCAGGGTCAGCCGGGGTCCCTAACCACTGGGGTGGGGGGAGCCCTGCCCTGCCCAAAGAAGAGGAGGAGGGGGGCGGAGAAGCCAGGAGGGAAGAGGAATGGGCTCCAGCAGGCCCCTCAGTGCCCGTGCTGCAGGGCTGCCCGTGCCACTGCCACCATGTCCGCTGCGGCCAAAACCGGAGGGGAGCCCTGGGAGGTGCACCCTGAACTCGAGAGCCGAGCAGGGTCGCCAAGGGTGAACCCCAGGACCTCCCGCGCCCACACACCTGGTCTTGAGCTCAGACGAGATGTTGTCAAAGAAGGACTTGGACTTGTCATAGTAGCAGGAGGGCCCCAGGTGGTCCTCCTCAGCAGGGACCTCGTCACTTGGGGTCACCACTGCGGGGTCCTTCTCCTCTCCCTTCTCGGCTCTGTCATCTGCATAGAAAGGGGCCCCGAGCTGTGGGAGCAGACAAAGCTCCCCTGTCCCAGGCAGGCCCTCCGCGGCAGCGCATGCTCTGTGCTAAGCGGCACCTCTTCCTGCAGCCCCTGCCCACTGACCTTGACTGCCAGGGCTGAGCCGTCCACCCCAAGGGGCACGTCTCAGTCTACCCCGGAGGGCGCAGCCCCGCACTGGCCCCCCACCCGCTCCGGCTGTCGTCCTCTGACCCACTCTGTGGGTGCGCCTCTGGGGAAGGGCGGTTTCCACACACAGACTCAGACCTTTGAAGTTCAGCTTCTTCTTGAACTCCTTGTCCAGCTCCTCTCGGTTGAACTGGGCATTCGCGCTCTCGAAATCAAAGTCGCCCTCAAACCTGATGGTGTTCTCTTTGACGTCGGTCGGGCGGCTCTGCCCTCTGGAGCGGTTCCTGGTCCGTCTGTTCCCTGTGAGAAAAAATGACAATCACATTGGGAGCCACCGGCCGACAAAACTGAGAGTGAGACACGCCGGGGAGGGGACGGCGCTCACTGCAGCCCCTGCCCCCGGGGCAGCGGCGAGCAGGCAGAGACCCGGCCGCCCCAGGCACAGGGTGGCAGCGCTGGTACCTGATCTCCTCCTCTGGGGCCTGCGGTTCTCGTCGTTCACCGGCGCCGGTGCCTGCGCAGCGGTGGGCTGGCTCACGTCTACGGCGCGAGACGGGACAGTGAGGTGGGCACCTGCCGGGGCAGAGGCCACGGGCGAACGGCAGGAGGGGCACCACCCCAAGGGGCATGTGGCGTTTCGGAGGAGCGCGGTGCCTTTCAGAGGCCCCAGGCAGCAGGGTGCACAAGGAGCAAAGGGTACGTACCCCAGGGAACGCGGGTCTCGGTGCCACTGGAGCTCTTGCTGCTTGGTGGGGCCGCACGCCCGTTGAGCTGCACCCCCACGGCGCCCTTGCTGCTGGGTAGGAGCTTCTTGGTGCTCAGGTTATCGAGAGAACCAGTCTGGACGGCCTGTTCCACCATGGGGCTCTTACCGGCAGGGACGGACGGAAAGCCAGCCCCTGCGTTGGGGAGAAGCGGCGTGTTGAGAGGAGAGACGAGGAGACAGCTCCCCACCCCCGCAAACACTTCTGTTCAGATTGCAGGGCACGCGGGCGAGGTGACCGCCCAACAAGGCTCACCCTACACAGGCCAAGCCCTTGGCAGGACACCTCGTGTGCACCAGCCCCCTCGGCCAGGCCAGCTCCGCCGGGGAGCCCTGACCCCAGGCTGCGCGCAAGGAACCAGAGAAGGGAAAGCCACCTGGCCACACGCGCGCACTCCCAGGCGGTTTAGAAACGGCTTTCCAGAAACCACACAAGTTTTGACCCTGAGGGGCCTGGGAGCCCCAAGATGCGGGTGGGCTCTCGGTCTGAGACTGTGTTCCATGCTGGTCCACGCTGAGAGGGAGCCCCCAACCTGGCTCGTCCAGAAGCGCAGTGGCCCGCCGCTAGAGTGAAGACGCAGAGCACCGTCGTCCTTGCATGAGGCACGACGAAGGCAGAAAGAAAGTGAGCGCTAATGACAAGGCGGCCTGCGCTGCTCTCGAGAGGAAACGCTTGTCCCATCCTGGGGATGAGTCCCAGGCCGCCCTTGGCAACGGGGCTGCACTGCCAGCCCAGACACAGGACAGGACCGCGCAGAAACGGGGCCTCAGGGGAGGACCCTTGGAAGCCGTGCGAGGACAGGGGGACGCGCCCTGCTCCCCAGCTGTCGTCTGCCCTCTGGCCAGGCCCTGGTGAGCGGGCGGCGGTGCACGGAGATTGGAGAAGGAAGCCAGTCCTGACCTCGGGCGTCCTGCCCGCGAGGGGCAGCCCAGGACAAGTGGAGACTGCGTATTTCACTGTTTTTCCCCATGGGACAGAAACCAAGGGAGTTACTGTGACGAATTCCTTGTAACCTGATCAAAGTCCTGCCAGGGCTGACTGGCCCCTGCAGGTCCCGACCATGGGCACGCTCCCCCAAAGCACCTCCTCTGGCCCATCACCTCGCCCAGCACGGCCTTCCCCCAGCGATGCAGCTCCTGACTGCTCCCTCACACCTGGACAGGAGGGACGAGAACCTCGGCCGCCCGCTTTTTGTGACAGGGTGGAGCAGTCACCCCGTCTCGCCTAGGAGCGGTTTGCAGGGTCCCAAGAACAATGGCGCGAGCAGAGTAACTTGGAACGGGGAAAAAGCACAACTCCTTGATAACTGCAGGACACACGCAAAGCAGACTGATGAGCACTGTCCTGGACGTCTCCGCCAGAGTGGGTGGGGTCTACCTCTGGTCACAGGTGGGAACGCCACACCTTGGGCGAAACAGAACCACCGCTGGCCGAAGCCCAGAAGCTCCCACCCAGACCGCTGCTGGCAGACAGTGGCGCAGCGCAGCATGGACGAACTGGTCATCGGGCCCGCACTGCTCCCCAGTCAGCGGCTCAGGCTGGTCCCCCCACGTTAAAGTGGCCTCATCACGTGAAACGTCCCGAGCCTCACGGCAGTCTTCCCCCACCACGCAGGCGCCCGGGAGACGGCCCCCAGCATGGCGGGGGGTGCCACGTGCATCGGTCACAGTGCAGGTCGCAGAGCCGGGCCCAGCTGGCACTCTGACCTCCTTCCACCCGGAAGTTACTAAGTCAGCGCCACGTGCTGAACCAGAGACGCAGCTTGACTGACCCATGGGCTCGGCACTCTGCCACCGCCAGTCACCGTGGCACACGCCTTCCCCCTCGCTCTCTGGATGGCCAGACAGCGCGCGGCTCTCCAGACTGCCGTACCCTTGGAAGCAAGCTGGGGCGGCTCTGCGGACATGTCGGGCTCTGAGACGGGCTGCGGAGACGGAGAGGAGCTAGGGCTGGAGGCTGCGGCTGAGGCCGGGGGGCTCACCAGCTTCTCTAGAGAAAGAGAGAGAAGAGAAGAGCACAGGAGGGCACAGATAAGCCACGAGGAACTCGTCCTGTGTCCAGCAGGCCTGGAGAGGGCCAAGCGTCCGTCCTAGGACGCTCTGCTTGCACAAACCTAGTCTAGAACGGGGGAGCTGGCCGAGAAGAACGCTGCCACGCCAGAGGCAGCAGTGACGGCAACGGGCTTCCAGAAGCGAGGGTCCCACAGAACCGCCGAGGGCCTGATCGCAGCCTATCGCTACAGCAGGGCACAGCGGGGAGGCTGCGAGTTCCACAGCCCGCCCGCGCCGCAGAGCCTCGGCCGGGGCCGGCGGCCCTCGCTTTGCGCGTGTGGGCGGCCTCAGCCAGGGCGACCCCACCTGAGGAAGGAGGCTCTGAGCGAGGCGCCAAAAGGGACCGGAAGAGGGCGGCGGCGGCGCTGCATCTGGGTCTTCGGCGCACAGACAGGCAGGGAGGCGGGCGCACTGTGGTTACGGCGGCCGCCGCCAGGTCTGAGGCAGATGTGCCACAGCCCCCAGGCTAGACCTACGCCCACGCAAACATGGGTTGGGTCACCTGTTCCAAGATGCAGACTGCTGCCCCCCTCAGTGCCCGGCCACTGAGCGCTCTAGCGCCTGACGTCGAGCTGAGTCGCGCACTGAGTGTGCCCTGTGGGCTGAACGCGACAGGGACATGGGGTCCCCCCTGCGGAGCTGAGGCCCTGCTCCCGAGAGGTCAGAGCGCGGCACCCCAGCAGAGAACAGGGCACTCACCTAGACCCAAGGAAGCTGCGTACTGCTGGCTGAGCAGGGAGCTGGCGGCCAGCGGGCTGTAGGGCGGCATCCCTCGGAAGGGGCTGTAAGGCACGTGCGGCTGGAAGGAGGGGCCCGCGCCCAGGGAAGACTGAGCGGAGGGACACACGGGTGAGAGCGGCGCCGGCAGCTGGGCGCCCTGCCCGGGGAGCACTGTTCAGGCAAAGGCGCCGCCCGACCTGCCGGCCTGCTTCCCGGGCCTCGGGGGCTCCCAGGGGTGGGCTCCCGGGCGGTCTCTGGGCGCTCACAGCTGTCTTCTCCACATTCCCTCCCCAGCCCCACCCACCCGAATTCTTCCCGATTCCAGCCTTTGGCCCCACACTGCCTGCCATCAAGTAGCCAAGGCTCTGCAAGAGTCTCAGCTTGACCCTGCCCCCCACAGGAGCTGTGCTGGGGAAGGACTTACAGTCCCCCAGACGCAGCTGAAGGCTCCCCCCCCACCAGCCTCCTGCAAAGAAGCTGATCAATACTTAACTTGTAAGTTACCAGGACATTAACCCAGGCTCCCTGCTCATCCTGGACAAAACATCCCCAGCCCAGGAGACGAAGTGGGTGGCCCCCAATACGACAATTTACCCTCTGACCAGGGGCAGAGAGCAAGCCTGCAGTCCCTGCCAACACCTGCGCCACTCACACCACGCCACTGGGGCTCTGAACTGACCCAGCCAAAGACAACAGACAAGCTCAACTCCCTGAAAACAGCCCCCACCCCCACCCCTGGCACTGACACGCACACACACACACAGCTGTCTCACTCCTCACATACGACTGCAGGCCTTGGGCCCCCAGGCGTCCACAGCAACATCACAGCCTGGACAAAAACCAAGCAACTTGTCACTGAAGGGCCATTCCTCCAGTCAAGCGTTCTGGCCAAGCACGTGACAAGCCCCCCCTCGGATGGGCTGTCTTCCCTCCTGGACGGGGGCCACGCACTCACTTGGACGATGGCAGGGTCCTGAGGGAGCGTGTGTGGCGCTTTCGGAGGCTCGCACACGGTGATGTCTTTGATGTCGCTCCCCCGGAAGATGATGTACTCGTAAATCTCCTCCCGCGGAGGGGCAGGCCTGTCCGTGGGCCGGTCTTCGGTGCCGAAGGACCTCACTTAGAAGCAAGACAGAGGACTTCAGTCTTGTCCTCAGCCACGTGCCTGCAATCGACCTCCCGGGGCAGCCCCTGCCCAGGGTGCCCTCCAGGGCCAGGTTTCCACACTGCTACCATTCTGCCCCTGATTTCCGACGGACCATACCCACAAGACCCCCGTGGACAAAGGTCCAAAAAGTCCTGGGTCACAGACAACGACAGGGAACGACCCCTGCGCCCGGCAGTCGCACCAAGTGTCTGCGTGGCAGGCTGAGAGCCCCCCAGCTGCTGTCCAACCTCACCCCACCTCCCGAGGCAGGCTGTTTCCTCCCGGGAGAACGGAACCGATCCGCAGGGTCGCCCTGGCCCTTCCTTGCACAGCCAGCCTGGGAAGAGCCTTGCACAAACAATGGGAGGGGGGACCCAGAACTTGACACCCACCCCCCGCTTCTGTGTCTAGGGAGAGACTTCTCCTCGGGCCTCGGGGGCAGCCCCTGCCGCAGACCCGGCCACTCCGGGTCTCCGCTTCTCCACTTCTCCACCTGGGACCTCACACCAAGTGGAGTCAACCGCCCGGGGCACAGGCGGGCGCGCACCTCGCCCGAGAACTTGAGCACCAGGCTCCGCAAGGAAACGCGCCGAGGCCCGGGGCCGCTCGGGCGCGGCCCCTCAAGGCGGAGTGCGGGTTCTCCGGCCCACCAGACCCACCGCAGGCCTCTGCGGACCGCGCCGCACTCCGCACTCCCCCGGCAGGGGCAGAGAAAGGACGCTCGCCATCTTTCCCGGAGAATGCAGACAAAGAAACTTTGAGGCCACCTCCTGCCTCCACGAGGCCGGGGAAGCGCCACAATGCAGCCACCTCGGGAGCCCCAGCGTGGTCCCCGGGCGCACAGGGACAGACCTGTCACTACGGGGCAAACCCTCCGCCTGAACGTGCGGCAGGGGCGGCAAACGCTGTAAACGGGGACACTCAGGCCAAAGCACCGTCCTGGCAGGACGTTCCGCTCAGACGTGGAACTAGTTCAGGCTCAAAGCCCTAGCTGCTTAATAGGTTCCAGAAAGGCTCGCAGGCGCCGGCTCTTCTCCCCCGCAGCCGGCAGGGGAGGACCCGAGAGCTCGGGTCCCTCGCCTCGCCCCCGCCCCCGCGGGGACCCGGTTCCCGGCGCCAGCCGCCCCTCGGGCAGGCGGGCAGGAAGCAGCAACGACCCCCACCTGCGGAGGTTGGGCTGCACGCAGGAGGCGGCGGCGCGGCGCCGCGGGAGCCGGACCCGCCCCACCTCCCCACCCCGACGCCGGCTGGGCGGGCCGGCCGCACACAATAACGCCGCGGCTGGGGGAGACCATTGTCCGGACGAGCCCCGGGAGGCGGAGTGGAGGCCGGGAGGAGGGGAAAGGGGACTCGCGGAGGTGGGGGCGGGCGGGGGCGCCCGAGCCGCGGGGGGTGGGGATGCCTGGAGGCTGAGGGCCTGCGGGGGACGCTCTGGAAGTGGGGCCCGAGGGGAGGGAGTGGCCGGCGGGGGAGGGGCGGCCGGGGTGCAGGACGAGGGAGGGGGATGCCGGGGCCCGCGGGTGGGGGTGGGGCTGGACTGTTGGCGGGCGGGGTCGGGCGGTTGGGGCGGCCGCGGGGCCGCTACCTTTGGCGAGCGCCACGGTGGAGTTGTCCGTGTCGATAGTGTAGAGGATGCCCTCGTAGCGGATCTGAGCCTTGGAGATGAGGCTGATCTTGCTGCCTAGGTACGGGGTGCCCGACGAGCCGCTCATGGCGACGGCCGCCCGGCCGGGCCCGGCCCGCTCGCCTTCGCGCGGTCGCCTCACCGTCCGCTCCACCTGCGCGCTTCCACGCCGCCGCCCGAGGGGCCCGCGCGGGAACCAGCTAGTGAGTGGCGGCGCGCGGCCGGGGTCTCTGAGGGGAGCGCGGGGGAGGAGGGGCCGCCGCAGCCACATCCGGGGCCTCGCGCCGCCACGCCACGCCACGCCCCGCCCCGCACGCTCGCCGCCCATTGGCGCGCTGCACTGGACGCCCTTTAAATATGGCCGCACCGCCCGCCTGGGGGCGGGCCCACGCCCGCGCCTGCGTAGCGAGTTCCCCCCACCCCGCCCCCGACCCCGACTGGCTTTCCCCAACTCTCCACCTCCCACTTAGGTCGGCTCCCGGCGGGCCCCGCGCTGGGTGGGAGCACGAGACCAGGCGGGCTGGCCTAGGGGAGGGGTGGGAATCAAGCGTCGCGGAACGCGCGTGCGCGGGTTGGGCGAACGGGCGGGGACGGAGGAGAAGGGTAGGTAGGCGGAGTTGGGGGGCGGGGGGCGGAGCTCTAGGCCCCGCCCGCCGCGCGTGCCAGCTCCGCCCGGGATCCCCGCGCCAGAAGAGTGTCGACTGCTCTGCTGGTCTCGGTTTTCTTTCTGCAGACTCGAGCTCGCACCTTTTTGTCCTCCCTGGGCCGGAAAGTCGACCAGCTGGCTTGCGCCCCGACCCTCCCCCTTCCCCAGCACCTGCGGGCCGGGGTGGGGGGGTTACCCTGTCCTGGACGGTGAAGCGTGGGGATTCCCTATCTTGGGGGATAAAGCCGGGGTGGGCATCCTTGTCCTGTTGGGGGGTGAAGCCGGGGTGAGGGTGGTTCCTGCCCCGCAGGGCGACGGCGAAGGCCCCTGTTTTGGGGGCGAAGTCTGGGGGTAGGGGAGGTCTCTGCCCCCCGGGGCGAAGTCCGAGGCGCCCTCCAGGCGCGGGGCGCAGTAGCGGCTGTGGGCAACGAGTACTTCCGGCACGTCAGTCACTAAGTAAAAGAAGCTGAGTGCTTCTTCCCTTTAACCTGCCCCTCCCCCAAACTTGCACTGGCGTTCCCTGTCCTTAAAATAAATCGCACCGCCACCGGGGCCTCAAAGCCCCGCCTAACCTGGCCTGCCAGTCGCTTTGCCCGGAGCTCGCGAGGCCTGGCCGGGCCCCCTGCCTGTGAAGTGGAGGAACGGGCCGGCCTCCGTGGACTCAAACCCATCTTCCCCGCCCAGCGCTCAGCTCCAGCAGTGACCGTGCCGCTGGCTTTCTGTCTGCCTCTCCTCCGTACACACTAGGTCAGGGACGACTGGAATACTGGAATAAATACTGGGAAAAAAGCTGAGTGGGTGGTGACGAGTGTTTTATGAGAATAAAACAGTAAGGTAGAACATATCAGGGAGGCTCCTGCGTAGAGCGTTGCTTTGTGAAGCAGTTATTTCACTTATGCATAGTATTTAAATGGACACTGGTTTAAGATGTGAAATGTGTTTCTTTCCACAAGTGCTAGACAAAAAAGGGAAAGCCGCTTCAGAGAACTCACCCACCAAGCAGCACAAGGGCGTCCTGACTCCCCTTTTCCAGGACAGTCTAGGGGAGCAAGCATGTGCCCTTTGTGAACCCCTTGTCCCAGCCACATGGGACAACAGCCAGTCAAAGAACAGTAACGGGTTTGAGAAAAGGATGAATTAGAAGAGAAAACTGAAAAGTCTTCAAAGCTATCTGCCAAAATGCACATATGTATTCCAGACTTGCTTCTTGGCTCCCGGAAAGTTCTGCTGGTGAGAGTAGGGGCAGCCAAGCCCAGTAAGAGAAGTCAGTGACAGGGGACTCTCCCTTCCCCAGGGGTGCACCTGTCGGGTAGGTGCTTCCCCAGGTCTCTGGAGCACCTCATGTCCTCCTTGCCCCGACTTTCAGGTGCAGGTAATGATGTGCCCAAGGGTCTGTGTGAGTTGGGGGTGGGGCTGCATTCTTCTATCTTGGAAAAGGGAATTGGACCCAGAGCCCCAGGACCAGGGTGGGGTGCACTTCCTGGAGAAGCTCTTCAGGCTCCTGAGTGTGAGTGTAGCCGGGTAGCTCCCTGAGGACATTAACCACAATGCAAATGAGGAGGCAGGGCAGAGGCTAAAAATACCCACCACGCACAGGTCCAGGAATGCTGGCCCTGCCTTTCATTCTGTGGTCTCCTGCCCAGGGTGGAGGGCGCTTGCAAGAGGTTGGAGAAGAAGGAGGTATTGTGCCGTGACCTAAACTTCACCCAGGAGCCAATTGATGTGGCCCGTGCTGGGGAGACACACCTCCCCAGCACCTCCATCTTCAACAGCTGCTCACGGCATCCCCCACTCAGTGATCACTGAGCCTTAGACTCCGGGGGTATAGAGCAGGGGGTATAGAGAGGCAAGCTGAGAAACTGAAAACCCCTGGTAGGTCAGGCTCCCTGCCTCAGTTTCTGCATTTACTGAGTGGAGATTGCAGCTACTCTGCCTGTCTCGCTGGTGGATGTGAGGATCCTGGAAGACAGTGCCCGTGAAAGGCTCTGAGAGGGGCCAGGGCCCCCACGTCAGAGGCCTGGTGTGCCAAGGACTCCGGAGGCAGTCCATGGCAGGTCTCCATGGCAGCCACGAGCTGCTTACTAAGTGCCTGCTGTGTGTGTAGGGGCGTGGGGAGAGCTGAAGTGGTGCCTAATAAAAGCAGCTGTGACCATGTGGACCGGGGACCCTGCCCCGGGTGCCATCACCAGTCTAGCTGGGGTCACACGGCCAGCATCCTGCAGTCGGTGGGGGGCACACATCACAGAAAACCCTTCTGTAACTCTAGAGTACAACTTCAGAAAGAAGAATGCACGACCTTGATTTCACAGGCATCGTCGCTCAGTAGGAACAAAACATAACAGGTGAGTTGGTTCAAAGAAATGCTAGAAATAGGTGGTCCTCAGACACCGAAGTCCAGGCAGCAGCCTGATGTGTCGGGCTGAGCTAGTGAGGCAGTGCCTGGCCTGTCCCCTCCTCTCCTTCTGGACCTGGCGGGGGCAGACACGCCCTGCCTGGCCCAGCCCGCGAGGAGGGGCAGAGGGATCACAGTGGGCTGTGTGGGGAGGTCAGGGATGGCTTTGAAGGTGTCCCTAGGAGGTCACTGGGCAGGGAAAGGGGCTGGGAGGCCCATCGAGGGTGGGTCGGGGCCCCTGACCCGGGCTGTGGCTGTCAATAAAGACGGGAGGGAGGGTGGAGCTGGTCCTGCACAGGCGGGAACTGTCCCTGGGTATGCCCTGCTCTAGGGTCCTGCTGGAATCCAGCTCCACACGGGCCTGCCGCTTCCTGCAGCTCGAATCCTGTTTTCCCCTCTCCTTCTCTACTTTTCTCTCTCCACTTCCTCCTCTGCTCCCCTCCCCCTCAATCCCGGGCCGGGCACGCCCCCACCTGGCTGCTCCTGAGCTGGTGCAGCAGTGATGTGGGAGGCCGGCAACTTGGGGTGCCTCCGGCCCACCCACGCTCCTTGTGGAGCTCCTCCGCTGGCCTCCACTGGCCTCAGGTTCTAGCACAGAGCTACCTCCTGGACGTTGCCTCCCGGTGGTTCCCAATGGGAGAAGGGAAAGGATGACAGAAGCCACCAAGGCCATGGCCAGAGTGCGGAAATGGCATGTAGGGCCCTGAGCGTTCTCCTGAGCACACCGCCCCATGCACCTGGGGTGGGTTTTATTTCTAACAGATGGGTCTGGAGACTGAATGGCAGTTCAGATGGTTCACGGTGGTGTACGTGCAATGGAAGGCTCTGGGGCACTGCATGTGAGTGGACCTCAGCGCAGAGTGGCCAGAGAGAGAGAGAGGCAGGGAGGACGAGGGGCTGGCTCCAGACCAGCCAGCACGCAGGCCATTGGAAGTCATGAGGGCAGTCCCTGGGGCCCAATGGCTGGGAGGGGCCTGTGGGGGGAGGCACTTTCAGGGTGGCCATGAATGCTGTTTACTCAGGTGCACACGTTCCATTTGTGAAAATCCATCAAGCTGAACACTTGTGACCGGAGCACTTTCATGCACACATGTGTTACCTTAGAGCCAGGTCTTCACACTCTTACTGAGTGGCCAGCACGGCCGGTGCTGAGTCCCCTCTGCCAGCCCAGTGCACCTGACCTGTCTCCAGCCCTGGGAGGTGGGACGCTGCACTTCAGCAGCCAGGAAGCCAGCCTGGGCGAGGTGCTTAGCCAGGGCCGCGCAGCCAGCACCTGGCGGGACTGGGACTCCTGAGTAGCACTCAGGCTGGGGGACGGAGCAGCAGTGACGTCTGTCCTGAGGCAGATGGAGGAGGCGGGGGTGGGGCAGGGGGGAGGCAGTGAATTGAGAGACTCCCTCCTTGCATTCCGTCCTCTCTCAACCCCATACAGAGGATACAGGACACGAACTCCAAGGCTGGGCACCTATCTGATGATTTGTGAGTGCCAGCGTGGCCAAGCCGCAGCCCTGACCGAGAGTGGACTCCTGTGCAGACAGTGGTGTGGGGAGGCCAGGAGAGATGGTCCAGGCTCCCCAATGCCTGTTCTCACCGGACGGTGTCCGTCCGTCTTGGTGGTGTATGCTGGCTGAGCTTGGCGGCTTCTCTGGGGGTACAGCCCCTCTCTTCCTGTATCAGCCTAGCTACATGGTGACTCAACTAGTTATAAGTCTGGTGGCCTGGCCAGGCTGTGGGGACAACTCCAGAGAGGTACCTGTCATCTCCTGTGGGAGAGCATTTTGCATCGCCTCCCCAGGGGGACAGAGGCCCCACCTGCAGACTCAGCTGGGGCGGAGGTGCCGTCTGAGGAGCCAGACTCTGCATGCGCACCTTGAAATCCCCGCCCCCCAGGGGTCCTAGGCTCCCAACCAGGGCCCTGCCCTGCTGTTGGTGTAACCGTTAAGCTCAGCTGAGCCCCCAGCTGCCTTCAAAGTTCAGTCACTGTGGCCTCGCACCTGGAAGGGAACTTGAGTTTTTCTGCTCTTCTGCCTGCGATGAGGGATGAGGGCCCCACTGAAGCCGCTGAGACTGGGGGCCCTCCTCTCAGTTTGCGATTGTTTGTTGATTGCCCTCCTTGTCATTCTGTAGCCAAGTCACTGTGGCTTAGTTAACAGCACTCCAGGTCCATGGCAAACAACTGAACCAGTCTGTATCATGACCCTGGGCTACTGCTGGCTGCCACTGCCCCCTCTGGTGGCCCCTTCACCAGTGCCTTCTTCCGAGTCATCCCCAGGTGGGCCGGCCTGGCTCTTGTGCACCCCCACACCAGGGACTGGGCTCCTCAGTGACCCAGCACAAATCATTCACCCCTCCACTCTTAGCCTCAGCTCCTCCAGTCTCCGGGAAGCAGGTATGAGGTGTAGTTAGGGATGTGAAAGGTTTCTGGAGAAGTCACACCTTCTAGAGGAGAAAGGAGGGGGTAGGATTAAGGGGGGGAACCATTGCCAGTGGTGTGCCAGCCCAGGGGGCAGCGCCACAGCACACTGCCCCTGGGAGGGGCCCCTGCTGGAGGAAACAGCTGCCCTTGTCCCCTCTCCCTGCTCAGTTGTGGCTGGGGTCACTGCAAAGAGCTGCAGCGCCCAGCTCACCCCGCCCCATGCCGCTCCTGCACCTGCCCGAGAGGCCATCGGCACTTGCGGGATCCATCCCTGGGGTGGGGAGGGGAGGACTGCCCTGCCACTGTCACCAGGCCCATCCTGTGAAGGGAGGCTGGCCTCAACCCCACGCACACTTTCCAGAGCAAATGAACCTCACCCCTTCCTGAGCGGGAGGGGTCCTCCCTTAGCCCCAGGGTCGCCATCTGACCCGGCAATCCCCTTCCGAGGGACAGGCCCACGGGAAGTGAAAACAAACGTCCCCACGAAACCTTGCACACGAGTGTTCACGGCAGCACTAATCCACAACTGAAAACGATTCAAGTGTCCTTCCACGGATGAATGGGTGAACCCTCTGTGGTCCACCCACGTGGTGGGAGGCGGCTCAGCTACGGGAAGGAATGGAGCATCGATACCAGCCACAACGTGGTGAGCCTCACTCAGAGACGCGGTGCCGAGCTAGAGAAGCCCGTCCCAGAAGGCCAAGTTCCTGTGCGGTCCCATTTCTATGAAATGTCCACAGCAGTGAAATTCACAGAGACAGAAAATCAGTGGGGGCCTGGGGCTGGGGACGGGGAGGATAGGGAGTGAAGGCTTAGAGCAGGGGTGTCAAACTCAGTTTCACTGGGGGCTACATCAGCCTGGAGGTTGCCTTCCAAGGGCCGAGTGTAATTTTAGGACTATATAAATAGAACTGCTCTTAACAGTTAAGCGAGAGCTCGGCACTGCCGCCAGGTAGAAATGAGGTACCGGGTGGGTAAAACCAGGTGGAGGCCTTGTGTTTGCCACCTGTGAGTTAGACACCTGCATGGAAGAAAGTTTGGAAATTGCAGGAAAAACACAAAGGAAAAGGGAAGCCTTTTCCGTCCTGGAAGCATCCGTCCTGGCTCTTGTCTGCAGCCTTTTCCTGGGGGCCCAGGGCGGTGTCTCCACTGGTCGGCAGCTGGTGGGAGCCGGTGGGAGCCAGTTTGGCTTCTGACCCATGAAGTCCAGTTGGTCCTGGTGGCCTGGGAGCGGGAGCTGGAGCTGGAGGCCGGCGTTCCCTTGGGGTCTCCAGGTCATCTGTTCCTGTTTCAAGTATGTGCCTTGGTTCTTTCTCGCGCGATTCACGTTGACCGCAGAGATCCTGCAGGGCATCTGGCACCTTGTGAGAAGACTGGACCCTTGTCCTCCCTGGAGCTGATCTCCTTGCTCTCTATATAAGCTGTAAAAAACAGCATGTGCGCCCTGGCTGGTGTGGCTCAGTGGACCGGGCGATGGCCTGTGAACTGAAAGGTCGCCGGTTGGATTCCCAGCCAGGGCACATGCCGGGGTTGCAGGCCAGGTCCCCAACTGGCGGCACGTGAAAGGCGATCAATCAATGTCTCTTTCACACACTGATGTTTCTCTCCCTCTCCTTCTCCCTCCCTTCCCTTCTCTCTGAAAGTAAATAAATAAAGTCTTTAAAAAAAAACAGCATGTGGGCAGGACGTTAATGTGTGCACTATTTCTGACCCAGCCGGCTCCCTGCGTGGCACCTGGATGACAAAGTGACTCGGCATGAGTCGGGGGCGGTTTCCCTGCCCCAGAAACCCGCGGGGGAACTCCCAGAGAGGCGGGGCGCCCCTGGGGCACACCTGCGTAGGTTAGGCAGGTGCGCATGCGCAGGCTCTCCGTTTTCTCGGAGTGCCCCCCTGCGTCTTTTCAGTAACAATAGCAAACACCCATGTACCCACCCTCCTGCCTGAGAGGTACCAGCACCTCCAAACTCGGGACCCTCCCCCAAGAGCGTCCTTCAGCGCGGAGCCTCGCTCAGTCCGCCCGGCGCCGCCTGGCCGAGCTCCTGCCCCTGAGTCTGGCGTGTCTCCGGCTTTGGTTCCCCACGGGTGTGGGGAGTGTGGCTCAGCTGGGGGGCAGGGGTGGCGACCGAAGGTCCCGCTGGTGTAGATACTTTCAGGCAGGGCCCAGTTTTGCAGCTCTGGGCATCTCCTGGGTCTGGACACCAAGGCAATGCTACAAACTGCCCCTCACCCCCCTCCCTCCCACACACACACACTGAGGGAGATCAATATTAACTCACCAACACCTAACTGGATACGGGACCCCGACTTCCAGGACCTCGCAGGTTAGCCGAGGTGGTAAAACCTGCAAGTATAGCCCTGGCTGGTGTGGCTCAGTGGATCCAGCGCCGGCCTGCAAACCCAAGGGTTGCTGGTTCCATGCCCGGTCAGGGCCCAGGCCTGGGTTTCAGGCAGGGTTCCCAGTTGGGGGCGCCTGAGAGGCAACCTCACAGCGATGTTTCTGCCTTTCTCTTCTCCCTCCCTTCCCCTCTCTAAAAATAAATAAACAAAATCATAAAGAAAAACCCTACAAGTATAAAGTGAGCATGTCCATGAGTCCATGAGACCAGTTCCGGAGCTTGGAGAGCCCCCCGCACACCCGTGTTCACAGCAGTTAGAACACGGAGTTGGGCCCAAGCATTCATGGAGGGATGATGGATAAACACAATGTGGTCCCCCATACCGTGGAATATTATTCAGCCTTGAAACTTGGCCCTGGCCAGGTAGCTCAGCTGGTTAGAGTGTCATCCCGATACGCCAAGGTTGTGGGTTCGATCCCCAGTCAGGACACATACAAGAATCAACCAATGAATGTAAACGAGTGGAACAATAAATTGCTGTTTTCTTCTCTCTCTCTCTCCCCCACCCCTCCCTCTCTTTCTCTCTCTAATTTAACAAATAAAAAAAATGAAAGGAAGGAACTCCGACACCTGTTACAACGTGGGCGAACCTTGGGGACATTATACTCAGTGGTAGAAGCCGGTCACAGGAGGACAAATACTGTGGGGTTCTGTTTCTCGGGAGCACGTGCAGTCGTCAGAGTCACAGAGCAGAACGGTGGGGCTGGGGGCTACTGTCTAATGGGCACGGAGTGTCAGTTCGAAAAGGAAAAACTTCTGGAACTCTATCGCACGACAGTTCACATGTTCTCGAGCAGGAACTGCATGTGTGATGTGGTTACAGTGGTAAACTTCACATCGCTTCGTCTTTACCACAACCAGAAGGAAGGCTGTCGCTGAGACAGACGGGAGGGCCAGGGACCCCGTCCCGGCCGAGGAGGCAGGGAGCGCGGGTCTGGTCCCCGCACGCCCCCGTTGTGGGGACCAGAGGCACGTCCCCGGCCGTCTCTGGGCCGGGGCTGCCTTGTCGTTGGGAGCAGGGGTTTGTCCCAGGCGTTCCGGCTCGCGGAGCTGTCTCACGCTTGAGAGTGACATCTGCAAGGAGATGCACACGTCGGTCAGCACATCCTCTAGACCGAACACAGCCCCGTCCGAACAGATCACCATTTGTTTATCCATTCCAAGCCTGGTGGACAGCTCGGTTTGCGGTGGCTACAGGCAGGGCTGCGCCGGCTGTCCCAGTCTTTCCCCCAGCAGCACAGCGGCCCTGCTTCATGGTGGGTCCGGAGCGGTTTCATCCGCCTTTGCCTGGTGACCCATCCTCCCCTCTGCCCACGGTGAGGACCTGCCTGTCCCCGTCTTTTGCCCCTTTTCTGACCTCGCCCAGGCCTTATTCGGCAGGTGCCTTCCCACTCTTTCAGTGGCGTCTCGCCGAGGCATTCTGAAGGCAGTCCCGTTCACCAATGTTTTCTTTCTAGGGTTTGGCACTTTGGGGACTAGTGAAAAACCTTTACCTACTCCGAGATCATGAACGTGTTTCCTTCTAATAGTTTGATTATCTTACCGTTCCTATTTAGATCTTGGATTCAGTGGGGCTTGATTTTTTCTGTACGGTGTGAGGTTTGGGTCAAGATTCATGTGTCACCCAGATTGGGGGCCAGTTGACCCTGCATTGGGAGCAAATATCCTTTCCCACTGCAAGGCATCATCTACTCTGTCATAAATAGGTTGATTGGATATACATGTCCTTCTGGAGTCTATTTTATTCTATCAGCCTAGCTACCTTTTCTTGCAGAGATACTCCACTGTCCTTAGCGCTGTGATGGCCCCAAGGGCGGGTGGGGTGAGTCCTGAGCTTGGTTCCTTTTTCAGATGACTGTGTCTGTATCGGATCTTCTGCATTTCCATACGAATTTTATTTTTATTTATTTATTTTTAAAAGATTTTATTTATTTATTTTTAGACAGAAGGGAAAGGAGGGAGAAAGAGAGAGAGAAACATCAATGTGTGGTTGCCTCTCATGCAGCCCCCACTGGGGACCTGGCCCACAACCCAGGCATGTGCCCTGACTGGGAATTGAACCGGCAACCCTTTGGTTCGTGTAGCCCGTGCTCAATCCACTGAGCTACACCAGCCAGGTAGAATGAATGAATATGAATTTTATATGAATTTTAGAATCAGCAGGTCGGTATCTCACATCAACATTAAGAGTGCAATTCCCTGCATGCATTGCTTTCATTGCAGCTTATACATTTTGATGTTGTATATTCCTTCTTTCTTTTTTTAAAAAAGATTTATTTATTCATTTTTAGAGAGAGAGGGGAAGGGAGGGGGAGAGAGAGAGAGAGAAACAGTGTTCGGGTCTCACATGCCCCCAACCAGGGACCTGGCTCGCAACCCAGGCCTGTGCCCTGACTTGGGAATCGAACCAGAGACCTTCCAGTTCGCAGGCCAGCGCTCAGTCCACTGAGCCTCACCAGCTGGGGCTGGTGTTGTATTTTCAATAACGTGCAGTTGCAAACGTTTTCGAGTTTTTCTTTGATTTTTTTTTTGACTTGGGGGTTATTTAAACATCTCCAAATAATGGGAGTTTTCATAGCTATCTTGTTGATTTTAATGTAATTGCGACGCCACCAAAGAACACGTGAGATTTCGGTCCCTTCACATTGGCCGAGGACTGGTTTGACGGCCCAGCATTTGGTTTGTCCTGCTGGGTGTCCTGCGTGCAGTAGCGAAGAGTGTCTTGGGTGCCCCGCTTGATAAATACCAGGTCAAACAGTTGATAGTGTTGTTGGCCTCATTTGTGTTCTGAGTTTTTTGCCATTGATGAGAGATGGGTGTTAAAATCCCCAGCAATAATTGTTGAATATCTGCTTGATTCTGTCAATTAAAAAAAAAATGACTGGTGATACTTTCTTTCTTTTTTTTAAATTTTATTTATTGATTTTAGAGAGAGAAGAGGAGGGGAGAGAGTGAGAAATGTGGATTTGTTGTTCCACTCATCGATGCATTCATTGGGTGATTCTTTGACTCTTGCCTGTGCCCTGACCAGGGACTGAACCCACAACCTTAGCGTAGCCAGGGCAATGCTCCAACCAACTGAGCTGCCCAGCCAGGGCTCATACTGCCATTTTTTGCTGTGTGTTTGGAAACTGTTACAACTTTTGTCTTCTTGCTGAGTTACCATGTTTCATGGTTGTACTTCCCGTTGGGATCCACTATATCTGGCTGGCTGCCTGGGTGATGAAAGCGCTTCTCCTGAAAGCAGCACGTGGATTGGCTGCTCCCCTTAGTGATGCATTCATTGCATTCATTGGTTGGTTCCTGTATGTGCCTTGACCAGGAATAGAACTCATAGCCTTGGTGCATCCGACTGAGCTGCTTGGCCAGGGCTTGCTCTTTCTTTTTTTCTCTCTTTTTTTAGAATGGCTGACATTCTCCATTTGTTTGTGGACTGAGTAACCTTGGGGCGTGCCCTGGGCATCAGGAGTGCTATTTTGTGTTGATGCCAGAGTCTCTTAGGTGAACCTGGGGAGGGTTGCATTTACTGCTTTGTGTTTGTGTTAGCGCAGGGCTGGGAAGGACGTCACCTGAGGTCGTTTCTTCTCAGTCCAGCTGCCTGGAGTCTGCCCACACCTGTCCTGCAGTGTCACCTGGAGAGGTAGGCCCTGCTTACCAACAGAATTTGGGGCCCCCTTCTCCCACTGGTCCCCTCTGGGATGCCCCCCGATGTCCAGAGTGTGTCGTGGCCCCAGCTGTGGCTCCTCGCTCCCAGGGCGAGCAGAGGGCGGGCATTTGGTCGGTGCGGTGTCGGCCCCGCCCGGTGGGGACTGTGGCCGACTGGAGGCTGGCAGCTGTGAGGACAGGCGGCTGCCCCTGGAGCCCTCCACCCAGGCGCTGACTCCGCCCGCCACCTGCCTGCCTGTGCGCACCCTGGCAGCTGCAGGTGCAGTCCGTGTTCTGTCCAGAGTTCAGTCTGTCTGTGGGAGGGCAGTTCCGCCCACAGGCCAGAAATGGAAGTCTGGCTCGTCGATTTCCGTGACAAAACTCTGCTGGGGCCTTCGAGTCCCTTCTGCACTGACTCTGTGGACTTTGTCAGGGAGAAGTGACATTTTGACAACACCGGGTCTTCTGATTCTTGGACTTGGTCTCTCTCCCCCTGTGTTTACTTGTTCTGTAATTTCTCTCAGTCACGTTTAATGAGTTTGTGTCCGAGGTCTTGTGCTCTGTTTTATTAGCTTTATACTGAGGTACCTAGATTTTTTGATGCTCTTGTAAATGGTGCCATTTTAAAAGTTTCATTTTTTACATCTGAATTGCCGTTAAGTGGCCAGTGCCTAACATCACAGATTTATCAAGCGGACATCCTGCCCAAGCGATGGGTGCTCGCCGCATGGACTTCACCAATGACTGACCGCTGGCACCGAAAGGAAGCTATGGGTTTGCAGGGGTCGGGCTCAGGCTTTGGAAACTGAGCGTCGCGGCTGAGCGAGGCGCGACGGACGTTGGGCACTAACCATGGCACTGAGCCGTGGTAAGAGCCCACAGGGTGGGGGTGGGGTGGGCCAAGTTGTGCTTGGGCTGTGCAGCCTGGCGGTGACATGCCTGTCCGGGAAGGGGGACTTGGAGGTCACCAGGCTGCAAGAGGACTCACTCGATAGCAAGGCTGTTCCGGCTTGTCCCGTGGGTGGTCGAGGAGACATCACGAGAAAGCTAGCTCCCACCGAGCGGTGAAATGCGCACCTGCCCTCGGAGCAAAGCTGGTAAAGCCCGTGGTGGGAGGCAGCTGAGTTGGTTGTGGGTGAGCCGCTCACTGGAGGGCAGCAGCCTGCCAGCCCCCGTCCAGGAGATGGGGTCCCTCTCCAGACAACAGGCCTGCCTGCGACCGACCGTGACTCAGGAGCCACATCCCAGCAATGGGGGCTGTCACGAGGTGATGTGGACGGAGGGGCTGGCCAGTGGCGGCAGCACCGCGTCGCTCAGCTTTAGGGTGAGCCCTGGGTTTGTCCCTGCCAAGAGGAGAGACCTGGGGGCGTTGACCTGCCCTTCCCAAGCTGTAGTTCCCTCTTCTCCAACACAGGTTCGGCTTGGCATGGAGGGAGAGCTCTATGCGGCAGGCCGGTGAGCATGGCGGCCTCCTGAGCAGGTCGGAGCTTGGTCACCTTCTCGGTGGGGCAGGGCAGGGCAGGGCAGGGCCTCTGCAGACCCATTGAGGCCCAGGCTCCGGTCTCCTTCTCCTGCCTCTCGTGGCCATGTCCTGGGGCAAACGGGCCATCTGGTGTATCAGGCTGAAAACCGTTCCCCCCAAACTCATGTCCGCCCAGACCCTCACATGGGACAGTATTTGGAAATAAGGTCTTCACATGTGTAATTAGTTAAGGAGCTCGAGATAAGATAATTTTGATTTTTAAAAAGTCCTCACCTGGGGATATGTTTATTGATTTTACAGAGGCAGGGAAGAGAGAGAGAGATTGATGTGAGAGAGAAGCATGGACTTGTTGCCTCCTGAACCTGCACCCAACTAGGGGTTGAACCCACACACTTTTAGCGTGTGGGGGAGGCCCTGTGACCAGCTGAGCCCCCCGGCCGGGGCTGGAATGATTTTGGGTGGATGGTGGGTCCTAAACCTAACGACTGGTGTCCTCTTAAAATGAGAGCACACAAAGAGAGAAGCCATGTGACTAGAATAAATGTCTGTCAGGTCCCCAAGTCTGTGACAATGCTCCCAAGGCCCTAAGAAATGAATGTGTGGGTGTTTACGGCTAAGTTATGTGTTCGTGCTCTTGGCCCTGGGGTGTGGGTCTGTGCTTGCCAGGGTAGGAAATCACCCGGGTGAGCAGGATGCTGGGAACTGGGCCCTCAGCTGCCATCTGGCTGCATGCCTTTTTTTTTTTAAGAGGTTGTTTCGTTACGTAATATTTAAAGCGGACAACAAATGCACAGGTAACGCAACAGACACTGCGTACCTTGGGCACAGCCACAGCCAGGCTGAAAGGATTGGCGCTTGGTCATGTTTATTCTTATGTTTAAGTGAGCATGTCTGGAGCTTTCTTTACATTATGGAAAAGACAATAAACTTCATAAACTTCAAGGGCGCACACAGCTGCGGGCTTGGGAGGCCTGACCCGCTGCAGCAGCCTGCGTTGGTTGAGAGTTCTTTCATGCTTAAACCTGGTTATATTTACCCTTGTTTTCACTCCCCTCTCTTCCTTTTTATGGTCGTGGCGATTTTACTTTCAAGCTACAGAAGTCATAACTGCTCATGGCAGCAAATGAAACCACACAGAGGCATTCAAAGGAAATTCCCAGGGCGACCCACTGACAGGCGAGCGGGTCTCCCCCCTCCGCCATCGGGGGGGGGCGGGGGAGGGAGGAGCCCAGTGTCTCCCGCACCACGTCGTTCCCTCCCCGGAGAGCACCAGCCCGCAGCACTGCCGAAGCTGTCGGCAGCTACCACCTTTTCCAGGGGGTGCAGAAGACGCCCCCTCCCCCATAGGGAGCTGGGGCGGTGGGGGCAGGGCACACCTCTTAACCTCGCACACTTCCTGCCGAACCGGAGGGGGCCCCAGAGGCCTCTGGGGGGTGATGTCAGCGCCGATGCGGGAAGAGGCCTGGTGCAGAAGGGAGGGGCCCGGGCGGGCGCCCAAGGACGCACAGAGTCCAGCCTTAGGAGGCCCCGGGGACCTCGCTCTGCTAAAGACCGCTGGGGCAGCGGGAATGGCCGGGGGAGGGGCTCCGGGCCCCGGGGGCCTTGCAGCCCGCTGCCGGCGTTTCTCCCGGACTCCGTCTGCTCCGGGGACGTGTAAGGCCCTGGGAGCCCCACGACAGATGTTGCACACGGGGCTGGAGCTGAAGTCGTCCAGCTGACGCTTTTGTTTGGCTCGCGCTAAAATTTTCTAATTGTCAACATGGAAGGCCTTACACACAATCCCGCGCTTCTGCTCCTTTCGGACCCAGACCACGGGCCCGCGCGACGCGGGACTGCCTCTCCCGACTTCTGGGCGCACAAGGCTGGTTACCCGGCAGTCAGATCGGCCCCGACGCTCCCCTTCCCGGGCTCCAGTTCCCACGGCTCCGAGTCCAGAAGCGCGCGGTGG
The DNA here is from genome assembly GCA_004026765.1 of Micronycteris hirsuta. Lineage (NCBI taxonomy): Eukaryota > Metazoa > Chordata > Mammalia > Chiroptera > Phyllostomidae > Micronycteris > Micronycteris hirsuta. The sequence continues at coordinate 80,660 of PVJI01001267.1, forward strand.
CGGTGGGGGTGGGGGGAGGCGGGGACGCTGTGGACCGGGCGTCGGCACGCGGCTTTCAAAGGCTGCGTGGGCTGCCCACGCCCGGGTCATCTCGGGGCGGTGCAGGCCGCGCTCGCGGCGCCCCCGTGCCGCCGTCCCCGCAGCGGGAGTCCCAGCGTGTCTCCCGCCGCCGGGGAGCCCTTCTCTTGGGGTTCTCCCGCCGAAGGGGAGAGGAAAACCGCTGGAAATGTCCCAGAACACCGTCTTTTGGTGAAAAACCGATATCGCCCACCCAAGAAAAAAAAAAAACCGCAGAGAATTTTATCTGAACTATTTTATAAAGTGCCCGTAAACACGATTTCCGATGACTTACAGGAAATAAAGGACGAAAAAGGGGCTGCGGCTGGCACCGGTCCCCGCGGTGCGGTCGGCTCCCTAAGGATCCACCGCACGCGACTGGGGACCGAGCGGCCGGACGACAGGACGGTCACCCCGGGCGGGCCTGACTCGGGAACACGTCCTCCTGCCGTGCCCCGCAACGTGCTGCGCGAGGCCGGGTCGCGGACACCCCGCGGGGACGGGTCAGGCCCGCGCTCGCCCCGCCCGGTGCGCCGGCTCCTGCCCCGCCGCCACCACCCCGCCCGGATTAATGGCGCCCGCCGCCTCCCTTCCCCGGCCCGCGTCCTTCCCGAGTGCACGGACCCGGCGGGCGGTGGCTGGAAGGACTTCGGGGCGACGGAGCACGGCGTCCCCGCTCGCTCGCCCGCCCGGCCCCCCGTCCGCTCGCGTCTTCTCCGGCCGCAGCCATTTTGGGGCGAGCACAGACAAAGGGCGAGCCCCGATGCCGGCCTCGCCAGGCCCCGGCCGCGGTCCGGCACGCTGCCTGCCCCGACCCGCCCGGTGGCCCGCACCCCTACACTCCGTAGCCCCCCAGCGCCCACCGCCCGTCGCCAGGCCACCGCGCCCGGCCGCCCGCCCGCGCCCCGGCCTCTGCCGCTCGCAGCCATTGGCCGCACCTTTTAAGTGCATACGCCGACCAATCGCGGGCCGCCGGGCGGCCGGGCGGGGGGGCGCCGAGGCCAATGGGGAGGCGCGGAGAGGAGGGCGGGGGCGGGCGCGCCGCCGCGCCTGCGCACTGCACCGCCGCGGCCCTCCCGCCCCCCCGCGCCGGCCGCCCGCGCCCCCCGCCCGGCCGCCGCCCCCGCCCCGCCAGGCGCGCACCGCCCCCCGCCCGCCCCCGCCGGCTGCCCGCCTGCCCGCCCGCCCGCCCGCGCGGAGCCGCCTCCCCGCCCAGCGCCGGCCGAGCGGCGGCGGCGGCGGGCCGAGGAGGAAAGATGGCGGCGGGCTCGGATCTGCTGGACGAGGTCTTCTTTAACAGCGAGGTGGACGAGAAAGTGGTGAGCGACCTGGTGGGCTCGCTTGAGTCGCAGCTGGCGGCCAGCGCGGCCCACCACCACCACCTCGCGCCCCGCGCGCCCGCCGCTGCTCTCGGGAACCACGCCGGAGCCGGAGCAGCCGAGGGCGCGCCCGCCGCGGCGCCGGAGCCGCCCCCCGCAGGTACAGCACGGTGCGGCCTGGGGCGGGCGGAAGCCTCCGGGCCCGCGTCCTCACCGCGCCGCCGCTTGTCCCCGCAGGGCCCGCCGCCAAGCTGAGCGCGCTCGAGGCCGGCGCGCCGCCGGGGCCCGGGACCGGGGCCTGCGCCGGGCCGGGGGCCGCGCCCGCCGCCAAGCCGGCCGCCCGCAACGGCCCGCCCGGCGGCCCCGGCGCCGCGCAAACTTTGAATGGGAGCGCCGCGCTGGGGAACTCGCTCCGCGCCGCCGCCGCCGCACCTGCTGTCAGCCTCCTGCACAACGGGCCCCCGCCCGCGCCGCCGCCCAAGCCCGCCGCCGCCACTGTCATCCAGACGCCGCCCTTCCGCGGCGCCCCCGCCGCGCCCGCGCCCCGCGCCCCCTCGCCCCCCGCGCCTCCCGCCGCGCCCCCCGCGCCCGCCGTTGCCCCGCCGCAGCCGCCCGCCGCCGCCAGCCTGGCCCGGCCGTCCGGCCACCCGGCGGGACCCCCGGCGGCCGCGCAGAACGGAGGCAGCGCCGCGCCCGCCCCGGCCCCCGCGCCCGCCCCAGCCCAGTCCCCGGTCCCCGCCCCCGCGCCCGCTCCGGGCCCCGCGCCCTCCCCCGCGCCCGCTCCCGCCCCCGCGCCGGCCGCCAACAGTCAGCCCGGGCCCGCCGCCGCGCCCGCGCAGGTGGCCAAGGCCGACTCGCCCAAGACCGCTGTGCAGCCGGCGCCCCCGCCGCCGCAGACCCTGGCGGCCAGCTGCCCGGCCGGCACAGGAGCCGGCATGATCCTCGGGCCAACTATGCAAGGGGCGCTGCCCACCTCCACCGGCCTCCCGCCGCCCGCCCCCGGCACTCCCACTGGGCTGCCCAAGGGCTCGGCCAGCGCGGTCACCCAGAGCCTGCCCAGGACTCCCTCGGCCACCACCAGCGGTATTCGGGCCACGCTGACGCCCACGGTCCTGGCCCCTCGCCTGCCACAGCCGCCTCAGAATCCGACGAACATCCAAAACTTCCAGCTGCCCCCAGGTGAGTGAGTGGCCGCTGGGCGGGTCGCTGCTGCCCCATCCGGAGTCCCCGGAGTTGTAGGATTGGAGGACCCGAGGTCACGGGCTTTGCACGGCCTGCAGCAGGTCAAGGCGCGTCTCTGCTCAGGTGCAGGAGAGGCTCCCAGGGTGTGTGAGCGTGAGCGTGTGAGTTTTTGCACTCCCCGCGTGATGTGGCTGTTGGGGTCTTTTACGTTGTTTGATAGTTGGCTTCATCTCAGGTCTTCAGTTGCAAAGTTTCTGTGCCGGGCTCACAGTCCCTCTGCTGGCCCCGCGTGTCCCTGCCGTGTCCCCTCCGTGGAGAGCAGCGGCAGCAGCAGTTCCCAGGGCACCTGACTGGGTTGTGCAGGGCTTGGGGACGTAGCTGGGGTCCTTGGTGTTCCCACACTAGGCGAGCGCCCCTTCTGCTTCTGGGGCGAGGCATGCGGCTGCTGTTCCCACTGGGCTTTTCTGTTTCTGTGCTACCTGGGTTGTGCTGGTGTCCCCTGCTGGCGGGTCAGGCAGCTCGGAGCCCCCTCCTTCAGGCTAGGCTGGGCGACTCTGCGGGAGAGCTGCTTCCTCCCTGCTACCATGGGGATGGCCTGTGTTCCCGGAGCCTAGGGGGACTCGTGGGCACGCACTATTCCTGGGCAGCAGGAGCCTCTCTGCTTTTGTTGCCACGTGACACTGAGCACAGCGAGGTCACTGAGAGGACCCTGGTTCCTTTGGACATGACCATGTAGTGACAGCAGTGGTGGGCATGTGCCCTTGGGTCAGTGGGTCCCTTGGAGGTATGGACAGGCAGCCTCTGTGTCCAGCACTCTCAGCTTCCTGTCACCCCGCCGTCCGCTTGGGCTCTCTGGGTGTCACCTGACACGGTGCACCACTCTGGGGACCCTCGGGTGGAGAGAAACTTTACACTCGTGGTGCCCTGCTTTCTGCTCCGCCTCGCAGGCGTGGACTGAGCGCCGAGCTTCTGGAGTGCTCCTCCCTCGCCGTGTAGTAACATGTGCTGGTGTAGCAGCTGCCGCTGTGGCAGGAGTAGTAGAAACAGCACCTCCCATGTCCCCGTGTCCCTCTGTGCTGGCGGGAAAGAGCCGTGGGTCACCCTGAGAAAGCGGTCCAGCGAGTTAGGAAGGAGAGGCTTCCCGGCACAGCAGGGGAGCGGGTTGGGGTGGGGGGGGCAGAGCCTGGCAGGGTCTGTGGTGCAGGCAGGAGCGGTGCTGTGGGGGGTGGTCGGGCCTTTGGGGAGGTGGGGCGGGGAGAGGCCTAGCGACGGGAGTCACCGGAGCACAGTGTGTTTGCGGCTGGGTTTGCAGGAGTGTGTTGTGGATGGCTCTGTTTTGCCCGTTACATGTGTTTTGACCTTTTGGTGGAAAGCAGGGCTGACAGCGAGTGTTCTCACGAAGGGGGTGTGGGGTGGCGGCACTGATGGGGACTGTCAGGAAGCTAGTCACCTGTCCAGGGAAAGTGTCCCTGCGCTGGTCCTGCCGGCCTCAGCACTTGCTCCCTGCAAAGGCAGTCCCCACGTGGCCCTTTTGTTATTTAAAGCTGGTGTGAGCTGCTCTGTGAAGTGTGTGAAGTGGGTGCTGGCAAGCTTCTGGGGCAGGGGGGCCCTGAGAAGGGTGGGTTAGGGCTCCGCACCGGGCCTGAGTCCTAGTGTGGGGGCAGCCCCGGCCTCATTTGTCTTGGGGGGAGGAAGCTGGGGTTGGTCTGGATGACCCGTCTTTGTCCTGAGCGACCAGGGACTGGCCCACACATCTCCTAAGGTCAGCGTCAGGGATGTCAGCGCCAGGCAGAGGGACAGCTTGGTGCGAACGCTGACTCTCGGTCTGAGCGCGGTGAGTCTGCCTCAGTCCCACGTGTGAGAGCAGAGCACAGCCAGTGGACGTCGGGGTGGCAGGTGCTGAGGTCGGTGCTGGAAGGGGCCGTGCCTCCTGGAAAGTACAAGGTTTGTGTCCGCCCACCTCTTCGCCCCCCGACTGACCTGTGAGCGGAAGCTCTGAGCCTGGCGCCTTGTTTTCATGGCCACGGAAGCAAAAAAGCGCGCTCGCCACTGCTGCCAGGATCTCAGAACAGCGTCCTCTCTTAAAAGTGCAGTTTCATTCTATAAATCGAAGCGACAGATGTGAGTTTCCTAGTTATGTAATTGATCGGTCAGAAAATACTGAACTCTCCCGTTTGGAGACTCTCTTCACGAAAAGGTGCAGAGCGCAGGGAGAAGGAGCTTGCGAAGGTGCCTCCGGCCTGGCTGGCCGCTCGTTCTTGCTGCGGCTGTGACGCCGTGTGACGGCTCATGAGATGGCGTGGGGCGTGTGAATGAGGCAGGCCCTCCCCAGCCCCGTTTCCTGGGGCCGTCAGTCCGGGGGCCGAGGTGGGGGGCTGCCGAGACTGAGTTTGCCAGAACCACGCTCTGCGTGAGCGTGGGCCGTGCTGCCGACGCACGCAGGGCCCGGGCTCCCCCAGGGCTGCGGGCACCTTGCGCGCCTTGTGCGTCCGTCTGTCCTGCCTCCGCAGAGCATTTGTGCTCCTGGGCCTCAGAGGCCTGGCCACCATGTGGGCTGTCCCTGGATGACGGCCTGGGCTCAGGGCATCCGCCCAGGGCCGACTGGAGTGCGCACTCCAGGGGCGACGAGTCCCCTCCGAGCAGTGGAGGCGGTTGGCGGGAGACGAGGAGGCTGCTGGCACCCGGGAGAGGTGCTGCCTGCGGCCGGCTGAGGCCGCGGGGTCCCCCCGGCTGGGTGGCAGAGCAGGTGGGGCCCGCACTGCAGTGACAGGAACTGGGGGTGTTGGCAGCGAGCGCTTCGCAGGAGGGACACCCTAGAAGTTGGGACTCTGTCACTTGAGGGCACGCTCTCGCCTCCTGACCTGGGTTGGGACGCGCGTTCCATCGGGGCCTCGCTCTGCCTCCCGGAGGAGGGCTGGGTCCTGGGGCCTCCGGGGTCTGCATGCTGCCCCAGGCCCCTGGCGCTTTCACTGGTTTCCAGACATCACGCAGCCGTGGAGGCAGCAAAGACCCAGATGGCCCGCGCTGTCCAGACCGTGTCCGGGACAGCCCGTGTTCTCCGGGCCCCCGGAGCCCGCTGCAGTGGCGACGCTGGCTCCGTGCGTGCGCGAGGAGCCTGCCAAACTTGTCATCAGGTGTCACAGGCGCGGGGGACCTGTCCTGCAGATGGGGGTCAGGACAGCTGCCTGCAGAGAGAGCGGACCTGGGCGCGGGTCTCACTTTAGGCCAAAGGCGTTAACTAGATTTTCCTTTTTCCTAGTGGTTTTATTTGTTTATTTTTAGACAAAAAGGAGGAGGAACATCAATGTATGGTTGCCTTTTGCAGGCCCCCCTACTGGGGACCTGGCCCGCAACCCAGGCATGTGCCCTGACTGGGAATTGAACCAGTTACAGGCTGGCATTTAATCCACTGAGCCACAGCAGCCAGGGCCCAAATTTTCCTTTTGCTACACACAGATGACAGTGACATTTGGAAGGAAAAAATAAGACTAATGTTTTGGGAGCTGTCCTCGGCTGGTGCTGGACAGCGTCCATCCACACTGCCTGGTGGGGAGGCCCTGGGGGTGAGCTGGTGGTCGCTCCTTCTCGCCCTCTGTCCGGGCCTCGCTCCTGGCTGGCCCGTCGTCTTCAGGGTGGACAGAGTTCTCCGGGGCTGGGGTAGGATGACGTCTCGCACGTGTGGGTGTTTTGGAGCTGGTGTCCCTGCATTTCAGCAACAGGCAGGAGAGGGCCCCCCCCCCCGGGGCAGGCTGTGCTACAGGGCTGACTGCCCCATGCTGGGGATGTCGGGCAGAATTAACAGACTTTGAAAAGTGGGCGCCCCCCTAGCACTTCACAGGTGGCTGTGTGGGGGCAGGCACTTGTTTGTTTTGGCCCCATGAGACCACGTCCTTGGCTAGGTGGTTGGCTGGTGAACCCGAGGGGTCGGAGGGCTGGCTCCTGGGGTGGCTCTGTCACCACGAGGAGGCCCGGTGCCTGGCTCTCGGGTGCTTGCGGGGTCGCCCTTACCGCCTGCCCAGAGTGTCTGACCGGTGGGTGCCGGCCCCCTCTGGCGGTGGTGTTTGATCGGAAGGGCGCAGAGACAGGCCAGACCCTCCCCAGAGGTGACGCAGGTCAGGGACCAGCAGTGGGCCCTCACAGGTCTGTGGGGGCTGCCGATGCCACCCTCACCGGTTGGTGACGCCCGCCCGCGCTCCTCGCCGGCATGCGTGGGAGATGGTCTGTTTGTGAAGGGCTGGTCCCCCAGAGCTGGTCAGAACCCCGCAGCTGTTTCCGAAGGCCCTGACGCGGGGGCATCAGAGGGTCCTGGAGAAAGCTGCTTCAGGCTCGGGGAGACTGGCACAGTTCTCAGAAGGGCCTTGGTTTTCTCAGTGGTGACAGGAAGCAGGAGGCTCGGGTTTCTCCGTGAGCCTGGGGAGCAGTGACTACTCGAGGCCTCCGGCTCTGAGACGCTCGGGCCATGGCCTTGGTTCCGCTGGGCCTCTGACCTGGGCGCCGGCGATGAGGGGCATTTGCAGCGGGGCCCCGTGCGCCCGGGGACCGCGCTGGAGGGTTGTGGCCAGTGAGCGACGCTCTCGGCCACTCAGCCCCGCAGCACGTCCTCTCGTGAGAGCCTCCTCGCCCCTGTGGGGCAGGCAGTGCCGTCTCGGCGGGCCGGGCAAGCGCCGTCCCTGTGCCGGGGACGACAGCGCTTCGAGTCAGAGCTGCTGATCTTCCACGACCTCGAACAGCTGTTCCACGTAGTTAAAACTCTCAGCAAACACAGAGAAAAATCGCCCAAACTTGAGAAGTGTACGGATGTGCCCCCCCGCCCCAATGTGAGTAGGCCGAGGCCGGGCGGTGGGTGTCCTGAGCTCAGCCTCCTGCAGCTCTGTAGCCCGTGACCTTCGCTCTTCCGTCCCGAAATCTCCATGGGACCTTCCGTGTGGCCCGGGAGGAAGAGACGCACCTACTTCCCTTGACTGCCGAACTCACGCCCAGGAGAAGGGGCGATGGGGTATCCTCTGAGCTTGGGGAACTCGCAGCCCACAGAGAGGGCCTGCGTCCAGATGGCTTCCAGCTCAGGAGGTTGGGGAGAAACGGACAGCGTGGGGCGACGTCATAGGTGGTTGTCAGACTTTCGAACTTGAGCGGCAAGCGATAGAAGGCTCTCTGGCTCGAAGGGACCTGTTTGGGAGGGTCAGGGGCCTGAGTGGACATGGCAGGCTGCTCGCTGGGAGCCAGGACAGCGAAGCCCTCCTCCCGGGGTTTGCGCGTGTGTCCCAGTGGTCAGCGCGGCGGCTGGTGAGACGGCGCACCGTGGGAAGGAAGGTGCCGGTGGGGGTGCGGGCGTCATGTCCCCCTGGGTGAGAGGGGAAGGAAGAAGCCCCCACACTGTCCAGCTGTTGGTGAAGCCCACAGGACAGGCAGGTGCTCGCGAGAAGTTTCCAGAGGTGTGCACCGGCCGAGGGGGGCTTTGCCGTGTGGCTCCCGCTGAGTGTGCACGCTGGTGTGGGCCAGGCCCACCTCCCGTCGTCTGCCCGTGCGTCCGAAGTGTGATGTTACTTGTGGAGCGAGGAAGGAAAGTTTTCTGCACTTTGCTGTTAAAAACTGTTAACTATTTAAAAATGAGGTTTTTTTTATTTTTTAAGATTTTATTTATTTTTAGAGAGGAGAAAGGAGGGAGAAACAGCAATGTATGGTTGCCTCTCACATGGCCCTCATGGGGACCTGGCCTGCAACCCAGGCATGTGCCCCGACTAGGAATCGAACCGGGACCTTTTGGTTCCCAGCCCGCGTTCAGTCCACTGAGCTACACCAGCCGGGCGAGCTTTCTATTTTTTTTTAAATTGTAAATTAGTTTATTTGTTGTGGGAAACTGAGAAAGAAAGGAAAGCTGTGAAGAAAGTAAACCGAGGGCTCTCACCTCGCCTGCACTGATGACGTTTGGCATCTGCCCTCGCAGCCCACGTGCCAAGCGCCGTGGGGTCACCGTGGTCCCCCAGCCACGGCCTGCCTGTGCCCACCCGCAGCGGGGCACATCCGCCCCTTGGTGGTCATTGAAGCTCCCTTGCGCTGTGGCCCTGTGATGCCTCAGCCCGGCGCCTGCTTGTCTGTGGCACACGACCCTTTGGGGGTGACCTTGTGTCGATGGGCGTAGCACCTTCAAGGCTCTGGTGCAGGCGCCTCCCAGAGAGCTGGCCGTTTGCACGTTGGACGCCGCGTTTCAGAAACCAATGGCTCCGAATGTTCCCTCCAGGAAGCCGACTCTGGGGCAGGTCTGGTTCCTGGGACTGGAACCGTGGTCCGCTCGGGCCCCTTCCCACAGATGTTGGTGGAGACTGAGGCCCATGTGTTCCCGCTGGTGAGCAGCTGGAGCCAGGGAGCAGCTTTCTTGATTGATTGATTGATTGAGAGGGGGAGGGAGGGAGAAAGAAAGAAACATCCATTGGTTGCCGCTCATGTGCCCCCTACTGGGGACCTGGCCCACAGCCCAGGCATGTTCCCTGACTGGGAATTGAACCTGCGGTCTTTTGGTTTGTGGGATGATGCCCAGACCACTGAGCTGTGCCAGCCAGGGCGAGGACCAGGATTTTTAAAGAGAGAGCTCATAGGGTGAAGCGTTGTGTGCATGACGAGAAGAGCTCGTGCGTGTGTGCCAGGGACCTGGTGTAGGCGCCCAGGGCGTGTCTGGTGGCCGCTGCCCTTCTCAGGTTTGCAGGGGCTTATTCTTTGTGGTCCCGCCTTGAAAGGTCCAAACGACTCCTGCAAGCTTTGCGGCAGCCCCGTGGGCCAGAGGGGTGAGTGGTCAGGAGCACCCGGACCGGGGGCGTGGGACCCTTTCTCCGGCCTGGAGCGCTGTGCTGGGCCTGGGGGCAGACTTGGAAGACGGCAGCAGCCCTGCCCTGCTCGTGGCCTTGAGGCCGGGGGCTGGCTAGTCGGTCCGCCAGCAAACAGTGACTGAGCCCCAGGTCAGGCCCGACTGACCTCAGGTCCTGTCCTCCGATGGGCTTGTGTGGGGACCCCAGTGGACCCCTGTGTGGGGAGGGCGTCCAGCTTGCCCTGTCATTTCCGAAGTGGAGTCTCGGGGCCACTCGGCCCCCCACGCACTGCCCCAGGCCGGCGCTCTCTGCGCGTGTTCGCTGTGGGCGCGGCGGGTCCTCTGCTGCTTCGGGCTGATTGGGTCGCAGGCTGGGGCCCCTCTGTTACGCACGCGGCAGCTGAGACACTCAGTTCAGCGCGTCTGCTTTGAAGGCCTCGGGGGTGGGGTGGGGGGTAGTGTGATGGAGGCGTCCCCAGACGGGCGCAGGTGGCAGTTCGGCTCGCGTGGCACAGAGGGAGCCCTGCATCCAGGCGAGGTTCCTGGCGTCCTGCAGCCGATCCCTGCATTCTTGTCACACTACAGAGTTTGGGAACTGCTGAGTGGGGGCCCCTAGGGAGCTGACCCCGAGCCCATGCCACCCTCGTTCAGTGTTGGGGCTCGGTCCAGATGCGCCTCTGCCTGGGTCCCTGAGCCTGTGCCCTGGGATGGGGTTGGCTCGCCGACCGAGGGGCTGCCTGCCTGCCCGGACCTCCTGCTCTGGGGAGCACCGTGTCCTCAGCGGGGAGAAACAGAGGCTGCGCCCGGGTGGCCCAGGCAGCGTCCCCTCCTTCAAGGCGCGCTTGTGTAGGGCCGCCCCGTGAAAGCCCCGACATGCGGGGTCGCCCACGCTGTCCTTGTGTCCGCACGCGGGGGGCGAGGGGCCCGAGAGTCCGTGTGGGTAGCTGTGAAGGGCCACAGGCTGGCGGGCCTGGGCGCAACTCTGTGCGTCCCGGGAGTTGGTCCGGGGGCCTCCCTGCAGGTGGGCTCCGGGGGGCGGGGCGGCCACCGGCCTGGCCGATGGGAGCCCATTTCCCACGGAGACCCGAGCCGTCAAGGTGCTGCTCGGGGAGCCCTGGCGTGGCCGTCCTGTAACTGGGTATTTCTGAGTTTCACCCAGCTGGCCCCAGGCTGCTGGGTGCAGGGTGGGGGGCAGCTGTGGGGCGGCTCCCTATGGGGGTGTGACCTCGCGCCTGGGCCCTGCCGCCAGCTCTGGGCTGCTCCACCTGGGGCCACACAGTTCCTGTTGCTGCTCGAAGGAGGCCCAGCCTCCGGACGGTGGCCCGACCCTGGGGCTGTGGCAGTCTTGGCCCCTCGCCAGCACAGCCGCCGCCTCACTCACCGCCCGTCGCGGTCAGCAGGCCAGGCCACCGCGGCCATGGTGCTGCGGCCCCTCCGCCCAGCGCGATTGCTGTCATTGGTGCAGCCCGGGCCTGTGGGCCTGGGGACGCGGCACTTCCTCCGGGCCCTGCGCTGCACTGAGGCCCGTCTCCGGGTTTCGGGGGTGAGGTGGGTGACGCTCTGTGGGCTCCCCTGAGGGCACAGGGCACAGGGCACAGCCGGCCCCCCTCGCTGGTACCGTGGCATCACTGTGGCCTGGAGTGGCAGCTGTGCCTGTGGCCCTCGTCAGCAGCTGCCCTGCGGGATTCTTGGTCCGCCCCGGGCAGACAGGTGGGGACTTCGGGAGGCCTGGGACTGAGACAGGGACTGGGGGACAGGCCCACGTGCGCGGTCAGGCACGTGGGACTGAGTCACGGTTGTCAGTCCGGCACGGCCCGCCCCGTTTGTGTGCCACGTGAGTGGGTTAGCGAGCAGCTGCGAGCGCCACCCCAGGAGAGCTGGGACCTGGCCCGTGTCCTGGTGGCGGTTGGTCCCCCCCGACCTTCGGCAGCGCCGTCTCACCCTGTGGTCACCACGCCTCGTTCCCTCTCCCACCAGCTCGTGCTCGATTGGGGCCTTGGCCACAGTGCGCTCCCGTGGGCTCCCCGTGGGCACTCGCCTCGCTTGCTCTCCTCAGCACCTGCTGCTGGAGTCCGTCGGGGAGGATCCCGGCTGGCCCACAGGTGAGGGGGCCCATGGGGAGCCCTCGGGGCTGCCTGGTCCTACGGTCAGGAGAGTGTCACTGGGACATCCTCACCTGTTGCATTACTGGCCCCTGGGGAGGTGAGGCACAGCTGCCCTAGGGTTTGTCCCCGGAGCCCGGATGGGCCAGTGTGCAGTGGAAGGCGAGGTGGTCAACCGGCGTTCAGACAGTGGCTTGGGGACCCTTGTTTCCGGAGGGGACAGAGACATGTGTGGGGGTTTAGGGACACTTCTCCTGTCGTTCCTGGGCCTGTTCCTCGGAGATCAGCAGCTCCCGAGCAGTGCCGGCCAGCAGGCGTGAACCGTGGGCCACGCGTGAGATCGGAAGTGTCTGGTGCCTGTTGGTGCGAATCACACTCAGGCACAAAAAGGTAACACCGATTTCACTTACTCGTGCATTTACCAGTCGATTCCTGTACGTGCCTTGACCGGGGAGCGAACCCGCAACCTTGGCGAATCAGGACGCCGCCGTGACCACCTGAGCAGCCCGACCGGGGTGGCGTCAGTGCCAGCGTGTGTCATCCGCCCCCATCCATTGCTCCCGCACCCTACGCGTCCGCCCTCGGGTCTCTCCTCGCGCTGCCATGCGTCCTCAGCACAGCAGGGGCAGGGGCTTGCGGCCACCAGAGCTCATCAGGGTCCCCGATATGTGCCTGGGGGACAAGTTAGTGCCGGCCACAGGGGCTGAGAGAGTCGGGGGGCAGGGCCCTGGGGCCCCCAGGGTCCCAGGACAGGGCAGGCGGCAGGCTGCAGGAGGAGGGTGGTCCGAGCCACTGTGGGGGTCCCTGGTGTGTGGTCACGCCCCTCGGAGGAGGCCGCCCGGCGAGAGGGCAGGTGCTGGGTGGGAGGGCTGCGTGGTCTTCCTGGCACTGTTCCTCGTGCGAGGGAGGGTGGGGACCTGGCTGGGGGAGAGGGAGAGCCCACCCTGGTGAGGAGCTGGGGGCTGTGGGTGAGTGCAGACGGGCGGGGAGGGGGGGCAGCTGGGGGCTCTGGGCCGGGCGTCTGGGAGGGGCTTGGGGATGAGCGGCTGTGCCTGGCTCGGTGGATGCTGTGCACACCATGGCCCGACCGTGGCTGTGGCTCCGTGTCACCGGAGATGCCTGGCCCCTGGGGCGGTGCAGAGCTGCACAGAGGTCTGTCCACGGAGGCTCCTGCCCTCGAGCAGGGTGTCAGGCCGGGGGTTGCTGGCGAGCACAGAGCCGGCACAGGCGGCTGGGGGTCAGGTGCCAGGTGCACCGAGGGCGCCGTGGCGAGTGGGAGCAGGGGAGCTGACGACGGAGCCGGACGGGGACAGGAGGCGTCAACGGCTTCTCCCAGCAGGTCTGCCCATGCAGCCCGGAGGCCCCTCTGGCCTCCTGCTGGGGCCCAGGTCACCTGCCTGGAGGGGAGGCTGTGTGAGCAGACGCCTGTGTCCTGGTGCCTGAGGCACGTGGGACCGAGCCCCACCCGCTCCAGCCTGTGTCCCACGTCCTGTCCCCTGTCCCGTGATGCGCATGGGCCCTTTGGCTTTGCGCACGGCCTGGGGCCTGGACACCCTGGTTCTCCGGGGTGAGCATGGTGTCCTCTTCTGCGGGGACTTCCTTCTTTCTCGGTGACTCCTGTTGTCTTGTTTCTGAACCCTTTTCCTGGTGTCCAGATGCCCAGAGGCCACACGTTCTCCCTGTTCTGGGCACCCCATTGGCTCAGCGGCCCAGCCCCCTGAAGTGCTCCAAGGGAGAGGAGCCCCGCAGGTCCCCAGGGCCCAGGACCTCACTCGGTGCGGTGCATAGTAGGCCCACAGGGCCTGCCTCGTCCGCGCCTTTCTTGAAGCAAATGGCAGTGCTGGCTTGTCCGGGCGCTGCAGGGACTCGGGGCGGAGAGCCCTTGGGGGGGATGCAATTTGGGGGTCAGGTGGGGACTTGGGTGCCAGAGCGCCCTCCGCTTCTTCTGGAAGGACCTTCCTGCCCTCAGTTCTCTGCATGGAGCCCGGGACACCTTGGCTGCCCTGGACGCGCCCCGGTCCTCCGCCCCCGCATGCCTGTCCCTGCCTACCGTGGCCGTTTGCAGCATTCACCTCCCTGCCCCGCTCCTGCCCTTGGGGCCTCCTTCCCTCTGTAACTATCCGTGGAAACCTCTGCTGCTCTCCCCGTTCCCCCTGTGGGGGGGTTGGCCCCACTGACGCTCCCCTGCTCCTTGTTTGTGGGGCCTTGGCGGGAAGGGCTGTGGAACCGGACAGCGATTGTGCCGTCGGCCAGCCACCCAGGCTGCTTCTCCTGAGGGAGCTGTTCCTGAGGTTCCGGGCCATTTCCCTGGAGGCTCCGGTAGAAAAGAAGCAGGTACGGGTTTTTTTTTTTTAAGTAAAGACAGTTTGTTTAGAGCAGTTTCCGTTTCACAGTTGACTTACCCACCCACCTGCTGGAGGACGTCTGGGTGGCTTCCGGGCCTGTCACTCAGGAACGGAGCCGCTGTGAGCGCCCACGTGCAGGATTTTCTTTGGGCGGAGCCGTCACCTCCTTCGGCAAATACCAAGGGGCGTGGTTGCTGGGTCAGGTGAGCCTGTTTGGTTTGGTAAGAAACCACCGACCTGCCTTCCACAGCGTCTGCCCCGCCTGCTCCCCACCAGTGGCCCGGGCGTTCCCGCGGCTCCCCGTCCCCCGGCGCTGGGTGTCGTCCCTGCTCTGGGTTGTGGCCGCTCTGACGGGTGCGCTGTTGTCTCGTCTAGTTTGCGCATTTTCTCATTCGCTCATTTGCCACCTGCGCATCCTCTTTGGCGAGGGGTCTGCCCAGGTGTTTAGCCCATTCTTCACCCAGTCGTTGGTTTCACCCAGTCTTACTGGTTTTAAGAATACTTTGTAGACTTGGGGCAACAGTCCGGTGTTAGATGTGCCTGTGGCAAATACCTCCGTCCCCTGCGGCTCGTCCTCGCGTTCTCGTGACAGCGGCTTCCGTAGAGCAGACGTTGCTGGTTTCAGCCAAGTCCAGCCGTCGGTTTTCTCGCTCACGGGTCGTGTCTTTGGTGTGGCATCTAAAAGGTCAGCGCCAAACCCCAGGCCCTCCAGGTTCCCCCGTGCCGTCACCTAGGAGCTTTCTGGTTTGGGGTCTGCATTTGGGTCTGCGCTCCGTCCCGGCTGGTTCTGTGAAGGGCACAGTCTGTGTGCACACTAGCCGTTTTGCACGTGGGCGCCCAGCGGTCCTGGCACCAGTTAGCGGAGAGACTGTCCTTTCTCTGCTGAGTGGCCTCTGCTCCACTGTCCAGGGAGGTCCGCTGACCCTGCTGGCGGGGGTCCGTTTCTGGGCTGTCTGTCCCGGTGGTCTGTGTGTCTGTCCCTGCACTGGTGACCGCACCGTTGTGACTGCTGCGGCTTTGCAGCCGGTCTGCAGCCCAGGCCTCAGCCCTCCGATGCTGCTCTCCTCCCTCGCTGTGCCGCTGGCTGTGCCAGGTCCTCTCGCCTCCACGTGGGCTTCAGGGTCAGCGTGTCCCCGTCCCCAGATGGCGCGCTAGGTCCTGCTGTGGATGGTGTCGAGTCTGCAGGCCACGTCGGGAAGAGCCAACCCCCTGACGGCGGGGCCCCTCCTATCTGCGCACGCACGGGGTTCTCCGTCTGTGGTGTTTCCTGTGGTTTCAGGACTTTTGTGGTCGGCTTCACGCAGGCTCGTGTGTGTGCTGTTAGGTTTGTGCCCGAGGAATTCACTCCAGGGGCGCTGATGTGGACGGTGGCGTGTCTCCAGCCTCAGACCCCACTGGCTCCTTGCTGGCATGTAGGAGGGTGCTTGGTTTTGTGCTGACCGGGTGTCCTGCAGCCTTGCCGTGGTGCCTCCTAGTTCTGGGCTCTGCTGGACAGGAGAGGGGCTGCCCTGGAGGGGTAGGGGAGGGCAAAGTCCAGTCCCTACTCTGCAGGTGGTCCCGTCTGTCCCTGCCCTCCAGGACCAAGGTCAGGAGGGGTTCTTGAGGGAGCCAGGTGCCACTGCTCGCTGCCCTGCACTCTGGAGTCCCGGTTGTCCCAGCCACGTCTGGGGCAGTGAGGAGCGCCCCGCTGCTGGTCTGGCCGTGAGCGAGGGGGGAGGACATGCCCAGGGCTCAGTGTGGTGGTGGCCCGAGCCCCATGGTTTTAGAGGAGCACTTTGGTGCCCCACCGTCCCCAAAGGCAGGCCCCCTCTGCCCGGGGCTGCAGGCGTATGGCTGCCCCAGGGCCCGGGGAGCTGGCTCAGCCCCTGGAGGCAGTCGGGGGCCCACGGGGTGGTTTTGGTGCTCGTGTTAGAAAGCGACCCTCTGCAGTGGGGCCTCCCGGCGGTGGGCCAGAGTGGGCCTGGTGGCAGGCAGTGTCAGCGGCCCTGTCTGGGTGGCCAGGGGTGAACGGTGAGGGGGTGGGGGAGGAAGCCCTGGCCGAAGTGTGGAGGTGGGAGGAGGAGGGTCAGCAGCTGCGGTGTGAGCGTCCGGTGGGGGTTCGAGGGGCGGGCTCTGAGGGCACATTGCTGGCCCCTTGACTGTGTCACTGCCTGTGACTGGAGGGTGATGTGTGTGTTTGTTGTCCTGTGCTCTTGCCCAGGACGCGGGGCCCCTGTCTGTGGCTCAGCCTGACTTGTTCCAGAGCAGAGGAAGCACTGCTCTCAGGGAGGAGGGGCTAAGCCCCAAGCACCTTGGGCCGGTGTCCCCCCAGCTCTGTGTGCTGCATTCATGCTGGGACCTGGGTCTCTCTGGTCAGGTCTTCGCGGGACGGCCTGTGGGCCTTGCCCCCCCTTCAGGCTCAGGAGCGCGAGGCGGCACCATGGTCTTCCGTGCATCACCTCGGACACTCGCTCCTGCTGTGGCTGGCCAGCTAGGAGCAGCCAATGTGGGCACAGCCTGCTCACTGCGGTGACAAGGTCTCTGCAGGGAACTGGGACAGTTCCAGAAGGCCGGGCCCTGGGGCTGGAGCTCAGGCCTCCTGAGGAGACACAGGGACCCTCTGCGTGGGGACCGCAGAGTCCCCGGAAGTCAAAGTGCGTCCCACCCTTAAAAAGACAGTGACTGTGGAAAGGCCGGCGGTAACCTTCGTTGCCGCGTGCGGGATTGCCGGGACAGGGGACAGGCCATGCGAGCCGGGGAGGGGAGGAGGCGAGACCGGACTTTGGAATCGGCGGAGCCCTGTGCTGGTCGACGGGCATTGCTGAGAAAGTGAAAGGGGCCGCGAGGTGAGGGTGCAGCCGACAGAGGGCGTGTGTCCAGGGCACGGGCAGGCGGGACCCTCCGCTCTGGGTGCGAAGAGCCAGTCCTGCCGAGAACGGCAGGAGTGTGCGCAGACCGGGGAAGGGGTAGAAGTGGCCCGGCAAGCATGTGCACGATGCCCATGGCCTGAAGGGCTGCGCCCATGCGGGCCCCGTGGCACGGCCGGCCGGTTCCACCCCAGCAGGCTGGCGCGAAGGGACCCACCGCCCCTCCTGGCGGGGGCGTGGGGGGCGTGGAGCAGCCGGGCAGCTGGGGTGTGTCCGTGCATGTCCGGGGGCGCTGCTCTGAGAGGAAGTGCGTGCACACGACGTGTTGGGAAGCTTTGCGGCTCCACTTTGACAACGGCGAGGACCGGAAGGAACCTGGAGGCCCGTCAGGTGGTCTATCCGTGCCGGGGATGCACTCAGCGATTCCCGCACCGACGGGGGGTGGGGGGCTCCGAAAGTGCTCTGCCAAGGGCGGGGAGCAGGCCCAGGACCCCTTCCCCGAGCACCAGCTTCCAGCGGAGGCTTGGCTGTGGCCGCGGGGCCCCCCAGGGACAGGTCGCGGGGGACACGTCGGGTCCCGTGAGGAGAGGCTCGGTGGCCGGGCCCAGGCCGGTATGGTGAGGGCCGCGGGCAGCGCCTGTCCCTGTCCGTCTGCTCGTCCTCACGGAGAAGGCCGCCTGTCTGTCGGGCCGTGCGCTGCACCCTCGCTCTGCCGGCTCCCCCTCCCTCTGTGCCCGGCTCGACGGTGGTCCCATCTGTGTTTCCAGTACAGCTGCCGCCTCCCCGAGCGACACCTGCTCCTTGCGAAGACACGACGCAGACAGAGCTGTGCGGGGAGCGGGAGTGACAGGCGGCCGTGTGCCTGTCACCGGGAGACTGTCACGATTTTAACCCCAACGCTGCCCCCGGTTTCTGTGGCCAACACAACTTCAATGGGCGTGTCATGTGGCGGCGTTGGCATGCCCAGGGCTGACCAAGGGCCCGCTCTCTGCCAGGCACCGCCCCTGAGTGGGGCACGCTCCGTGGAGCTCAGGCACAGTGGGGCAGGGCAGGGCAGGGCAGGGCATGGCGCGCAGTGGGGCTGGGTGTTGGGGGTGGTCAGGGAGACCTCTGAGACGGCCGGACGGGGAGCCCCGAGTGCCGACCGAGGGACCTCCAGACAGCAGGCGGAGCTGCATCCTGGGAGTGGCTGCTGGGGACAGCGGTTGGAGGGATTGGCAAGGTGGCAGGCCTGGCGTGAGCATGGTGGGCAGTGGGTGAGAGTGGGGCCGGGGCGGGGGCTCACGCGGTGCCGTGGCCCCCTCTGCCGGCGCTAACCCGGACGTGGTTCTGTGCGTGCACGTGGGTGTCCCGGGCCCTTCTTTGCCGCTGGACACCCCGGGATTGATGTCCTTGCGTCGTGAGGGCAGCAGGACTCATTCCATCGCCGCCCGTCCTGTCCTGGTCGCGGTGAGCCTCCTCGCCGGGAGGGAGAGCGCTCAGCCCCTGTGGTGGTCTTGCCCTGGGCCTGGGGGCGGGCTTTTCCAAAGACCCGGGGGTAGCGCTCGGAGGAGAACCGCTCGGGGTGCCATGGCTGGGCAAGGGTGCCAGCACGCGCCGCTGCTCGGGGCCACGTGAGGCGCCGGGAAGGACACGCAGACACGCAGGGCAGCGTGGCTGCTCGGTTTCTAACGCAGCGGGTCTCGCCCGTAAACGCTCTGCCGTGGTGTTTGTCTCCTTCTCTGGCGCAGAAAACGTGGGGTCCTGGCTCTGCGAAGTATTTGTGTACCAGGCTCTGCTGCCGGACGTGGTCAGAACCGTGGAACTCGGCGCGCGGCCTCTCTGCCGCTGGCAGTGTGCACGGACTCCCTGGGCGACACTTCGCGCGCCGTTGCCGGCAGACGGTGCGCTTCTGCTGTGGCTCGTCTTTGACTTTGCGCTCTGGTTTCCTGTTTGAAAGGGGACGGGGACACGCAAGGACACAGAGACGCAGACGACAGTGTGGTGGTTCTCGGAGGGAAGGGGTGGGGGGCGGAGGGGGGCGGGGAACGTGGCAGCAGAGATGTGCGTGGGGTGGTGAGCACGCACTGCAGGTGCAGGTGCCGGGTCGGGGATGTCACTGGCGTCACCCCAGTAAATTCCATCGGAAACAGAAACGGTAATTTTACATTTTGAATCTGAACGTTTCCGTGGTACAAAAGGATTTTCTCCGTGTGCTTCCTCTCGCTTCCCTCCTGTAGAGGTACCGCCTGAGTTTTTATTCTCATTGGTTTCTGGGCCGTCCTTTCCGTGTTTATTTTGTAAAAGGCAGCATCAGGCGCAGACGCGTGGGGCCCCCACCCCGCCCCGGCGGAGGTGGACACCCCCAAGCACCAGAGGTTTCCTTCCCACGTGCTCAGAGCCTTCCTGGTGGTGTTTCAATGGAGAAAGTTACCGTCTCCTGTCTGTGCCCACAGTGGGGACGTCACTGTGCGCAGTGACGCTGTCCCACGGAGGCCCAGCACGAGAGTGAGCACGGGGAGTTCGGAGGGGGTGGGGACGGCCGTGCCAGGAGCCGTGCGGGCCTCCGGGTGCGCGTGCCCTCCCTGCGGCCGGGAGGCTGGTGTGGCCCCCACCCAGCCACGACCCAGGGGTGCGGAGCCAGGCCCGTGGGATCCGGGGTGTGGGGGCCCCGTGCCTGTCGGTCAGTGCACGTGCGCCTGTTCCGGGGTGTGACCCACGCATGCTGACGTGCGCCCGCCGCCAGCGTCCTGGCCGCCGGTTGAGGAGTGCGTGCACCCGTGTCCCCGCCGCTCCCAGCCCGGCGGGCCTCTCGGCCTTGGCCCCGCAGTTCGGTCTGGTCTCTCCCAAATCTCGTGCGAACGGCTTGCACGTCGTGGTTGTGCCCATCTTCCCCTTGGGTGGCACGGGGCAGCGATGCGTTCACGCTGACAGCGGCTCGTGTCTGGGTGTGCCATTCACGCGCCCTTGCGGCGGTTGTGATGAAGCCCGTGTGGGTGGGTGGGTGGCCCTGGGGTCCACGTCGGGGGGTGTGCCGAGCGCGTGGCCAGCGTGTGATCACCCTCGCCAGGAACCGCCTGCACTTCTCCTCAGCGGTCCGGCGGTGCCCACGGGCCCCCCTCGCTTTCACCGGGCCTGGTGCACACCCAGCAGCTCTGGTCCTCAGTGTGCAGCCCCGCGAGGTCCAGCAGACACGTGACCCGTCGACCGGGACTCGCCCCTGGGCAGCTAGCCCGCCCCCCCAACCCCCCCACCCCCCGCTGTGGCCCCGCACCTGCTGGCCGCCGTCCGCTGCTCCTGCCCTTTGGAGGCTTTGGAGGCTTTGTGCCTGTGAAGTGGTCCAGCAGGGGCCCCCCTGCCCGGTTTCGTGCTCGGAGCGGGGCCCGTGAGCCTTCCCCAGTGGCTGCAGGTTTCAGCAGGTCCCGCCCTCTGCCCGTGCAGGGGGTGGGCTGACCGCCTGGAAGTCCCCCGGCACCAGCTCCTCACCACTGTTGGGAAGGGTGCTCTGCAGAAGCAGGCCTGCGGGTCCCGTGGGGCCCCGAGGCTCCGTTTCTCTGGGGCAGGAGCCGGGAGTGGGTCCTGGGCCTGGGGAGTGACGCCAGCCCAGTGCGTGGATGGCCAGGCCGCCTGGGGCGGCTGTGCCCTCCCTGCCAGCGGCGTGATGGTGGTTTCCCACCCCGCCCGGCGTCGCTGTGGTCAGCTGCCGTACCTTGGTCACCTCCCGCGTGTGGCGCCAGCCGCTGAGGCTTTAGTTTGCGTTGTCCCGGTGACCAGTGGCCAGCGTCTCTTCTTGGGGTTGTGTCATTTGCATGTCTTTTGTGAAGCATCTGTTCGAATCCTCTGCCTGTGTTTTCAGCGGGGTGGTGGTTTTATTATTGGTTTGACACAAGTGTTAAAAACACGCTCTTGTACGAGGCCTGTGTGAGGCTGAGCTGTCACGCGAGTGTCTTCTCCGAGCGTCCCGCCTCTCCGGTCCCTCAGCACGTTCCCGGGGGCTCTGTGCCCGGCCGCTCCCTGCGGGTCGGTGGGCCATCGGAGACGTTTTTTGCCTAACCGCAGGCACAAGGGTTTTCTCCGTGTTTTCTTCTAGAACTTCTATGGCTTTAGCTCTCACTTGGCCCTGTCTGAGGTAGTTTTTGGACGGCTGTGAGGGAGGGACTGAGGCTGACTGACTTTCTACAGGACGCCGGTCGCCCCGGCCTGTCTGCAGTGGGTCCCTGCTGGCCCTGCTGGAGTCTCGGGCCACTTGTGCTGGAAATCCGTGGCCTGTGCGTGTGGGCAGTGCCAGGGCGGCGCCATCGCAGGCGTGTCTGTCCCAGGCATGGAAACTGGACCCGAGCAGCCCGTTGGAGGAAGCCTGGGCTGAGACCCCGTCTCCTCCTGCTCGTCTTCGTCCAGTGTGTGGGGCTGTGTTTCCATGTGAGCTGCAGGGTCAGTTTGTCCGTCTCTCTAGAAAGTCTCCCGGCCGCTGCCCCGGGACTGTGGTGACGCTGCCTGTCCCGTCGTGATGCCGATGTCTCAGCGTCTCCACTCACTTAGGTCTCTCTGAGTCTCTCAGCAGCTTCCTAGTTTCCAGTGATTGTCCTCAACCTGTTTTGTGAAATAGGTCCTTAAATAGTCACATTTTCACGATATGTAAGTGGTATTTTTAAAGATTGCAACTTCTAGTTATTCATTGCTACCATTTAGAAATACATTCACTTTTCTGCCCCGGCTGGTGTGGCTCGGTGGGTCGAGCGCCAGTCTGCATGCGGAAAGGTCGCCAGTTCTGTTCCCAGGCAGGGCGCACGTCTGGGTCGCTGGCCACTCTCTCTCTCCCTCGCTTTCTCCCTCCCTTCCCCTTTCTCTAAACAAGTGAAATGAAATCTTTAGAAATAGAATCGCTTTTTAAGTATTGATCTTAAATCCCGTGACCTTTCTTAACTCACGCTGGTTCTCCAGCAGTTCTGCAGCTGTTTCAGGGTTTCCCGTAAAGACGCACGGTGTCTTGCTGTTCTGGCCTTAAGTTTCCCTGAAGCCGGACGTCGCCTGTGCAGGGAGGCGGTGGGGAAGGAGGTGTCAGGTCCCAGCTGCGTCTCCTGCTGTCCTGTTCTGTGATCCGCCCTGGGGTGTGTGCTGAACTGGGCTGGAAGCTCCGCCTGGAGGCCAGAGGCACCGGGGAGGCCGCTGCCTGTCATGGGGCCTCGGCGCGCGTCTGTGCTGCGTGGGGCCGCAGACGCCCTCCCTGGGCTCCAGCGTGGAAAGCACCGGCAGCCGGGGAAGCAGGCCTTCCCGGGTCGTCAGCCCGGCGGGCCCTGGCCTCTCGCTGCACTTTTCCTGGCCGTCTGCCTTGCCTGGGTGGGTGCGCTTGCAGCTGGCCCGACGGGTGTGGTCTGAACCATCTCCGCTTCTCGGAACATCAGGTAGCGAGCCGGCGGCTTGTGGACTGAACGGGGCGCTTTCCTGTGAAGATGGGTGCCCCCGGGCCTCCCGTGGGGTGCCGATGACCCGCATTCTCACACGAGCGGCTCTGACTTTGGCACTTGGGGCTGTTTTAACGTACGTGTCTGCTTACACTGTGAGTGTTCGACTTGACATCGAGAAGCCACGCCGTGCCGTGTCTGGTGACGTGGCATCTGTGGCATTGCCATTCCCTGTGTCTGTTCAGTGGACACACCAAGGGGCACGCAGGACGCCGTCCCCTGGCCCCAGGGGGCATGGATTGCATCCGGTGGCTCTACCACAGCCCTGCTTCCTGTCACCTCCCCCAGGTCATCCTGTGCTGTCCGCTGCCTGCCCAGCTCCCTGCGCTGCGGCGCTCTGTTCTCTGTTGGTCCAGGCCCCTACCCCTGCCGCCCCCTGGTGGGGGTGGGTGTCCTCTCCTGGGTTGTCAGGGCCTGGAGGCCAGGACCACGCCCAGTGCAGCGTGGTGCAGTGTGGCTGAGGCGTGTGTCTGTGGGAGGCCCTGGGGTCCCAGGACAGCGCGGGTCCTGCCCCTAGGGGCTCACACCGGGCCCCTGGGCAGGTTAGGGTGCTGGGGCTGCACCTGTTTACCTTGCCCGCGCCTCCCCTGGCCCTTCCCCCAACCGAGCTCGAGCCACCTGTGTTTGCGTCTCTGGAGAGCAAAGCGTGTCCGGGCTCCAGGCTGCATGTGGACGGGTTCCAGCCCTAGAGGGACGACGTCCAGGCTCTGCTCTGCCCCGGACTCACCTGTCCTGACCGGCTGTCACAGCGCTGTGGCCTGCAGCCGATGTGGGCTTGGCGCCTTCCTGTGTTGCTGGTCCCACTAGGCAGGGAGTTCAGTGGCTTCCGTCAGCCGGTGGTGGTGTGAACATTCTGCACGCCGCGGGGAAGGGCGTGTGAAGGGTGCGGGCAGCTTTGGTGAGTTCATAGCGGCCCTGCTTCTCCCGCAGATGGGCTCTCACACCCGCTCACACGCACACCCATACCCAGTGACACCCACATTCTCACTCACTCACTTACACTCCCACACACTCACTCTCACGTCCACTCTCCCTGCTCACACACAGTGTCATAAGTCATCTGTTTCATATTAGCGTGTTTGTGCGTTAATAATTTTTGTAGTCCCACCAACGCATGTCAGTGATTTAAAGCTCAGGAGGATGTAAGGAGCTACCATGTGGGGGGTGTCAGGGCGCAGCAGCCTGGAGGGGCGAGGCCGGACCCCACCTGCACCTGTGCGCTGGCAGGGGGAGTCCCGTGGCCGTCCGCCGTGGCCGTCCTGAGCGCTCTCCCCTGAGCAGGGCGGAGGCCGGAGCGGGCCATCTCCAGGGCCTGACTCGCTCCGTGTCCAGCTCCTGGGGCCGTGGCTGCAGGGCTGGCGGCCCTGAGCCGTGCGCTGGGGGAGGGTCCGCACCCACGTCAGCGAGGCAGTGACAGCGGCCGCATGGAGGCTCGGTCACTGGCTGCGTGGCTTGAGCGTTGGGGAACGCCATGGTGTCTGCCTGAGGGAGCCGGTCACACACCCTGGTGGGGCCATTGAGACGGCGAACGAGGGGCCCCGCAGCCACTGTGTGGGGGGCCAGGGCGAAGGGGAGACCTTGCGGTCGAGCGCGCTCCCCTCCTGTGACAGTGGGTGACGTGTGCCCCCCCCACCCCCCGGGCCAGCGTGTGGTGAGGCATCATGGGCCCACGACTCAGGTGCCCGTGAACGAGGTGGGTGGGGAGCAGTATTTGCCGGGGACCCTTTCCTGCTCTGAGGGCGCAGAGCCTGGGGCACAGCTCCGTGGGAAGGGCCGTCTGGTCTGGCGTGTGTCCTCCTGGGCTCTGGGCCCTGTCCAGGCTCCTCCTCCTCCCACCCCTCTGTGGACGCCACGCGGGGCGGCCTCGGCAGGAGTCCCCCCGCGTCCCCAGCAGTGCCCGTGGTGCTCTGCTTTGCCCCCTTCTCTGGGTCGAGTGTCAGCGCCGGGGTCAGGGTCGGCTCTGTCGGCACGGCTCCTGTGCTGGGCTGTGCCTGCTGCCCCTCGGCTTTGCAGACTCTCTGCCGCTTGCCGGTCACAGCACTGGGGACGCTTGCCGGGCGGACGGTGAGCGCAGGGGTCTGCTCCCGGCTCCTGCCACTGTGGCCTGGGCCACTTCCCTGGGTGACTCGCCCTCCCGGGGCCGCCTGTGAGAACAGCGCGTGGGAGGGGCCGTGATGGGTTTGCTTGGGCTGAAGGACCGTCCCCAGCAGGGATTCCTCCGGGGGGAGGTCCCCAGGCGAGTGTAGCCCGGATTGGCCCACATTTTCGTTCCGGACGCACTGGAAAATGTTGGTGTGGGAGGCAGCAGCAGCGCTGCCTGGGCAGGAACGCGGACTTCCCCTGGAACTCCGGCGCGTCCGGGCGGAGGGGCTCGTCGGCCCTTCAGATCTGGAGGTCCTGCCTGGGCAGAGTGGGGGACGTGGTCTCCCGGGTGACCTTGGGCTGCCCACTGCTTGTGCCACTTACAACCCAGGTGGGATGCCCTGGCCCCCCAGCAGGTGGCCGCCAGGGCGCTGTGGGAGCCGCGAGCACGCAGAACTTGGGCACAGCTGGCCGGCCGGGGCTCCGTGCTGCCCAGTGTGGCTGGAGCTTCCCTGACCACGAAGCCCAGACGCCAGCCTGAGTTCCCACTGACGAGGAGACCCCAGACACGTTCTGCGTGAAGTGCTGTGCGGCCACCGGAAACTGTTTCTGAAGGGTGTTGAGTGACAGACGTTATTACGACGTCAGGGGTGAGAAGAAGGGAACCTGAAGCGAACACACACAAGACCTCGGCCGTCTTGGCGGCTGTCCGAGTGCGGGTGCAGTGGCGCGTGGGGTGGGGCGGCCTGTGCAGCCCTAGTGACGGTGGCGGAGTCTAGGGAGGCCCCTTCTGCCCCGCGCTTCCTCGTTCCTCCTGGCTCCTCCTGCAGCTTGGCTGGCCCTGGTGTCCTGTGTCCTGAGCGCAGAGCCCGGGGCGTCCGTGGAACGCGGCCTGGGGGCCTCCGGCAGGGGCAGGGGGGCGCAGGGAGGGTGGCCTGGGCTGCGGCCGGTGTGACCAGGAGGCAGAGCCCCAGTGTGCGCCTCCGGCCATCCCGTTAGCTGCCTTTGGGAACCGACCTGTTGGCCTGGAGCGGCCCACACTGGCGGGCAGGCGGCCCTGAAGGGCGTTTTGAAACGGAAGTCGCGTGTGCTCTTCTCCCCCCCACCCCCCATGGAAGGGTCGGGGGCGGGGCCCGTGGGGGCAGCCCTCCTCGCTTCCTGGGGAGACGAAGCGCCAGAGGGCACGTGCGGCGTGGGAGGGCCCTGTGGGTGCCGGCCGCTGCCTCGGGCTCCCTGGAAGGAAGCGCTGCCCCCAGCCCTGTGGCCGGTGCCCGTCTGTAAGGCAGGCTCCTCCCGACAGGGTGGGGATGCTGGGCACGCCCACCGGGCGCCGCCTCTGCGCACAGGCCTCCACCTGAAGCCCTTCCGTTGCGTTTTGGGACCGAGCTGTGCTCTGCCTTTGCGTGGATGCCGGGCGGCTGTGCCCGGAACGTGGGACCGTGGCCAGGGGTGCGAGGCCCGGGACTGAGTGTCATCAGACCGCAGCGCCGGTGCCGCAGCCGGCGCTCCGAGGCTTGTGGGGCCTTTTCGGGAACACTGAGTGTGTCTGACACTTTGTTCCTGACTGACTCATTGTAAGGGGGGCAGCCAGAGGGCAGCGCCCCCCAGCAGCGGGCCCATGGGCCGGCCGCGCGTGCTGGGCCAGGGCAGAGCGGCCGCAGCGCCTGCACTTTGGCTCTGTCCGCGTCTGAACCACGCCGCAGCTCCATGGCTCCACCTGCCGCTTCAGTGCCCTTTACTGCTCTGTAGAGGGGGCTTCTGGTCACCTAGGCCTCGGGTGGTCTGAGCGTAGGCGTCACCTGCTGCGGTCGCGACTGTGGCACTGGGCGCCGAGCCCCAGGAGCTGCTAAGCCTCGCTTGGTCCTTGTCCTGCTAGTGGGGACGTTCAGCGTCCGGGACCCTTAAGAGGAAGGAGCAGGGGTCCCGCGTGGATGGACGAGGGTGGCGACTGGTGGGGCTGAGAGGACGCACGGGGCGCTTGCCAAGCCTCCTCCTCCGTGTCTCCGCCCCCCGCGTGGACCTGGTGGTGGCTGGGCAGTCCTGGCCGCCCTGCGCCCTTGCCCGCCCGGCAAGGCCGCTGGCTCAGGGCTCAGCAGCGGGTGCTTGGTCGGTTCTGTCTCCGTGACTCCAGCTTCATCCGAGAAGGATGTCAGCGGGCAGGAAGTGGTTCTTTTGGACCAGACACGGCGGGAATGGGCCCTGGAGGGCCTGTTGCTTCTTAATGCCGTCGGATGGTGCTGACAGAGCCCGGGCCCCACGGCTTCAGAGGCTCCCCCCAGACCCCTGTGCCGCCGCAGCTCCTGACCAGTGCAGGAGGGGCCTGACTTTCCTCCGAGAGCACCGTCCCCAGCCGTGCCCTCGGGGAGGACAGGGCTTGGCCAGTGTGGCCGTGCAGGCCGGCGGCTGAGGCCCCACCAGAGGGAGGATGCGGGCTCCCTACCGCCGCCCCTCACGGCCCTGCGGGGAGTGTGTGTGCAGGTAGGCACTGGCGGTGCCGGTGCTGACGGCATCGGGGCTGTGCCTGCTTGCCGGCTTCTGAAGCTACGGTTGATGCCAAACCTGCACGCTGGGGTTTGCTTCGCGGGCATGTAGCTCAGACACGTGCAGGGGGAGTGGGTCTCCCTCTGCGAGGTGGGGCCCCGCCCCAGTCAGCCGTGGACACCCCACACCGGAGGGTGCGGTGCCCAGGCGCCGCAGGGTCCAGCTGCTGGAAGGAGGGCTGTTCGCAGGACAGCTGGCTGGGAAGCTCCAGGGTGTGGCCGCGTTGTTCAGGTCCTAGCTGCCTCTGGTCACAGGAGGGGCGGGGCAGGGCTGGAGGGACCTGCCCTGGGCAGTTGGGTCCGAGGCTCCAGCCAAAACGCTCGGCAGCCCTCGTGGGGGAGTGCGCGCCCGTGGGGTCCCGCCAGGCCCCGGGCACCTGCGCCCGGCCTTCTCCAGGGAGGGCGTGCCCACCCCGCGGCCAGCGTGGGGTGGCTGTGAGACGAGGCGTGCCAACGGGACAGCGCGGCCGCTCCGGGTCCGTGACCCACCTGCCCGCCCGCTCGTCCTGCGCGCCGCCTTTGGCAGGTCTCACCGCGGTCCTCGTTCTTCCTCAGGCCACCAGGCCTCCCCACAGAGCCGTGTCCCCTGGGCTCTGACGCGGGTGTCCTTTGTCCCCAGGTATGGTCCTCGTGCGCAGTGAGAACGGGCAGTTGTTAATGATCCCTCAGCAGGCCTTGGCTCAGATGCAGGCGCAGGCGCACGCCCAGGCCCAGCCTCAGACCGCCATGGCGCCCCGCCCTGCCACCCCCACAAGTGCCCCACCTGTCCAGATCTCCACCGTCCAGGTGAGTGCGCGCGCGCCCCGCGCCGGCCCAGGCCGTCTGGCAGGCGTCCCGCGGCCGCTCCAGGGGCCGTTGCTGGCGTCCAGGGCCAGCCCTGCCCGGAGGAGTCCTACCACCCGCCCCGCCCCTGAGTCCCTGTGCAGTGACACTCGCCCCAGCCCTGCCCTTCTCTCCGCGACTCCACCGTCCGTGCCTCAGTTTCCTCTCTGCAGCGGGGGCAGTGTGGCCGTGCTGATGGCACCGGGCTGGTCCCAGGACTGAGCTGAGGCTCAGGACGCTAGGCCTGGTGGACAGAGCAAACCCCGGGAGCACGTCGGCTCCTGGTCAGCTAGGGGCGCCCGGGCTCGACCAGGCCGGGGGCACGGGCCCTAGTCCCGCAGGCCGCTGGGGGCTGTGGCGGGAGGGCAGTGTCTGAGGTGGCAGAGTGTGCTGGGCGGGCCCCACGCCCGGTCCTTGCTGTGGCACGGTTTCCTGGAGGGCATGGCTGGCACAGTCCCGTCCCTGCCGTTTGCGGTGCTGTCCTGGCGGCTGCTGTCTTCCTGCTGCCCTCAGCTAGTGGGCCGGCGGGGGGGCTGGCGTGGAGACTGGACGGCTGTAGAAAACCCGTCCCTCCGCGATCTCAGCCGTGCTGCCTCTGGGCGGGCGCCCCTGTGTGGAGGCGGCAGGCCCATGTGCGCGGGGAGGCCCAGAACGCACCGAGCTGGGGGTCGGAGGCAGCTCGGACCGTGCCGGCGGTCTGTCCCGTGCGTGGCAGGCGTCGGGGCCGTGGTGTCCCTTCAGCTCTGGTCTTGCATGTCAGCGTCTGACCGTCAGTGTCACGGTCATTGCGCTCAGGACTTGGACTGTCCTCCCGTCAGGGTTTGGGTGTGACTGGTCTTTCGGCGCAGGGCACGTGCTGCTTAGCACCTTCGCCATTCCGTTCCGTGCTCGGGCACGAGGTCACGGGAGTCCCCATGGGGCCCGCTCTCCAGATACGTGTCCTTTAAGGATCAGGGTGCCAGATGCGGTACGGGAGCGCCCGGTGCCCCGGTGGCCTTGCGTGGAGACCGCGGGCTGTACTGTGCAGACTGGGCCAGCGTGGAGTCAGGGCGGCCTGATGGGCTGCGACGAGCTGGGCACAGGCGTCGGCGGTTCTGTGCTCAGGGGTGACTCGGGGGGCACCGGGCGGTGGGGAGTCACTCACAGTTGCTCCTTTTAGATGAGTCTTGTTTGTTTTCCAGGCACCTGGGACCCCGATTATTGCCCGACAGGTGACCCCAACGACCATAATCAAGCAGGTGTCTCAGGCGCAGACGACGGTGCAGCCGGCCGCCGCGCTGCAGCGCTCGCCCGGCGTGCAGGTGAGCCGAGGGCCCGGGCCGTGCGCTGGGGGCAGGCGGTGGAGTTCTGGGAGGCAGGCCGCCTGGAGGGGCGGTTTTCTCCGGCGACCAGCACAGGTGTGGCAGGGCTCCGTGTCTTAATGCGGCACGGAGCTGACCCCCAGAGCTTCGCACTCTGCCAGGGCCCAACCGTGTCACCCCGTCGGCACGTGATGGGAGGCTGTCTCCAAAGCTGGGACAGACTTGTGTGGGGTCTGTGTGTGTGCCTGGTGCCCGTGGACGCGCCGATGTGGCAGCGCTGCCGGGGGCCGTGTCCCAGGTCTCACTGTGTGTCATTCTCACCGTGGTGGGTTGCGACGTGCCCAATGGCTCGGCCCTGGGTTGCAGAGCCCTGGGGTGGGGGCCCTCCTGTCCCAGCGGAGGAGGCCTGGCCAGGGCAGTCAGGGCGAGCAGAGCAGCCTGAAGCAGAGTGACTGGAGCAGGGGTGCGGGTGTTTGTGAGTGTGCACCGGGGGTGCGACCCGGTGTCTGCGCGTGGTTTCCATGGCAGCCCAGGGCAGTCGGCTCCGGCCCTCTCCTGGAGGAGGAAACTGGCCCGGAGGTGCCGGAGCCAGTGGTGGGCACAGGGTCTGGAGCGGCTCGCGTGTTCCTTTTGCTCTGGCGTCTGCAGCGGGTGCTGGCGTTGCTTAAGACGGGGAGGGGTGCCCAGGCTCTGGCTGCAGGCTTCAGCCTCGAGTCCCGTGTGATTGGCGCGTCCGCATTCCAGCTGTAGTGAGAGGCGTTTCTAGAAGGCAGGGGCGCTTAGTCAGCTTTGATCTGCTCCCTTCCTGCAGACCGTCTCAGTGTCAAATGGGATCAAGCTCAGTGTGAGGGAAACCCCAGCGTGGGGGGCGTCTCCTCCCCTGTGCTCTGCTGCCCCCTGCTGCCCAGCGGCGGCGCTGCGGTCTGCTCCCCGAGTCCTCTGATGTTTGCTGGGGGCTGATGTGATGGCTCAGGCTTCACGTCGCCGGGGAAGGATGAGGAAGCCCATCTGCCTGCAGCCCCCAGGCCTCCCTGAAGCCGGTCTGCGCAGCCTGGAGCCCCTGGGGTGCCTGGGAAGGTCCCTTCAGGGTGGGCTGTGTCAGCACCCCGACGGGATGCTGGGGCCCCTCCCCCGCAGGCCTGCGCCAGGGCTGCACTGTCCTGCTTTCAGAATTTGTAAGAAAGGAACATTTGAGAAACTGGAGCGGGAACGCAGAGAATGGGTAAACGTGCCTGTCCTGATCCTGCTGCCGAGCCAGTGCCTGGAGCCCGGACCTCACGGGCTGAGCGCCCCAGGTGGCACATCAGGCACCCCTGCATCCAGCAGGCGGCCCTCCCGCCTGACCCCCACTCTCCCGTCACTTCCAAACCCTTCCATGCTGCTGCCTGATGAGATTCCCTCTGCCAGTGCGAGGAAGGGCCGGTCTGGCGGCCGAGGAGCCCAGGACCCCAGCCC
Source organism: Micronycteris hirsuta (assembly GCA_004026765.1). Lineage (NCBI taxonomy): Eukaryota > Metazoa > Chordata > Mammalia > Chiroptera > Phyllostomidae > Micronycteris > Micronycteris hirsuta. Next base: position 110,951 of record PVJI01001267.1, read on the forward strand.
GCCCAGCCTGGAGCCGCCCCATGGGGGGCTGCCTTGTCACCAGGCTCTGCACAGACCAGGTGGTGGTGCTCCCAGCTGTCGTTTCTCCGGTGCTCCTGCTTTCCGAGGAGGGGTCTGGTCTGCGCGTTAGGAAGTGGTTCGTCCCGGTCACCACAGGACTTCCCGGGTGGACAGCTGAGAACCAGGCTCTGCCCAGCGGTCGGCTTCATTTCTGTTTCTGCTGCCAGTGCAGACTCCTGCCGCTCAGGCGCTGAGGACGTGGTGCTGGGTGCGGCCCTCGTGTATCCCCCGGCACGCACGGCCAGCAGGGCCCCCCGCAGCAGGGAGCTCCCTTCTCGGGCTCGAGGCGCCGTCTCTACTCACTGCTTGTTTTGGACTCTTGTAGCCTCAGCTCGTCCTGGGGGGCGCTGCCCAGACAGCCTCACTGGGGACGGCGACGGCGGTTCAGACGGGGACGCCTCAGCGCACCGTCCCTGGGGCCACCACCACCTCCACGGCTGCCACGGTGAGTGCCGCCGCTCACGCCCCTCGGGCTGGACGACGTGGGCAGAGGGCTGTCTGTAGCGACGGAGGCCCAGGCAGTGGCGCTGGGGGGGCCTCACGTGGACCGAGGGCAGTGGCGGTCTGTCTCTGCTCGCGCTCCCCGAGTTCCCACGTGTGCACGCGCCTCAGGCCGGGTTGCAGCACGCCACGCGTGGCCGTTCGTGTTCCTTTGCCGGGGCGCTCCATCAGCTCTGGTGGCAGCAGCGCAGCCCAGTCCTTTGATTGCGTTTGGGCAGATGGGGCCGTGCCTCACCGTGCAAGCGTCACGGCGCCCTTCGGAGGGAGTTGCCTGTGTACGCTGTGGCTTTGGCTTGGCTCCAGTCCTGGCAGGGACTTGGCAGCCGAGCGAGGTGTGGCTGGGGTCCCTCTTGACCGTGTGGCCGGGGGTCCGTGGGCACTCCTCGGGTCACGCCCCCGGCAGCCAGCCAGGGGCGTCCCTGCGCGCTCTCGACAGTTCAGAGAAGAAGCCCACGTGGCAGTCGGACCAGAGCGGAGGTGAGACCTGCTCTGAGACGCTCTCACTGGCGCCTCCCCCTCGAGTCCAGGAGACGATGGAGAACGTGAAGAAGTGCAAGAACTTCCTGTCCACACTGATCAAGCTGGCCTCGTCCGGGAAGCAGTCCACGGAGACGGCGGCCAACGTGAAGGAGCTGGTGCAGCACCTGCTGGTGAGCGCACTTGCCAGGCCTGTCTTGCGCGTGACACGGTGGCCTGCCCTGTGCCCCGGCAGGAAGGCCAGGACGCCTGGGCGGGACGTCCCGCCAGAGTCCTGAGTGCAGGGCGTCCTCCTGGAGGCTCGGGGCCTGAGCAGGAAGGCGTCCCCGACCCCCTGCACCCGTGGGGCAGCTCTGACTGTGACAGCGAGATCCCTTCAGGCTGGTCTGGGGCCTGGCAGCACGCTGAGTGACCGCTGGGTGCGGGAGACCAGCAGTGGCAGTTGGCCTCTGGCCAGCTCCACCGGCAAGCACCCAGCGCGCACCCGGGATGCGCCCTGGCGTCTCGCGGCCTCCGCGCGGCCCAGACCCGGCAGGAGTGGGCCGGGGCCGGGCGATGCTGGGTCGGGAGCCATGGGCGCGCACTTGTGTTCCTGCGGGCGTCTCACGTCGGCTTGTTTTCCAGGACGGAAAGATCGAAGCAGAAGACTTCACCAGTCGACTCTACCGAGAACTTAATTCTTCACCTCAACCTTACCTTGTGCCTTTCCTGAAGGTAGCGGCGCAGTCCATGGCCTGTTGCTGTGCTTGTGCCAGTGGGCGGGGGGGTGCGCTCCGAGCTGGGGCCGGCGGGCGTGCCAGGTGGTCTGGGAGGGCTGGCGGGTCCCCCCCGGGGGCCCCGGGCGTCTGCAGCATCAGCTGTCCCTGAGATGGTCTCTGGGCCGTACGTCCTCATGCGCCGCCCGGCGGCGCTGGCCGTCTCCCTGGGTGTGTTCCCGCTGGTGTCAGGGGTCAGGGTGCTGCATAGACGTGGGCCCCAGAAGAATCGCCTCGGGCTCTGACGCCGCCATGCTGGAGCGCGGCGTTTCTGAGTTCAGGAGGGGACCCGATGCTGTGCCACCTGCTGACGCTGTGTCTGTGTCCGCCCAGAGGAGCTTGCCCGCCTTGAGACAGCTGACCCCGGACTCCGCGGCCTTCATCCAGCAGAGCCAGCAGCAGCAGCCGCCCGCCCCGCAGGCCACCACCGCGCTCACGGCTGTGGTGCTCAGCAGCTCCGTGCAGCGCACAGCCGGGAAGACGGCGGCCGCCGTGAGCAGCGCGCTGCAGCCCCCTGTCATCAGCCTCACGCAGCCCACACAGGTTGGCGTTGGCAAGCAGGGGCAGCCCACACCGCTGGTACGCCGGCGACAGCCCCTCGCCCGCCCGTCTGCCTGCCGCAGCTCAGGGACGCCTGTGGGACGGCCCGGGGCGGTGGCTTCAGGGCTCTGCTCTGTGGCCAGGCGTGTGATTCCTTCTTCAGTATTGTGAAGTGAGCGAGTGGCCAGGCCACTACTGGTGTCGTCCAGGATGTCCCTGGTTTAAGGGGGCACAGCATGTGTGTCGTGGCTCCTGCCTGGATGTGCTTTTGATCAGGAGCAACTGCCCAGCTGTAGGAAACGGCGTGTCCTGGTGCTGGCTGCGCAGGTGGCCCAGGAGCCTTTGCGTCCCGGTGTGGGCCAGTGCTCGGGGAGTCTGGCCTTGGTGGCTCGCGGTGGCTGGAGTGGCAGTTGCTGTCGTTCGTCTGTGGCACATTGAGTCGGCTTCTGAGGTCGGCAGCCAAAGGCCATCTTTGCTCTCCCAGGCAGACTGGGGGCCTTAAAAAAGAACTCAGAGATTTTGTTCCTCTGAAGAGAGTTACAGAAGAACATGACGCAGGTGCCCTGGCACTTTGTGGGAGGCTGTGGGGTGCGTTTCCGATGGCCCAGCGGGTGACCGAATCACCCAGGGCTCTCAGCCGCCCAGGGTGAGCCTGCGTGGGTTTTGCCTGGATTGCCGGTGAGGAAGCAGGGTGCCTGGGTAGCAGGGCGGCTGTGAATGGTCAGGGCTGGAGGCCGGCCCCTGGCAGTTCCACATTCCTCTCCGCGCCGGCGGCAGGTTTGCTCCGGCCTTGGCTTTCGCGTGCCGTGGCTGCAGCGCTCCCGTCGGGGAGCCCCAGGGGCCGGTTCACGCAAAACCTGGTTCTCTCGAAGAGACCCAGTGGGAAGCCACGTTTTCTCGGAGTCTGGCCTCTGGTGCACGGTGTGAGTGACGTCACCGGTGTCCCGTGGGGTTAGAGGCTGCGCCCTTCTGCGTTCAGCTCCCCAGGGTGCGTGGCTGTGCCCACACGCCGTCAGCAGGGGGCAGCCCTGAGTCTGGAGGCTGGCAGCTCTTCTCTGGGTCTGTGGCTGACCCGACCTGGAGCGTCGAAGGCTTTGCTGCCTCTGCCCGCCCTGCACAGGGGCTTTCACAGGTGTTGTCCAGAAGCGGTTTGTTTTTAGGGGGAGGGAGAGAGAGAAACAAACATTGATGTGAGAGGAGCATCGATTGGTTGCCTTTTAGAGGTGCCCTGAGTGGGGGCTGAAGCCACAACCCAGGCACGTGCTCGACTGGGAATTGAACCGGCAACCCTTCGGTGTGCAGGTCGACGCCCATCCCGAGCCACAGCAGCCAGGGCTGCAGAAACAGTTTGGTGCCAGGGCGCTGCCCCGCCCCCTCTGTGCGCACCTCCCAGCACACCCAGCAGGGGACCTTCGTAAACTTCAGAGTCTGGGTTCTGAAACTCCGGGCCCAGACGTTTGGGGCAAGGCTGCGTGGACTGCAGCTGTGTGGCGTTGGGAGGGTCCCTGGGCCTTGGTGGGGATCTCTCAGTCCCGCCAGGACTTGGAGCGCCTCTGTGTGCCGGCATGGGGCTGGCCGGACGGGGAGCCGGGGAGCCGGGGAGGGCGAGTGTGTGCCTGGCGGCGGAGTCGAAGGCGGGTGGAGCCACGCAGGCCCTGCCATCGGAGCAGCAGGCCACAGCTGGGCGGCGCTCAGGCCGCGTCTGGGGGCCAGTGGGAGAGGCTCTTCTTTGAGGGTTGGCTGCAAGGCAGCGTGTAGGAAATCTGACCTCCCCCCAGTGCGAGCAGCATCTCGTCTCTCAGAGAAAGCGAGGAGGAGACACGGAGACTTGCGCTGTCGGCCCAGGTGGCCGTGTCACCTTCCTGACATGCAGGGAGAAGTGGCTTCTCCCCAGCTGGGTCGTGTGCAGTGTCCAGGTGGCGGATCTGCCCTGAAGTGCTGATGTGCCAGTGTCTGACCTTGTCCTACCTGGGCCACGGCAGGGGGACGGCTGGGGACGGGGCACTGGCCGCTGTCACTGCTCACAGGACCGTGGCTTTGCCTCAGGTGATCCAGCAGCCACCCAAGCCTGGAGCCCTGATCCGGCCCCCGCAGGTGACGCTGACGCAGACCCCGATGGTGGCCCTGCGGCAGCCCCACAACCGCATCGTGCTGACCACGCCCCAGCAGATCCAGCTGAACCCGCTGCAGCCAGGTGAGGCCGCAGTCCCGGGCCACACAGCGAGGGTCCCGGCCTCCGGTCTTCTCACCCTCTGGGACACACGTAGCAAAATGGACCCCTTTGGCCGCTGAGTGTGCACGGCGGTGGCACTGACGATGTCCATAGTGCTGTCTGCCCTCACCCCGGTTAGGGTGATGCAGGAAACCGAAGGCTTAAGGGACGTCGCCCCACTGTTCCGTGTCATCAGAGTCAGTCGCCTGTCCCCCCACAAGGCCTGATTGCAGGGGGTGGGGACGGCCCTGCCTGGGCGCATCGGGCACGGGAGCTGCGTTCCTCGGTCTCTGCCGTGCACGGGCGGGACACGCACCTACGTCGGGGTCCTCCTCTGCCCCTTGTCTTGCAGTCCCGGTGGTGAAGCCCGCTGTGCTGCCCGGAACCAAAGCCCTTTCTGCTGTCTCGGCCCAGGCGGCCGCTGCTCAGAAAAACAAGCTCAAGGAGCCTGGGGGCAGCTCATTTCGGTAAGGGTTCTCTACGGGAAGCCACGGGAAAGCCGTGGACGTAGTCTCACGGCCCCGTCTTCCGAGCGCACCACGGTCGCACGGTGTGACGCCTCACGCCCCCAGTCTCAGTGCCCTCAGGAGCTTGCGTGGGGTCCCTCCGCCGGGAGTCTGGGCGTCGGGTGCAGCGGGAGAAGGGCTGCGGTGGTGACCGCCGTTAGGATGAGGCCACCGGAAGCGTCACGTGTCAGGTGGCTTTGGTGGGCCTCCCTGTCCCACCAGGTGGCCGTGGGCCTGGGCGGCCCCGCTTGGGGCAGCGCTGTGGGGGGGCTGGGACAGGTGTTGCAGCTGGAGCCGCGTCCCCTGCAGATCAGAAGCGCGAGGCGGCAGCGGCGGCTGTGGAGCCTCGGCTTCTGCCTGCAGTGGAATGCAGAACGGAGGGGGCCGCGTGGCCCCTGGGGTTCTGGTGTGGGTTGGAACAGGGCTTGTGGTTCAGTGCCAAGAGGCCTGATGTGGCCGCAGGTGGAAAGTCCTCGCCCCACCCACCGGAGGAGCCAGGGACAGTGACACTTGGAAGCAGCGGGCAACCAGGTGGTCAGATCTCACCTTCTAACTGTTCGCCTGGGAAAGGCGACCCTGGGCCTGAATCAGGAGGAGGAGAGGGGCTTGGTGCTTCTCCTCGGGTGGAGAGCGGAGCTGGGCAGACGGGCTCCCTCCTGCTGGCCGCGTATGTGGGAGCAGACGGTGCCCGCGGCCAGGACAGGGAGCCATGTGGCCGTAAAATGAGTAAACCAGTAGTTCACGAGGAGTGGGAGATGCACATGCGTGCACACACATGCACACACGCACACACCGGGTCCTCACTGACCGACCGTCGAGGGCGGGGTGCCCTGATGGTGGGGAAGTTGGGCAGGGGCCCCGGGGCTGGCACTTGGAGGACACGTCCATGAGGGACCCACGAGACCCTGCAGCGGCCGGGCTGACGGACGGGGCGGTCTGGCTAGTGTGCAGTTCCTGCCAAAGGTGCATCCCCACGTCTCATCACGGGGGCTCCAGTCGGAGGGAACGAGGGTGTGCTGCCCGGCCAGTGGCCTGCGGGCCTCCGTGTGTGCGGGGCGTGAGCCGGGCAGGGCTGTGGGGCGCTGCAGGCCTGGGAGGCGAAGGGACACTCCGAACAGGAGTCTCTGCTGTGGACGGAGTTCTGGGACAGCCGGCCAGACGGGCCAGTCCGAGCGTCGCTGGGGGTCCGCGAGCACGGTGGGGCCTGCTTTCCGAGGGCACCTGGCTCTTTCAGGGTTGCCCTTATCCGCAGGGGTTTCTGGGGTGCTGTGTCGGGTCGGCAGCGTGCCCTCGCGTGGTTCAGGAGGCTGTTCCTCCGGTGCCCCAGCTCTCCTGAGAGGTGGTGGCGGTGGCCGTGTTGTGGATGCACGGTGGACCTGTGATTCGGACGGGGGTTCCACCTGGGGGAGCACCTTGAGCAGCAAGCAGAGTGTTGGGTTTTGCTGTCTGAACTTTGGGGGAGCCCTCTGCCGGTGTTCGATCATCTGTGTGCAGAGACTCAATGTCCGCCGTGACCCCGAGCGGGTATTTCTTTAAAACGCAAGGCCTACTGTGACGCTAGGCTTCCTGGCTCAGGGAACAGCGCGGTGCACGCGGTGGCTGGCGGGACGCGTACCTGGGGAGCCGTGCGCTGTGCTCTCTGCAGGGGGTCCCCTGTGCCCTGCACCCCCAGTCAGGGCCCCCAACTCAGGGCCCCCTGAGTGTGCTCCTGCTGCAGCCCTGGCTCGGTAGAGGCACCTTCTCTCTCGTCTGAAGGGACGACGATGACATCAACGATGTGGCATCCATGGCTGGGGTCAACCTGTCGGAAGAAAGCGCAAGAATCTTGGCCACAAACTCCGAGCTGGTGGGCACGCTCACGCGGTCCTGCAAAGACGAGACCTTCCTGCTCCCGGCACCTCTGCAGAGGAGGATACTGGAGATAGGTGCGTCCCGCCTCACCGCCGGCGCTGGCGTCCACGTCCACACGGGGCTCGGTGGGCACCGGGACCCCCGTGTGCAGGGTCAGGCTGCCCCGGCGGCAGCGCCCCACCGCGTGATTGGCCGGTGTCCTGCTGTCCACGTGGTCAGTGGTGACGGTGCTCGGTCTGGGGCCGCCCGGGGCGCGCAGGCAGCAGGGTGGGGGAGAGGTGCTGAAACGCCCGCGCCGGTGCTTGGCCCCCAGGTAAGAAGCACGGCATCACGGAGCTGCACCCCGACGTGGTGAGTTACGTGTCGCACGCCACGCAACAGAGGCTGCAGAACCTCGTGGAGAAAATATCGGAAACGGCCCAGCAGAAGAACTTCTCTTACAAGGTGACACACTGCGTCCTGGACGGAATGTCCTGCTGTCCCTGCACGGGCCCTGCCCTTGCTGGTCGGTGGCATTTCCCGCAGAGCTGGTCTGGGGAAGGCCCCGCTTCTGTGGCCGCACAGCACCGTCAGGCGCTCTGCCCAGGCTGGGCAGGGAGGAGCGGGGTGGCAGGGCAGAGGTGGGAGTGACCTTCAGCTTGGACATGGTAGGGTCTCGCACCCGGGGTTCCCAGCTAAAGCTGGAAACCAGTGCCGTGGCCCACACTGGTGACGCAGACGTTTCCCCTGTGCTCTGTGGAGGGTCACCTGCACCCGAGGCCTGGCCGCCACAGCGGCAGTTGGCGCGCGTCTTTCTTGCTCTGCAGCCGCGCGCGCCGTCTGCTGGCACTGCGGAGCAGGACGGGCGGGCCCAGGGGACCGTGCCTGCAGAGCAGTAGTCAGAATGGAAGCAGGGGATTGTTTTGCTGTAAAAAGTTTATGTGACTATAAAAGTGTTTAAACGTTACTTAGAAAACCCAAACATCAAAGTGTGCACGGTGGAAACTCCCCGTGAGCTTGCCGAGCCCTTCTGCCCGCCCCCATGTAAACATGCAGCACACGTCGGGTGCCACGTCGGGTGGGCAGGAGGGGCTTCGGGTCTGTGGGGTGGTGCCGTGGGAACTGGACCTGGGTGGGGGGCGCAGACCGCCCAGCCGGGTTTCCGAGCCCCGACGAACCCTGTTCTCGCCTCCGTAGGATGACGAGAGGTACGAGCAGGCGAGCGACGTCCGGGCTCAGCTCAAGTTCTTTGAGCAGCTGGATCAGATCGAGAAGCAGAGGAAAGACGAGCAGGAGCGAGAGATCCTGATGCGAGCGGCCAAGGCGAGTGCTTGCCGGCGGCGCAGCCAAGGGCATCCTGGGTGCCTCGGTTGCCCTCGGGCTTCCCGCTCAGCCAGCGCATTCTGGGCACCACGGGTGCCCGTAGGGTTCCTGGGGGGCCGGCGCGGTGTTTGGGGTGTGGTTGGTGGGGGGCGGGGCTGTGGCGCGCGGCCTTAGGAGCCACGCACACGGGGCAGGACCTGTCCTGGCGCCCCGTCCTCGCGTCCCATCGAGTGCGGTCCCTGCAGCGGGCAGGCATGTCGGAGACCCTGCCTGAGTTTTTCTGTCCGTTGGTGCTGCTTTCTGAAGAATTCTGCTTTTTTTTATTCCCTGTGATACGCAACGTAGAATTTCATTTTTTGGCTTTAAACATTTATACAGTTTAATGTGCTTGTTGTCATGATGTATTATTATGTCACGCATGAGGTAACGTGTCTGTCGGGCGACGGACATTTAGAACAAACTTGCCTTCCTTCTCTACTCTCTGAAAACCAGTCTCGGTCCAGACAAGAGGATCCGGAGCAGTTAAGGCTGAAACAGAAGGCGAAAGAGGTAAGGGGGCCTTTTGAGGTTGGGAGCCTTCGCCGCCGCTGGGTACGTGCTTCTGCACCCCGAACATCCGGCAGAGGGGGGGTCAGGGGCGGCGCTTCTGTACGGCCGGCACCTCCGTGGCTGTTTGGAGTGTTTGCTTGGCCGGGTGGCTCTGTGGGTGGATGCGCAGTCCTGTGCACCGAAAGGGTGCAGGTGACTCCGTCACCGCACAGAGCTGGGTTGCGGGTTCAGTCCTTGGTTGGGGCAGGCATGGGAGGCAACCGATCGCTGCTTCTCTCTCACCCTGGTGTTTCTCTCTCCCTCTCCCTCCCTTTCTCTGAAATCAAAAAACGTCTCCTCGGATGAGGGTTAAAAATTAAAGAAGTGTTTGCACAGGTGTTTCCCGACTTTAAACTTAGTGCTGATTTCTCATGGGGAGCATTCAGTCTTCGTACTTTCTGAGTTTGTTCACGTTCTGAGTTTTTTACGATGAGCCTCTCTCGCTGTATTATTTTTCTAATTGTAGAAATGCTTGCTGTTTAAGGAAATTGTAATTTAGAAACCTTGTGCCAACCGCTTGGTGCCCGTGTGCCAAACAGCGGTGAGGAGACTCTTCTCATTCCCTTGTCACACAGATGCAGCAGCAGGAGCTGGCGCAGATGAGGCAGCGGGACGCCAACCTCACCGCGCTGGCCGCCATCGGGCCCCGCAAAAAGCGGAAAGTGGACTCTCCAGGCCCGGGCTCGGGGACGGAGGTACAGTGGTGTGTGGGGACGAGGGCTGGAGGGAACCAGGGGCCGCCTGGCAGTTCCCCCTCCCGGGCAGTCAGACTCTCGAGAGAGCAGGCGTGCTCACGTGTACAGTCGCCACTTTCCGTGCAAACCCACTTATTCGTGAGCATCACGTGAGCTGAGTGCCCTCCATGACAAGTTTAATCGCCGTGGTTGCGTACGGTGAGATTTAGGCGGACTGGAAAAAGAACACAGGAGACGGTAATTCTCAGAACGGCCTTCATGGGGTAGCTGTTCTTACTGGAGGGGACGGGGACCCGCGTGGGGTCGGGTCGGTCACTCCCACGCAGTGTGTCTGTCCAGGCTGGCCAGTTTCCTCCTTTTTCATTGGTGTTTTTATATACTGTTAGAAACCCAACCTTACAGGACGTTATTTTTTGTCTTAACCTGCTAGTGTTTGGAACTAAATTACAGGAAGAGAAAACCTTGTCCCCGTTATGGTTCTTCCGCCTCTGTGCCATTTTCGGTGCTCACCGTTCCCCCTCGAGGCCCGTGTCCGTTGGTAGCGCTGGCCCGGTCTGCGGAGCCGTCTGCGGGCCATGGGGTCCTCGCTTTCCGTTACTGAAAATGGCCGTGTTTCCCCCTCAGTTTTGACTGATGATTCCCTGAGTAGAAAACCCTGGGCTGATGGTCCTGGGCCTAAACTCTTTTTAAGTTTAAGATTTAATTTCTCCTATATTCTTGAATAAGCCAAGCGCATCCAGATGTATATCGTTCAGTTTTACAGAACAACGGACTATATATAAAGGATAAGTGAATCCAGGAATTAGCCATCCTTCACATCTTCCCTCTGTTCCTGGGACCCCTCTATTCTACCACGGGGCTCATTCCGTTCCTAAGTAAAACTCCTGTTCTAATGCAGGTCTTTTCTGTCCGTACCCCAGAAAAGAAGGGAGGCTAACTAGTGTGCTTTGTGGAGTTGCACACTCGTGCACTCAGGTCTGATGAACCCCCCACAAACGTGCGAACCCTCTCTGCGGCGCCCAGCAGCTGCTCCCTTGTCTGGGTCTCAGCGACAGGCGAGAGGCTGAGTTCCAGCCCCGCGCCTGCTTGTCTCCTGTCTCTGTCTGCTGGTTTGGACTGTCTAGAAGTTTGTGCTGTGTTTAGACTTGGTTCTCTAGATACATAACTTTCAGGACAGCATTCTCCCTCACATTTAGAATATTTTGGCCTTTATTTCTTCAACATTCTTTTCTGTCCAGTCTTTTTTCTACTGGGACTTTGAGTTACATGCATATGTAGTCTTTTCAGACTGGGTAACTCTTACTGATTTATCCTCAAGTTCCCCGACCCGTCTCTGGTCAGCTGTTAAGCCCTGTCAGTGAAGTTTTGTTTGCTAATGTGTTTTGTAGCTATGGGATTTTTATTCAGGTCTTTTTATGGTTTTCATTTCTTTGCTTAAATCCCCTGTCTGCTCACTTGTTGAGACCACATTTTCCCCCTACTCTTTAAACCTATTGATAAAAGCTGCTTAATGTCTTTGTCAAGTCCAGCATCTGGACGGTCTCGGGTTCATCTCTGTTGGCTGCCTTTCTCCTCGACCGCGGGTCACCTCTGCAGTGTCTCTGCATGTCCAGTGACTGTGTTTGGGTGCTGGGTATCGTGCATGACAGGTTGGGCGACTCTGGATTTCACCTTCCTCTGGAGAGTGTGGTAGTGGGCATTTCAGCTTTGGTTCTCACGTCGGTGCAAGTGAGGGTCTGTGCAAAGCTCATGGCGCTGCTGAAACCCCCCCTGGCTCAGCTGATGCGCCCACAGACCCTGCTTCTCCTGTCCAGGCTGGTGTCTGGTGGTGTGAGGGTGGGTCTCACTTTAGGGGGTGATCCTGACTCCTGGGTGCCAGGAGTGTGATCAAGGCCCCCCCCAGGAAGGCTGGACTCCCAGGGACCCGTTTGCTCACTCGGCAGTGGTGTGCCACACGGCTCTCCATAGTCGGCTCTCTCCTGTTAGCCCTTTAACTCCCAGTTCCGGGAGTAAAGATGCAGCTAAAACTGGTGACCAGTCTGTACCTCGACTTTTGCTTTTCTGAACTGAACTCTGCCCAACTGTTTGGAATGCTGATGGGGACACTGCCCCCCAAACCCCCACATGCTGATAACCGTGCCAGTCTTGACAGCCATGAGTCTGGGGCTCATGTTTCTTTTCTTGAGAACCTCACGTGTGCGACTCCAAACATCGCTTCCTGGGATAAAGAGCTGCTGTCCAAGTCTCGTGACACTTGCTTTTCTCTTGTGCGCCGTGCGTTCTTTCTGCCCAGAGAAGTCTTTTCGCTCCGCTGTTACTTGCAGTTGGAGCCGTGTGTTCCGGGCCGGGTTTCTCGGCACGATGGTCCCTGCAGTGCACGGCGTCAGATCCAACGTGTTCAGGGACGCTTTCTTCAGTGACTTTTCGTTTTTCTCTTCACAGAGTCCTGGTCCTCTGTGTTGTATCTCCTTTGCCCGAATCCTTTCGGTCTCTCTCCTCTCAAAAAATTTATACTTTTCCTTCTTTTCACCTTTGTAATTCCTTAGGAAGGTAGTATTTGTTGTGCTTATTTGCTCTTTTGTTCTTTTTAATTTAGTCTTTTTAATTCTTGGCTTTGTCACCTTACTGCCAAGTCTTGCCAATTCTGATTTTTGTTGTTCTTCCGAGCCTCTAATTATTTCCTTAATGTCTTCAGCTCGTTTTGAATGAACATGTTGCAATTTTCAACTGTTTTTGGTATTTTCGTTGTGTGTGGATATGCCATTCCACTCCGAGTTCTATTTTCTTGTGGTGTCTCACATGGGGTTTGATTCTGATGCTTTTCAGCTGCTCGCTTTTGTGAGTTTGCTGCCTTGATTTTGAGATCTCGGCAGTGAGGTTTGAGGGTGGTCTGTGACTTGGTTGGGCTCCTCGCACACTGTTTCCGTATATCATACAAGTGTGGGTGCTCGTGTCTGAGAGTCTGTGGCTGGGCTCCCTGCCCACGCTGACCTGCCCCGTCCTCTGCCCCTGCTGCACCCTCCTGCTCAGCTGGGCTCCCTGCTGGGAGCCCTGGCAGGTCCTGGGTGGGTTTCCAGTGCTGGGCCGCTGAGTGAGTGGACAGAGCCTCCCAGTTTAGCATCTGCCCTTCAGAGAAGGCCCGCCGGCCCCTGGGGGTGGCAGGCCTGGCGGTGCCCAGCACCTCCCTCTGCCTCGTCCCACACGGTTGTGGGACGCCCCTCAGGCGTGTGGCTGCTTGTGGTTCACCCTCCCTGGTTGTGTTCTCAAGACTGCCTGCTGGCTTCTGTGTCGCTCCGGTTGCTCTGAGTTTTCTTTTTTTTTTTTTTTTTTAAAGATTTTATTTATTTTCAGAAAGGGGAGAAGGGAGGGAGAAAGAGCATTGTATGGTTGCCTCTCACATGGCCCCCACCGGGGACCTGGCCCGCAACCCAGGCATGTGCCCTGACCGGGAATCGAACCGGGACCCTCTGGTTCCCAGCCTGCGCCCAATCCACTGAGCTACACCAGCCAGGGCTGCTCTGAGTTTTCTACGGGCCTTTGGCAAGACCCTAAAAACTGCTGCCCGTTACCATCTCGCCAGAATACGTTGGTGAACTTCTTTCTAAATGTTTTTCTTTCAATCCAACGTGGTTTCGAGCCTACACCAGAGTTGCAGGAATAGTCAGTGTCCCCCTCACTCCCTCTCCTTTCCGAACGCTGTCACGTTTTGCTCTTGATCCTCTTGCTCTCCCCCCCGCCCCGAGTGCACGTGGGTGTGCATTTGTTGTGTGCGTATTTTACCGGTACAGGGCGGGGCAGACGAGGGTTTGCGGTGTGCGTGTGCAAGCCAGTTTATCCTCGTATTGTTTCCTTGGGCGCACAGTCTGTTTCTGATACGCTGCCCGTCACCCCCAAACGCTGGTACTGTCCCTCACCCGCTCCCACGCGTCTGCCCTTCTCCCGCCACCCAGGCGGTGGGCGCGTCGTGCCACCGGCTGGTCCGCAGGCGTGGCGCCGCTTCGCCTGGCGGCGTCTCTCTCTCTCCCGGGTCCAGTGTGCGTGCCTGGTTAGTCTCCTCCGTGTCTGCCTCCGCAGGACAGTGTGGAGCTCAGGCCCCGGTGCCCTGCTCCAGTCACCAGCCAGGCGGCCCCGTGCTGGCCGTCCATCCCAGCGATCTGGCCTCGGTCGCCTGGCGTCCACCAGGCTGCTCGTTATGCCCCAGGAACGATCGGTCTTTAGCGAGGAGACGTTGCTCGTCCACCCACTGCCTGGGCCCGGACACCGTGGCGGTGCCAGGTTGGGGGGTTCTCCCTCGTGCGTCGTCCGTCACCCCCGTATGCTGGCTGGGGCCCCCTGTGGCGTTCGGTGGGTGTCATCAATACTCTCGGTATTCCTAGATCGGTCACTGGACGCTTCTTCACACCCTTTCTATATACTTTTGCAGTGTCGCCTCGTCCCCTCGCGTGCCATGCTTACCGCGCGCGGCTCCGGGCCCGCGGCCCGCCACTGCCAGCGGCTGGACGGCCCCTCGGCGCCGGGCGAGGCCGCCCTCCCTGCGCATGCGTGTGCGCGGGCTGCGTGCCGCGCATGCGCCTGTCTGTACCTGAACGAGCTCAGTCGGAGTCCCGTGCACGTTGCGCGCCAGCCCTGGGCCGTCTTTTCAGCGTCCCGCGTGGCCGGTGGGTCTCTCGGCGAGAAACCGGTTTCCACCGGTTCCAGTGCGGTTGGTGTTCTGCTCAAGGAAACCGACTTCGCGACCACGTCGGCCGCCGGGGTCCCCGTGCGAGGACGCGAGGGCGGCGGGGGACAGGCGGTCGATTCACTCCTCGCTGAGGTGGTGAAACACGCGGAGGAACCACCAGAGGATGAATGAGATGGCGGCTTCCGGCGCAGCGGGGCGGCGGGCCGACGTGGGGCCCGGTGCCTGCACGTGACCTTGGGGCCCGTGTAGGTGGTGCGGCTGCGGGGTTGGCACGGAGTCCGCGTTCTTCATTCCGTCCTCACCCGGGACCTCTGTCATGGTCTTCAAGGAGAGGCCGGGCAGGGACGCGTCATGGTCGCCGCTCTGCCTCCTCCCCGAGCGCCGCGGGCGAGTCCTCGGGGCTTCCCGAGCTGACTGCGGTCTCGCGGAGCCGTCGCGGTGACTCCGAGGGCTCTGCGTGCGGGACGCAGCGTTTCCCGGTGCGTGCGCGACTCCGAGCCTGCGCGCCGAGGGCCTGACTTCGTGTCGTCTTTCAGAACTTCATCTGCTACGTTAACACGGTTCGTAAAGCCGTTTTGGGAAAGTGCAGAGGTTTTCCTGCCCCTGGCCAGCCTGCGCCCAGCCCACCAGCTGGCGCGCTGTCACGGTCAGCGAGCCTGCGCTGACGCCCGGCCACCCCGAGGCCGCCGTTCGCTCCGGGGAACCCTCGGGGTGCGCTCCGTGGGTCTGGACAAGCAGATGGTGACGTGTGTCCACTGTGACGGTGTCACACAGAGCAGTCACTGCCCCGAGTCTTCGGCGCTGCCCGGCGCCTCCCTCCCCCAACCCCTGGCACCTGCTGGTGCCTCCTGGTCTCCACTGCTGTGCCTTTTCCGGAAGGTCCAGAGTGGGGAGCACACGGGGTGTGGCCTCTCACGTCGGCACCTTTCACTCCGCCGTGTGCGTCTCGGGCCTCTCGCGGCTTCTCAGACTCGACAGCGCGTTTCTCTGCAGCTCTGAACCCTGTCCCGCTGTCTGGAGGGTCCCCGGTGACTCTCCCACCCACACGCGGAAGGACGTCCGGGTGGCTTCCGGGCCTGTCACTCAGGAGCGCCCACGTGCAGGATTTTCTGTGGGCGGAGCCGTCACCTCCTTCGGCAAATACCAAGGGGCGTGGTTGCTGGGTCACATGAGCCTGTTTCTTTGGTAAGAAACCACCGACCTGCCTTCCAAAGCATCTGCCCCGCCTGCTCCCCACCAGCGGCCCGGGCGTCCCTGCGGCTCCCTGTCCCTCCAGCGCTGGGTGTCGTCCCTGCTCTGGGTGTCGTCCCTGCTCTGAGTTCTGGCCGCTCCGACGGGTGCGGTGCCGTTGCGTTTGGTTTGCACGTCCCTGGTGACGCGGGATGGGCGCGTCTTCTCGTTCGCTCATTTGCCACCTGCGTGTTGTCCTCGGGCGAGGTTTTAAATCGGGCGGTTTCCTAGCGAGTTCTGCGGGTCCTGTGTGTGCGGGTAGCAGCTCCTCAGGGGTGTGTCTGCGGCCTGCTCTGGGCTTGGTTTTCTCGGTCTTTCCACTCGCGCCTTCTCCGGTCGCTGGGTCCTGTCCAGCCTGTGACAGTTGCTCGTCCTTCCTGTCTTTTCGCACCTTGACACTTGGGGAAAGTACGGGGTGCTTATTTGGTTCAGCCCCTTAGTCTGCAACGACCTCGTGTCCCCTTGTGGTCAAGTTCGGGTCATGTGGTTGTGCGGGGCTGCCCCAGAAGCGGTCTGTGAACTCCTCACTCCGTCCTGTGGGGAGCCCCGTTGCTGGTGCCCGCTGAGCATGTGGTTCAGGCGGGCCCTGCAGGGGACTCCGCCGTGAAGTCCCTGCTTTCCTCTGTCGTGCGTCTCCCGGGAGGCGCGGAGACCATCCTGCCACCCTGTGTCTCGTCCCCATCCACTCCCTGCCCGATTCTCGGCGTCAGCTGCATGGTGGTGGCGCGGGTGTTTCGGTGTCGACGGTGATCCGCTGCTGCCGTCCGGTGTTGGTCACTGTGCCCTCCTCCAGGCTGGCTCCCGTGTCCTTTCAACACGGGAGCCCAGCTTGGAAGAACCTTTCTCCCATGCAGACCCTTCCGGGTTCATCTTTACGTTTCCTGCCGTGACTGTGGGGTCGGCCGTTGGTCTGAGGAGCCCTGGCTCCTTCGGTGGGAGAGTCGTGTGTGGGGAACAGGGCTGCGCCCCGGCGGCCCCTGCACGGGGTCCTGCTCTCACCCCGCAGGCCCTGCGCACATTCCCTCGTCTGCCTGCGTGCACCTGCGCTGCGTGCACCTGTGCTGCGTGCAGGGGTTCACGCTTGGGTCTCAGGTTCAAGTCTAAGAGCACGGGCTCCTCCCAGCCGGCCCTCCTTCCCCAAGGGACCCTGGTTCCTGTCACTCGCTGGGTCGAATGGGTTGTTCAGTCCCGACGGCAGACAGAGGGGTTGGACCCCCCCGCGCTGCGAGGAGGAGGGGGTGCCGTCTGGGGTGCGAGGCCCTATTCAGCCTCCCAGTTGCAGGCTCAGTTCTCGTCCCGAAGTCACCTCCAGGGTGACCGTCCTCTGGTCGCTGTCTCTTTCCTTCTGGGTCGATTGCCATGGCTTGTTTTTGGGGTGCAGCATTGCTGTGGTTGGACTGTCGGGGCTGTGTGTGTATGTGCGGTGCTGGCTCCCCGTCCACCTCCTCGTTTCCACGGAATGCCCTCTGTGTTTTCTGGGGTCCCCTGCCTTCTCGCTGGCCGCCGTCTGCCTTTTCACGCGACGCCTTGCGGCTCACTCAGTGTCACCACAGAGGGAGCCTCCTTCGGCTTTCCACGGTGCGTAGCACCTCACTGACCACGTGCTGTAGCTCGCTCGGCCACGTGCCTGGGCATAGGCGGTGGTGCCCTGGAGGACCTGGTGCACGAGCCTCTGTGGTGTTGGAGGGGAAGGTCAGTGTGTGGGGGGCTTTGCTGGGATGGCCCGGCCCCCTGCAGGGGTGCCGCCAGCGGGCGCCCTGTGGCAGAGCCAAGGACCTGCGTCCCCACAGCCGCAGCAGCAGCAGAGGGTGTCGGCAAGCTCCTGATGTCCCAGCCTGAGGGGCGGTGTGGTGACCATGCCGTGGACGCCCGAGAACAGGGCATGTTCTTGGGACAGGTGTGGAGTGCTGCCGCCGGACCTGTCTCCTGGCCCGCGCTGTGCGCTGGCTGGCGTTGCTCCGGCCTGTGGTCCCGGCCTCGGTGGTGCCGCTCTGCCCCGCCGCGTTTGCTTTGTGCCGGGGCTGCTGTGTTGTGCGTGTGGTGTGTCTCCGTGTGTCACAGCGTCGTCGTGAATTGTGGCGTCGACTGCCTGTGTGTGTCTGCTGGGCTTCAGGTTTGCTGCCCTTGGTCAGGACCGCCAGCACGATCCCCTGCCCCGCGCTCCTTCTGCAGCCTCTGACCTGTGCTGTAGGGGCTCCCGTGCGGCCCGTGGCTGGGTCGTCCAGGAGCCGCGTGGGCAGCGTCCCCTCTTCTCGGGGAAGCCCACCGTGATCGGTGTGGCTGACGTCTTGGTCCTGGCACTTTGATTGTGTGTGTGTTGCACTTGCTGAGTTTCTTTGTGAGAGGTGCATTCTTCGCTCGTGAACGGGCAGAGTGTGTTTGTGTCTGCAGTCTGTGCTGTATCCCAGTGGTGACTTCTGAACGGAAGCCTCGTCAGGTGTTCACCCCCGGTTTTCACGGAGTGTTCTCCAGCCCCTGGTTTGGTGTTGCTGCGCAGCCCATGTTACAGGTGCTCATTTCCGTCCGTCTGTCTGTACCGTGGCGTTCCCTGTCTTACCTGGACAGCGCCTGTTCTGTGGCGGGGTGGGGTGCATTCTGCACGCGTGTGCGGCACGGTCCCCTCGGCCTTCGGGGGTCGTTTCACACGCAGGCCCCTCGGTGGCGGTGAGGGCCTGGCGCCAGGGTCACTCTGGCCTCTGTGATGGCGTTCTCTGTTCCCCGGGGCCCGAGCCTGTCTGACGGCGAGCAGTGCCGGGAGGGCGGTGAGAGTGGAGTTTCCCGGGTTACTGTTCCAGCGCCTTCCACAGTAGGACGGCTTCGTTTCTGGTCTGCTTCTGGAATGTTCCCGTGTCCTTCCAGTGCCCGCTTGGGCCGGGCCGTTCGCTCCATCAGGGCTCCGGAGCGCGGAGCCTGGTGTCCGCCTCCTCACCCTCCCCCTGCGGCGGTTCCGTGCTCGCTTGCCTCCGCCCCCTTTCCTGCTTCGCTCCAGCTCTGTCCGAGTCTGTCCTCCCCCTGGGACCTTGCAGGGAATGTGCTCGTTTCTCAGACACCCTTGTCTTCCCTTCCTGTTTGTTGTGCTCAGCTTCCTTCCTTCCGTTTTTAAATTCCTTTCCCAACTTTTGAGTTTTGAGTCCAGGTGACTTCTGTTCTCAGGTGCTTACGTTTGTGCTCTGGTTGTTGAAGGTGTCCCCGGACGGCGTCTGTGTCCCCAGCCTGTGTGGTTCCGACGGGAGCGGGGTCTGGTCCTCCGGGGCTGTGCTGCGTGCTCTGCGGCCTGGCCAGCTGAAACGGGTGGCTCGCTGGCGCCTTCTGCTGGCAGCGCTGCCGCGTCGGGGGAGCCTGGCAGGACTGTGGCTGGGTTAGGCTGGGTGGGGGACATGTCCTCTGGCAGTGGCGTTCCCGTCTGGCAGGACCTTGAGCTGCCCCACTCACCCCCGGGTTCTGAGGCCCACGCTCGCGCCCAGGTGCTCCTGCCCCCCCCCCCCCGTCTGTGCTGTGGGTGCCCGGCCAGCTTAGGGCGTGGGGATGGGTGGGGACCAACTGGAGGTGCTCTTGGGCTGCTGCCCCTACCCCTGCCGCCAGCCCCCGTCTGCTCCGTGGCCTGGGGCACAGCAGACTGCCCCGGGGACAGGGCCTCTGTCACTTGTCCTGTGGGCACGGCACCGCTGTGCTCTGATGGGCAGCGTCCCTGTAGTCCGCGCGTCTTTCTCGTCATGTGGCGGTTTTGGGGAGATGGTGGGGGGGGGCTGCTGCGGGGCTCATGTCAGCGATGTCATTCTGTCAAGCCATGTCCTGAGTGTCTGCCTGCGTCACAGCTGTTGTGCTTCAGAGGGTCCTTGGACCCCTGTCCTGGCGTGAGGGTGTAGAGACAAGTCATGGGCTCAGCATCGTGGGGGTGGTGCGGGCAGCCCAGGGCACTGGAGCAGGTTAGAGGTGCCGGTCACCTGGAGCCCCTTCGTAGTGCCTTGGCCACTGCGGGTGTGGCGCTCGCTCTCAGCGTCACGGACAGGTCCTGGTGTCCGGGATGGGGAGGGGCAGTCTCTGCCCCACCCCCCTGCAGACCTGCCGTGGGCTGCCTCTGTGCACCCCATGGGGTCCCCGTGCACCCCGCACCCCTGCTTCATGTTGAGTGTTGGCCACCCATCGGGCTGATGGGGGCCTCGACCCTGGAAAGTCTGTTCTGAAAGGAAACCACCACCTTCCCCTGTCCTTTCCTAAACCCTCTGGGGCCAGGGTGTGTGCGGCGCCCTCTCCAGAGCAGGAAGCAAGTGCTTGGGGACAGTGTGTATGACATGTCCAGGGTCACTGTGTCCACCCCAGGCAGTGCTTGTGGGACACGGCAAGACTGCGCTGCTGTTCCCTGGTTCTCTGTTACCTCAGGCCTCTGCTGGGGCTGCTGTGGGCGGAGCTGTCCTGTGCCCTGGCCTGGGGCCTCTTGCTCAGGGTCCCCACTCCACAGGCTCTGCAGCCAGAGCACCCCGACCTGGGAGAAGTGGCAGTCGCCCGTGGGGTCAGAGGGCATTTGAGCATCAGGCGGGATGGCCGTGAGCACAGGTCTTCATAGAAGTCCGCAGGGACGTGGGAGACACCCGTGGCCCCCGTCCACCCACCTTCAGAGCCCGGGCTGGGCAGAGCTGGCGGGAGTGCTCCATCCTAGCCCTGGGGTGCTTGTGCGTCAGAATTTTTGGCAGCAACTTTGCTTTTTAAGAAATAATTGCATTGACACTTTTTTTTAAAAGACCTATAATTGACACACAGTATTGTGTCAGTTTCTGGGGTACAACATGGCACTTTGCTCTCTGTGCACCTTGCACTGACGAGACAGCCCAGCCCCCGCTGTCACCGTGCCGGGAAGTGTGACGTGACAGTGTTGACCCCTCTCTCTGTGCTTCGGCTGTGACACCCTGTGACTCACTTCCTAACTGATGTCTGGCCTGTGCCCCCCCCCCCAACAATTGCACCCACCCCCTCCCTTGGCCTCCACAAGTTCATTCTGTGTCTTTCTCTTCTATTTGTTCATTTGTTTTGTGTTTAGAAGATACTGTTTATCTTGATTTCGGACTTTTACCACCTTTAAATTCTGTGCCTAGGGCTCATGCCTCCCCCTTGTCCGGTTCTCAGCAGCTGGACAGAGTTTTGAAAGTAGGACATGGAACGTGGCCCAGGTGGACAATGTCAGAGACCCGTGGCCCCAATGGAGGTGGCGCCTCTGCTCCTCTGTGTGAGCTCGGGGCGCAGTGGCCTCGTCTGCACGGCTGGGCAAGCTGAAGCCCCTGTCTGAGGGCCTCCCCAGTGCCCCTGCCTGACGCTGGCCTTGGCTTGGGCTGCCGGCTGCCTGTGGGGCCGACCCCTCCCTCCTGTGAGCTGCTTGTTGGCGTCGCAGCCTCTCCAGGGCTGCCCGGATCTGCTCTTCTGCACAAACTGCGCATTGGGGTGCTGCGGGCACTTGGGAGAGCCGCCCGGGCAGCCCGGGTTGCTCTCTGATGAGGAGGAGCAGTCACCGAGGGCCCCGGGGCCTGGGGTGGTTGGGGGTCCACGGGGTCCCACAGAGAATGTAAGTATTGGTGGAAGTCACGCCTGAGATCCACAGGTGCCCCCGGCCTCCTGGGGACAAGGCCCTGTCCCCCGACCAGGCCTAGCCTTGCCTGCCACCTGCTGGCCACTTGCAGCACTGTGACCTCGTCTCTCTGCTCCCACCGTGAACCTTGAGAAGATGCTGTAAATGTACCACTGTGGTTTTGCGTTTAAAATACGCGCAGGCAACTCGAACCATCAGGCTCAGACACTTAGTTTTCACTCTGCTCGGGAAACGAGGGCCGTCCAGTCGGGAGTGGGTGGCTTGTCCCGCGTCCGACAGAGGCTGTGTATGCTGAGGGCAGAGTCGGCCACTGCTGCTGAGCCGCACATGGACGCTTCCAGGAGGCCTGGGTGCCCCTCTGAGCGCCGGAGGCTCAGACCTCACAGGGCCCAGGTGCAGGCCCTGAGCCCGCTCAGACCAGCAGCGAGTCTCCTCCTTGTCCACGGGAGGCCGTGGTGACCACAGAGTGCCATGGCCCAGCCAGCTGACCAGCAGCCTCTCTGGTTCTGAATGTAGGCCTTGTAGCATTGGGAATACCTTTGTCACTGAAGGAGGGACTGCATGGCTGGCCCCAGACATTGCCGTTGCCTGAGCCTGAGATGCCTGGGGGTCAAGGTCACTGGCTCCAAGGCCAGCAGCAGCCGCCTCTTCCCTCCTTGGGCCACAGGGGCCGGAGCCCGCACTGTGGGGACGGGCAGGTTAAATTTGGGAGCCCGGCAGGTCCGAGGGGCGCTCACCCCCTGCCTCGCCATCCCCGGGGGCCTTGTGAAGCCCTTCAGTGTAGGGAGGGGGCCGGCGGGGCACCTCCTCCACCATCAGGGTTCCCGGGGACCCTGACTCACTGCCCCCGGTGTGCCCTTCTTTCTGCCCGCAGCCCCACCCGCCTCTGTGCACTGCTAACTCAGCTGTCTTCTTCCTCGTCCCCAGGGCTCGGGCCCCGGCTCGGCGGTCCCAGGCGGCTCCGGCGTGGGAGTGCCCCGGCAGTTCACGCGGCAAAGGATCACACGGGTCAACCTCAGGGACCTCATATTCTGTTTAGAGAACGAACGCGAGACAAGCCATTCACTGCTGCTCTACAAAGCCTTCCTCAAGTAGCACAGGACGGGCGCGTCTCCTCCCCGGAGACGCCTGGGGACGATTTTATATATTTGCAGATTACGCCTTTTTGTAACAAGCAAATGGGATATTGTTTCAAAAACAGCCACCTCTTTGCAATGGAACCATTTTATATTCCTGTTTCTAAGTCACCTCTGCAGTCGGAGGAAAACCTGTTTCTGTAACAAAGACCGCAGAGGCCCGCGGGCGCTCTGCAGTGCGGACGATTAAATCCTAACTCATCCTTGATTGAGTGGCCTTCTTGCCAAACAAGCCATATCTAAAACTGACCGAGTCGTTTAGCAAATAACGAGCTGCCCTCTGCCGGCTCCTAGCGGTTTCCGCATCAGTTGCGCGTTTGGTTTCAGTCCGACCCCACTTCCTGCGTAGGTGTGTGTCTGCAAGCCGATGACCTCATTTCATTTATTTTATTTTGTATTAGTCAGTTGGCAAAGCAAACTGATTTTAGACTATTTATCTGCCCCCTCCCGCCCCTTCGTTCCGAGTTCTCGAGGGACACGGTCCGGCGTGGCCGCCGCGGGCCAGCCCCTGTCCTGCCTGGCGGAGCTCGCCCGTGGCCCCCGGCCCTGCGAGTGTGGTCGGCATCTGTACAAATGCATTTTATTTGCTATAGTTTGTAAAGCTGTAAAGTTAAAAGAAATGAAAACCTTTTCAGCATAAATATATTTTACTTGCACTGTGTTTTTTAGCTAAAAGTGAAAACTTAGATGAAATAAAATCAAAGTTGAGAAGAATCATCGAAAGACTGTTTCTCAGTGTGAATCAAGTGTTGGAAGATGGTCGGTGTGTTTCGTCAGTAATTGTACATAATTTTTGGCACATGACATGAAATGCTCTGTGAACGATGATTATTTTGCTAAGATGTACGCGAGCCGTGGGCCCCTCACAGACGTCCAGAGCAAAGCCCCTTCTTTGTACCTATTTTTTTATTACAAATATACTAATTGGTTCTTTATATTTTCAGAGGTTATTGTATTAAATTGTCTATCGATAGTACTTTTATGACTGTAAATACTCGGGCTTTCTCTCTGGGAGCCCCGTGGCAGAATGATTCGCGCGAGTGTGAGCTGAATGATCAGTATTTTTTACCGACACCTGAGAACTGTTACACCTTTTATTTTGTCTTTTAGGAAATCCCGTCTTTCCATTTTTTCATGTAAATTTTGCACAGTTACTTGTTCATATGTAAATATTTTACTTTCAAAAAATGAAGTTTTTAATTGCTATTGTTTTATATAGGGTTGAAAGAAAATTAACTCCTTTATTAAAAACAAATTTATCTGTATCTGCTTTGCCTGTTTTTCCCAGTTCTCCAGTTCTAGGCTCCGCTGCCGGAGCTGCCGCTCTGGTTCTGCCGAGGCGCTTGCTCATTAGAATCAGGGTCCGAGCCGGTGGCTCTGGCAGTGGAGCCCCCTCACCCAGGGAAGGCAGGACGTCCTGCCGCCGAGGAAGGCCTGGTGGGGGGCCTGCCCGCAGGCCGCAGCGGAGCTCACGCCTGGCGTGCGCTCCTCGACTGGGCCCCCCCACTGGATACGCACGGACCTGCGCAGTGTGGACACCGGGGCTCCGTCCAAGCAGGTGAGCCAGGGCACTGCTGGGCCAGGCCAGGTGTGGTGCCGGGTGGGGCCTGGTGGCCCCGCCCTGATGTGGGCCCCCACAACATGCCAGGCGGGGCCTCCGGACCGCTGGCTGCTGTCCATCTGTGAGGGTTCAAGCCGTCCCGTTGGACTGCAGCTCCCCAGGGGCTCCGTCCCACCTGGACCCACAGCAGCCCACTGCCCCTGGAGCCCTGGGCGTCGGCGCAGTTGGGGTGGGGGTCGGTTCCCGTGGACTGGTGTGATCGATGCCCAGCAAAGCGTGGGTTTGTGTACACGTGTGGTCCCTGCCACCCCCGGCTCCCCAGGCTGCGCCGCTCACACTGCAGATGGCGGGCATGGGTCATCCGTTTCCGGGGGCCAGATATCCTGGGTCCCAGCGTGGCGGGGTTATAAGGGACGACTGTCCCAGGTCCCCCACTCCTGGCCTGCCGGTGTCGGGGATGTTCCTTGGCTTGGGGAGCATCATCTTCCCCTCTATGTGGTGTGTGTCCGTCTGTCAGTCTCACCAGCCAGCCAGTCGGGGCCAACAGTGACCTCCGGTTAACTCGGTGACCTGTACAGACCCTGTCCGTGGGAAGTCACGTGGGAGTTCCGGGGTCAGGGCTCCAGCATGTCTTTCTTGGTGTGGGGGCCCCGTCAGCCTGTGCCTGTGGTGGTGGCCAGAGGGGGACGCTGACCCGGGTTGTCAGAGGCTTCGCAGGAACATGGAGGCTGCCAGGGGGCAGCCAGGCGACTGCTCCCCTCGGGGGAGGGTGCACTCGTGGGAACGCGGGGAGGAAAGCGGGCTTGACGTGGGTGCGGACCTCGGAGGGCCCGGGCACAGGAGCCTGGGCAGGTGGGGTGCGTGGGGGCCGTCACTCAGGACACATGGGAGGGGTCACGTGGGAGGGGTGGGTGCATAGAGGAGGGGGGTGGGGAATGTGCGTTCCCTCTCGGGGAGCTCAGCTCTGCCTGCCAGGGGAGGAGTGTGTGGGGTGACAGCTGGCACCCTGCCCTCCCGGGGACGAGCCTGGCTGCCGGTGTCATGGGGCTTGCAGCTCCCCACACCCCAGGGCCCTGGTCCCAGACTTGGGGCTCTCCCATGAGAGACCCAGGCCCAGGTGTTTTGTCTGGTGGGGATGGAGAGGGGTGGGGTGCTGGCGTTAAAATCTCTTGACTTCAATGTTGACGATTGTGGCTGGTTGAAAAACAGCCCCCAAAAGATAGCAGGTCCCAATCCCCAGAGCCTGTGACGTGATATTATTTGAGAAAGGATCCCTGGGTGGGATGAAGGTAAGGGTCTCGAGATGAGCCCATCATCTCTTGCCTGGGGGGGGCCCTAAATCTAGGGACAGGTATCCCTGAGAGAGGGGGGCTGAGGGGACTAGAGAAGCCGAGCAAAGACAGAGGCAGAGATTGAGGTGATGCGGCCACAGCCCAGGCCTGGGGCCACCAGACGTTGCCGCAGGGGAGGGGCCCCCAGAGCCTAACGGGAGCCTGGCCTTACCTGCGCCTGGACCCGGCCCAGGGACACTGGTCTCGGAGTTCTGGCCTCCAGATCTGGGGGAGGATAAGTTGGCGTCAGCTGCCAGCACGCCCTTGTCTCAGTGACACAGGAAACTTGCCAGTGGCAGCGTTCAAGGTGAGCTGCAGAGGTCACGTCCTGGCGGAGGTGGGCCGCCGGGGGCCGTCCCTGGGAGAGCCCTTCGCCCTGCGCTGGCCTCACGGGGCTCTGGCCTGGGAGCAGGGCTTTGTGTGGCTGGTCACGGCCCGGGGGGGGGCAGCCTCCTGGCAGGCCTGGCTGACCCCGTGTCCCACGCCAGCTCCTGACAGTGGGCCTCAGTTTCCATGGCAGCTACTCCCTACCTGTGAAAGGGAGGAAAAGGCAGGGTGGCGGGAAGCAGAGGCCACGCGGTTCCAGGTACAGCGAGCTCACTCTCCTGCCTGGTCCTTCGGTCAGTGCGCTTCTGGAAGTTTCTTTCCCTCTCCTCCCTGTGTTACTGGCAGAGTCCCTCCATGGGGACTGAGACCCCGTCTCTTCTGGGACTCCTCCCTGCTTCCGGTGGCCAGGGAAACTGAGAGGCCAGCGGTCAGGAGTTCAGCCAGGCCGTGCTGAGAGGCGGGGACAGGCCAGAGGCACTAGTCCAGTTACAGCCCGTGCCTGTCACACAGTTCACTGCTTTGAGGGATCGAAGGACGGGGGTCTGAGGGCCACGGGGGGTCCGGGTGGGAAGCCTCTCCCGCAGAGCAGTCTGGGGACTCGGTCCCCGGGGGCCTCCCAGCCTTGCAAGGGGAGGTCCCTCAGCAGGAGCCTGGAGTGCGGGAGTGGCCACAGGGCCAGCTGCCCGGGTGCCTCCCCCACGGCCCACTCAGCAAGGATGGGCGGGAAGGGCTGGGCCTCACCCCTCTGTCCCCACTGTCACCGTTGAGCTAAAATTTCAAGCAGGCAGTTGGTTCCTCCACAGGCAGAAGTCCCCGCAGGAAGTAAGTCCTCGCAGGCACTGTCTGAAGCCACACAGCCGCAGGGCCAGCACCGCGGACAGCGCCCCGCAGCCGAGAGCTGGACAGCACCCCAGTGAGTGTGGGTGCCAGGCTGAGTGTTGGGGGCGGTGAGTGGGTGGGTGTGAGTGCTGGGCCCGGCAGCGGGCGGGGGGCGGGGCCCTGCGGGGGCGGGGGCTGACAGCACCTGGGCTGGGAGGAGGGGCAGGCGGGGAAGCTGGCCTGAAGTCTGCAGTGAGTGTGGGTGGTCAGGGGACCACCCTGCTCCAGGGGCACCAGGGCCTTGCACCCTGATGGTCATCCCAGGGGCCTGTCTTGCGAGGCTCAGTGCCAACCAGACGATCTAATGCTTACGAGCTCACCCACAGGCCCCCAGAGTGCCCTTCGTTCTGATGCGACTCCCAAGGGCTGGGTCAGGACGGGGGTCCTGCCACCAGGCCCCAGGGGGCCATAGGCTGGGCCGCTGGGGCAGCCGGTGTGGTGGGAGTGGGGTGTCTCTCAGGTGGCCCAGGGTGGGACTTTTGGGGGGCCCTTGGGCTTGGGTCCTGCTCACAGAGGGGCTGCAGGATGGGACCACTTGTCCTGCCCCCCACTCACGGACCAAGGGACCAGCCAGGGCCTCTCCCTCTCCCGTGGGGCTTCTTCAAACGGCAGACTGGAGGATGGAGGAGACCCCCAGGTGTGCCCTGCACCGCCCCGGGCGCCGTGAGGCTGGGCCAGGTCGGCTGGCCCACCGAGGCAGGGGCCTGCGTCTCGGCCCGTGTGCCCTCAGGGCTGCCGTGAGAGCCCCGTGAGCCAGGTGGCCCCGTGCATGGCATGTTCCTGGGGACAGTGGCCCCGCAAGTCGGAGCGCGTCTCACAGTCCTACCATGAGAGGCTGCACCCCGGCTTCCAGTGCTGGCAGATGTGTGACAATGGAGCCCACCCGCGGCGCCTTCTCTCAGGGACATTCCCGCACCTGGTCCTGCCTCCGTCACCAGCCCCCAGCCAGGCCTGGGTCGTCAGGGTCTGGGCAGCTCTGGGGCACGCGAGACTCGAGCAGCGTGCTGCTGGGCAGGTGGAGGCAGGGCGTGCGCATGCGCGAGAGCAGCTTCCCAGGCCCGGGCTGGACGGGACGGGCGGTGGGGCGCCTGCCAGGAGCGGAGAGAGCAGGGGCCGCGCGCTGTGTGTCTCAGTTAAAAGTCAGGTCAGAGTAGAAGCTCATGTCTCTCTTAACTAAAGCAGCTCCCAGGTGGACACGCCAGGACTGGGGTGATAGTGTCCAGCCACCTGCATCGCCATGGGAGGGGACAGCCACCGTGGGCCCCTGGCCTTGAACCGTGGGGGCGTCTCACTTGGTCCTGAGTCTCACGCGTGCTCTCTTACCGTGGTCCCTAGGGCAGCTCCGGGTCTGGCCGGCCGCTCTGGTGGTGAGGGGGGCCCCTCGGCCTTTCTCTGCGGTTCCTCTCTGGGTCTCGCACCCTGGGTCGCGGGGCGGGGGCGGAGCTCTGCAGTGTGGCACTGCCCGCGGGCCGTCGCCTGTGGCTTCAGGGCTGCTGCTGTGGCTCCTCCCGCTCCGACTCAGGCCAGGGGTCTTGGGCAGGCTGGGTCATGTGACCAGGCTCGGCCAATCCGAGAGCTTCCAGGAACAGGTGAGCCTGGGGTGGGGGTGGATGGTCCTGAATTTGGGTTCGCAGCCTGGGGCGAGGGGGCCTGAGGGTTGTAGATTAGAGCCAGGCTTCTGTGGTATCACGCAGGTTTGCGTGTTCGGTGGGACAGGGACATACTCATGTCGTCCTGCAGTCCGTCAGCTGGCGCTGGACTGAGAACGTTGGCGCACTGGGACACGGGGCGAGTGGGCCTCCACAGGCTTCCCCGGGGCCTCACAGGTGCGCCGGGGCTGCCTTTGTGCCGGTCTGCGCGCCCAGGGCCCAGGGCCCGGCCCTGGACGGAGCAGCTGCTCCCAGACCCTGTGCCCGGGGGCGGGTGCCACCGTCAACGCCCAACCCCGCTGTGCCCATCCGCCCAGCGGCCCCGAGCGCCGCACGCTCCCGAACGCAGGACACCACAGGCAGGTGAGACCGACTGTTTTGACGGGGACTTTATTTACTCCTCAGAGCCACGCGCCGGGCCGCCCCTCCCTCGGAACCGAGACCGGCCGCCGGGCACTAAAAACACATGGAAAACATCGACGCCTTCCTTTTTTTTCATGTTTTCTTTTCTTTTTTTTTTTTTTTTTGGTACAAAATGATACAAACGACAATACAAAATAGTTGTGCTGTGGACGTTTACAAAAGAAGTGGGAACGTCTCCCTCGCAGCGCGATGCGCGGCGTTGCGGCGGGAACATATCACACTCCAGAACCTTCCCGACACAGCCACAGTCATGCGGGCTGCTGCACGTTTTGTCCATTTCCAAAAGAAACATGCAAAAAAAAAAAAAAATCCGCATGGAGAAGGAGAGAAAGGAAAAGCAGAACGCGTTCCAGGTGCACGGACAGGCGCCCGGTCCGCAGCCACATCGCCTGCCGCCTGTGACCCGGGGGCGTGTCACGCCATCGGCGTCATTTCTCTCAGCGTGGACAGCCGCGGGGACCGCCCCCTCCCCCAGCTTCGGACCTTGGAGAGAACAGAGTTGTCCTCCCCAGGGACCAGGTGCTGGCTGGCGCTCCTACTAGGGACGCTGAGGCGTCTCTGGGCCTGACAATTGGCCACTACCCTGACACTTTGGATGTGCTGAAGGACACCAGGGTGGCCCTGGCTGCGGGGGACGCCGGCCAAGGCCAGGGCCTCCTGACACGCCGCCCTGTGGTGCACGACTGTCCAGCTCCCAGAACAAGCCCCCGAGGGGAGCTTCACCTCTTCTGGCTCTGCACTGCTGCCCGGGCCAGGCCTCCACGGCCGGGCGGGTCCCCTGGCTGGGGACATGTATCTACAAGCTACGGAAGAGACGTTTGACACTGATTGTATGCTTAGCTAATGCTAACTCATTGGCCTTGGAACCGAGTCCCGGCGTGGATCTGGGAGGGGGTGGGCGCCATCCTTCTCTGGCCCCAGGGGCTGCAGGGTGGGGGGGAGTGGGCGCAGCTGTTTGGGAGCAGGGGCGGGCACAGGAGGACCCCTGTCCGCATCCCCAGGTGGCTGCTGTAGCCCCAGCCTAAACCCACCAGGCCTCTGGCAGTGACGAGAGGTGGGGGAGGGGAAGGAGCAGAGGGAGCTCGTGAAACGGACGTCACTGTCCCTGCTCCCTGTGGACTGGGTGGAGGGGCAGTGAAGGGCTCAGCAGGTGGGCCGCTGCGTCCTGGCCGGGCAGGGCATAGCCGTCCCTGAGGTGAGCCCCTGGCGACCCAGGCGGCCTCGGGATTTCAGAGAGGCGCCATGGCCGCTGGCTCCTGAGCCAGGTTCACACTTGGAGCTGGGCCTGGAGGGCGAGCTGGCCCCGAACAGACAAAACCCGCACAGCCCAGCTCCCTTCCCACCTACCCCGATGTCCCGCAGACTCTCTCGCCTGGCCATGCCCCAGCCACTGACTGCTCTCCACCTGACCCGGACGATTTGCATAGCACGGCTTAGGGCTGCGGGGGCCCAGGCCCCTCCCCGGGCAGGCTGCCCCAACACGCAGCACAAGACACAGTGACCTGCTCCCGCCACGGGCAGCCACGCCCGGGGGCAGAGTGGACAGAACCCGCCACAGACCCTCTGTCAGACTTGCCACAGTCTGGCTCAGCCCGGCTGGCGGGGCTGGTGACAGGTGTGGTTTGGGGGGGACCCTGACGTCCAGCGGGGACACGCCCGTGCGCCTCCCTCGCCCACTTGCTTGCTCAAGTTCACCTCAAGGTCAGAGCTATTTAGAAAAGAGGCTGACCATGGAACAGGGACAGGCCATGGGGGGAGAGTGGCTCTGGAGCCCGCAGGTGGAGCAGGGGGGCACTTACCTTGCTGCCCCCCCGACCTCCCAGGCCATCCCTGCCCCCAGGAGCAGGCCAGTTTCCTTGTCTTTCCTCACCTGGGACTCCCCTCCCCCAGGGGGCTCTGATACCGAGTCCTGCCCAGGCCAGTGGCACCTGTCCCCCTTCCTTGGGGACCTTGAGATGGACCAGGTATCAGAACCGCCCCTTGAGGGTGCCTTCCTGCTGCATCCTGCTGGCTGGAGGCGCCTTTCTGCCTAGGCACCCCCGGGTGCTGCTGTGCACCCAGCACAGGATCCCAGTTGCTAAGGGGGTCCCCCCAGGGGTCCCTGGGACACAGCCCGTGGCTGTCTGCCCTACGGAATTGCCTGCCCTGGCCCTGGAGTGAGTCTGACCAGCACCCACAGGGGAGGTCCGGCCCTGGGGCCTGAGCCACTCAGTGCTGACCCAGGTCCTGGGGCTGCTGTCCTCAGCAGGTGCCCCCCAGCCGCGTGGTGGGTGCCTGGATGGCAGGACGGAGCTCTCGGGCACGCTCCCAGCAGGTCGTTGCGTGCACGTGTGTTTTGCGTGGGCTGGGGCTTCCCAGGCCTGGGAGTCTGCACGGCCCTGGGCGGCGGGGGGCTGGACTGGCAGGTGCCCGCTGGGTGTGCGACAGGTTAGGTCTGGAGGGCTCCGACGTTGGCTGGTTTGGGCTGTGGCTTCCTGGGACACCACACAGTCCCGGACTGAGCACATGGGGATGTGGGTGGTGTTCGGGGTGACAGTTGTCCCTGCGGGGGTGGGGGGGCGAATGGTTGATGAGGTGGCCCCAGGGGACAGCCAAGGATGGAGATGGCCCCTGGGTGCCCCACACTCTGCTATTTAAGTGTCTTGGTGGGGGTGGCCAAAACCTCAGTGGAAGCCACACGCGCAGGGCGGGGCCTGTGGTCACGGGCGGGGCCGCCCCCCCCCTCCCCAGGCACAGGCTGTCACTGGGCTCCCCGTTGCCCTGGGGAGCCCCCAGGGGACCCAGAGACCCGACTGTGTGCGGCAGATCGCACAGGTGCAGAGGGGTGGTTGCAATTCTGACCCCAAACTATTTTTTCTTTGCAAATTATGTCAAGCGAGTCACCCACTTTTTCTCTTAATAAAAGGCCAAAATATAAAAAATAAAGAGACGTATTCTCCCCGATTCCTACGCTGGGGCCTTCAGAGCTGGGAGGGGCTGGGGCTGGGGTGCGGGAGCCCGGGGTGGGGCCTGCGGAAGTCACTCCTGAGTTTGAGGGGAACCGACACGTGTACCGAAAGGCACTTTCATGTTTGCTTCAAACGGTGCTTCTGTTCTAGGAAATTCAAGTGAAGACAGAGTGCCTCTCGCTGTCATTAGTGGTGAGTCAGCTACCAGGGTGGGCGGCGGGGCGCGGAGCTTTCATGCCAGACAGCTCAAAGTGAGGGGGCGGGGGCAGGGGGACCCCCCAGCACACCACTAAATGACGCGCCTGCAGGGAGTTGGGGCACCGGCGGCCTCCGCCAGGCCTGCTCCTCCGGCGTCCGTCCGTCCGTCCGAGCGCTGGTCCCACTTTGGTCCGGGGAGGAGAGGTCGGTCAGTCCTCGCTGCCCCCGTACATGTCTGCCAGCTTCTTGAACCGGGGCCCCCAGTCGTTCAGGTAGTTGTAGTCCTGGTCCCCGGAGCTGGATGAGTCCAGGGAGCTGACGGAGCCCGCGGTGGAACCGCTGCCCTCGTAGTCGAAGACCAGCAGGGAGTCGTAGGGGGGCGCCGTGGGGTCGTTGTCCGCCGCCCGCAGTCCCTGGGGACCACGAGACTCAGTTAGGGTGAGGAGGGTCTGTGGAACAGGAGGGAGGAGCCCAGGGAGGCGGAGCTGTCGGGCCCTGCATACCGTAGGTGCTCAATAAGTGCTGCCTGTGTTTAACCAAAGAGCGTCTCAGAGAACCGAGTAGGGAAGCTGTTGGAGGTTGCAAGTCCAACGTCAGTTTGAGGGGGGGCCTGGGGGAGGCCTGTGGTTGGAGCTTAGCCCCCCGCCCCACAGGGGGCTGGTGGTCGGGTCTCCTTGGTCATTGCCACATGGAGTGTGTCCACCTGAGGGGGCCCGAAGCCACAGTTCTGGAGCTGTTACCTATCCCCGCGAACTCAGGCAGCACCCCCGCCCCCGCCCCCACCCCGTGCCAGCCTCTGTCCTGGAGCGCGGCCCCCCCTGGTGGGTGACACCCCACCCCGTGCCTGTGGGTGGGCCCGCTCTGAGGTGTGGGGTCTAGACTGGCCCTGGGAAGTCCCCAGGGGGTGGCCCAGTGTCCCCGCGGTCACTGCCAGGTGCGCCTCGCTGGCCACCTCTTACAGTCGTTCGGTACTGAGTAGTTTGTACCGCCCACTTGTACTTCCTGGGAGAATCAGTCAGGAGTGGGCTTTTTCACGGTAGGTGGGGACGGTGTCCTTTCAGGGGGTAGCGAGTGCTGGCCAAGCCAGACTGGGCAGTGGCAGTGGCAGAGGTCTCGCTGTGGCGTGGGATGTGCCGTGCACTGGGGACCGTGTGGGAAATGCTGTCCCTCTGCCGGGCCCTGCCCGGGTTCTGTTCAGCGATGGACGGGACGCAGGTGGGCGCGTGCATGTGGCCGGCCCCTTCCGGGCACAGTGGGAAGCAGAGGGCGGATGCTGCCCGCAGCCAGAAGGGGCCGGCCGAGGCCGCGTCCCCTCAGCAGCGGGCGCCTCTGTGGACTGTGAGTGTCCTAGGGTCTTACTTTCAGGGGATGCCCTCCCGGGGCTCTGCTCCGCCCAAACACCCACCTCGTTGATGAAGTCGCCGATGTCCCCTGGGTGGGGCAGCGCGGGCCGGGCCGGGTACTGGGGCTCGGCGCCCACGGGCCGCTCGTCCACCCGCCGCACGCCGGCCGCCTTGCCCAGCACGTGCTCCATGGCTTCCGGCTGCTGCAGCTGGCTGAGGTCGTAGTCCTGGGCGGGGGCGGGCGGGGTCAGGGATGGGGCTCGGGGGTGGTGCAGGTGGGGCGCAGAAGAGCCCGCTGTCCTGCCCGGTCCCCTGGTCTGCCTCCCGCACGCCCACCTCCTCTCTGTCCTGAAGGCACGTGTGGGCTGCCTTTGCCGGCCTGGGGGATGCCCCTGGGGGACCCCACTGCCCGCACTGCTCAGCGCAGTTTCCCTGGGACAGCCGGGAGCCAGGGCCGCTGCCACCCGGGTTCGCAGGGGGCAGGCAGCTTCGGTGGGGAGGGACTTGCCCTGGGTCCCGCGATGGCCACGGTGGACCCAGCGTCCAACCCGGCAGCTCCCCTCAGCCCCCCGCCCAGGCGCGCGGCCTCCGGTCAGCGGCAGCCCCGGCGGGGGGAGGGTCTGCCCCCCGGCCCCCAGCCCCCAGCCCGGGGGCCTCACCTGGTCCTCCTCGCCGCCGCCCTCCTCGTCGTACTTGAGGATGTTGTCCCGCACGTCGTCCTCGGGGTCGATGAGCAGCTGCTTCGCGTGCCGCTCCTTCTCCCGCCGCTTCATCCACGTGGCAAACAGCAGGACCAGGGCTGTGTGTGCGAGGGAGCCGTGAGTGGGCCGCGCGCCCGTGCGAGCATGTCACGCACGTGTGCTCACCAGCACCGACACGGCCGGGCACCTGTGAGAACGTGCATGCGCGTGCCCACATGTCTGCGTGTCTGTGCACATATGCACACATGCGTGTGTGCAGGCATGTGCACACGTGGGCGTGGGAAGTGCCTGGGAGTGGGCCTGGTGCATGCATGTCCGCACGTGTGCGTGGCCGGGCCGTGTGGACGGCGTCAGGGGGTCTCCCGCCCGCCCGCCCGCCACAGCAGCCCACGCACTCAGCAGGAGGACGACACAGAGGAGAATGGCCGCGATGGCCCCCGTGCCCAGGCCGGCCGCCGCCACCGCGCCTGTGGCGGTGCAGTCACCGTTGTCGTCACACGGGCACACTTTGACCTTGATGACGGACGTGTTGGACAGCGGGGGGTTCCCGGAGTCCGTGACGATGACGGG
>PVJI01001267.1:145092-190746 GCA_004026765.1 Micronycteris hirsuta
GAGAGCTGCAGTGCGGGAGGGTGCCCGCCGGCGGGAAGAGGTACAGGCAGAACCTGGGTTTTGGCTCAGAGACCGGGACACGGCTGCTTCAAGCGACCCCACTCCGTGGGGGTGAGGCGGGGGGGGCAGGCTCGCTCCTGCCGGTCTGGCGAGGCTGGGCATCGGTGGGGCCTTTCTGGATGCTTCTTCACTGTGCTGGCAGAGCCTCGGGATGCGGGGGCCCTTCTGAGAGAGCCCACACCTGGGAGCGAGCCCCCGGGGACAGCGTGATCCAGGCCAGCTGCAAGGACGTCCACCCGGGCTCGCGGACTCAGCGAAGGGCCGTGGCACAGCGGGTGCTCAGCCTCGCGGGGGCTCCCGCAGGGGGCGGGCTACGCAGCCCTCTCGTGGGTCCGCCTGCTGCCCCCGCGGCCTCCCCTCCCAGGGCCCCGGGCCCTGGAGGGCGCGTCCCCGACTTGGTTGGACCGTCCTGGCGCCGGGCGAGGTGGGAAGGGTGGCGGTCTCACCGTTTAAGCGGGTGATGGTCCAGTTTCTCCGCACGGCGGCGGGAACGAAGGGCAACTCGAAGACATAGGGGCCGACGTTGGGGTCCACGTCGGCGTCGGCGGCGGTGATGTTGATGGTGTTGAGGTGCGGCTTCTCGCAGATCTGCCCCTCCCTGGGGATCAGCTCCGGGGCATTGTCGTTGATGTCGATGAGATAGATCTGCAGGGTCCCGGTGCCGCTGGCCGGGGGGACCCCTGGGGGACAGACGCGGGTCACCGCGTGGGGCCGTGCCTGGTGCTCCTTGACTCCCGCCCTCGGGGGCCCGGGAGGCTCCATGGGGCAAAGCCCCCCCCCGCCCGCCCTCCGAGTGTCCTGCGCCCCAACGCCCCGCCGGGCTCCCCTTGGCTGGACACCCTGCGCTCAGGCTCTTATAACCAAGGGAGAGAACCCCGGAACCATCCGTCTGCGGGAAGGAGGCATTTGGGGCTGGGGTGCTCTCCCCAGTGGCTTCCTGCCTTGGTGGGTCCCCACATGCCTCTAAGGGGCCCTGCCGCCTCCTGAACCCCCGCTCCGCCCCCGGGGCCTCGGCACAGGCGGTGAGCTGGACGCCTGCTGGGCAGCGGAGAAACGCTTCCCGTCCGCCCTCCTTGCGAGCAGGGGCCGTGGCAGCAGCTTTCCGACAGCGGCTGTGCCTCCCGCGGGCAGCTCCCGACTCCGACGCCCATTTTCTGAGTTTTCAGGCCGAGGCAGATGGGATGTGTCAAAAATACACCCCCTGCGGCCCATTCCTTCACGGTGACGTGGCTTGGAAGCTGTGACGCTTCACCACCAGGACCAGGAGGCAGAGTCTCTCGATCCATGGGACTGGCTATGCATTTGGGGGTCTCCCACGTGTCTCCCACTCTGGCCTTGGATTCCATGCGCATGTGCTGTTTCCTAACTCGGGCCCTCCCCAGCCACCGCCTTCCCCCGACTGGTTCCGTCCAGTCCTGCAGGTCAGCTGGCGCCCCCATCCCTCTTCGGTGCCCGGTTGGTTTTCCTCCAGCACTCCTTGCTCCTGACATGATCTTGTCGACTTGTTCCTCACTTGCGTCCCTGGGGCAGGCGGCCCGGTTGTCCCTCTGTGTCCAGTCCCCTTTCTTCCTTAGTGAAGGGAACCAGAGCCCCCAGTTTTATCCGGGGTCGTCCCTGCCTGACTAGAGCCTGCATTTCTCAGCAGCCCGTGCAGCAGGATGTGGCTTCGAGACTCAGTTCTGGCCTCCGTGAACTGTGAGGGGAGATCCTTAGAAGGGGCGTGTCCTTGCCCTTCCTGCTCCTCCTCCTGTTTGCCAGAATGTGGTTGTGATGGCCGGAGCACCCGCAGCCATTCTGTACCTCGCTGCAGCATGCCAAGGACACCGGAGTGGCCAGCATGAGCCTGGGGACTCACACCTGATGGGGGGCTGCCAGCTTCTGGCCTCCTTTTACAGGGAGGACATCAACCTGCTGTCTATTGTGTGCTCGTGTGTGCCGTACTCCATGTGTCTGTGTGCATTGTACGCGGGATTATTACACCCACGGATGACACGCATTCTTAGTGTTCCCCCAGAAATTTGGGCAAAAAGTAAGCACGATACACAGCAAAAGGCGGCAACTGTGCGGAGGTCACTGTCACTGCCACGCAGCTGGCCCAGGTTCCAGCGGACACACTCGGGCCGCTGGAATGTCGGCCGTGCTGGGAGGGGCCGCTGTCTGGCCTGCTTGCTGGCGGGTGGTGCTGGCACAGTGCAGGGCTCATGGGCCGTCACCGTGGCGGACAGCATAGCCTGGAGCTGGGCCTGTTTCCCGGGGTCCTCGGCCAGGGCCGCTTGGCCGAAGTGCGCGTGTGGCTCAGCTCACAGGTGGGGAATCTGAGAAGCGGGTCGGCCACGACGGCTGGGACGAACCCTGGCTCCCCCGGCGCCCCCTAGTGGGTGGCCGTGCACATGACTGGTGGGGCCTGAGAAAGCTGGGTGGTTGGGCGGTGACAGCGTGTTGCACGCACGTGGGGAGGGCCCTGAAGCCTGCCGAGGCCCTGCCCCCGCCAGCCACCCCCTGGGCGTCGGCGGGCCCCCCTTGGTCTCTCTGCCTTCGTGAGCGCCCGTGGGCCCCAGGGCGGGCGTACCGTTGTCGGCCGCCAGGAAAGTGGCCTCGTAGACATTGTTTCTGATGTACAGGGACTCGCGGTCCAGGACGGCCGCCGTGGTGACCTGCCCATTGGTGGCGTTCACGTGCAGCCAGCTCGCGGGGTCCGACAGCTTTGAGTATCTGTGGAGGGAGGCACAGGGGGGAGGGTGTGGGGCCGGGGGGCACCAGCCCGCATGCTGGTTCTCCGAGGCTTCCTCTCCAGCCCTGCAGGGCCCTCCCACGGCGGGAGGGTGGCAGCCGGGACTCATGGTCACCAGGGGGATGGGCTACGTGTCCTCACAGGGACCCCAGGGGCAGATGCTCTCATGCCTGCTTTCCACAGGTGGGGAAACTGAGGCACAGAGAGGCGAGTGGCCCGCGGAGTTGTACAGTGAGGCCGGAGTGGGACCCAGCCCTGTGTTGGCCAGGATGCTGCCCGAGACTGTGGCCTCGCCCCCTCGAACCCCCGCCCCGGCCACTGTGTCAGGCGGGCTGGGACCCCAGCCGTCCCCAGGACTGGGTCCCGTTGCTCCCACCTGGAAAGATGCTGCAGGTGGGGGCCGCCCGGAGCCCTGACAGGGGCTCTGTGGCCTCAGGTCCATCAGGTGTCCGGGCTGCTGTCCCCGGAAGGCGGGGCCTGAGTGCGAGCAGCCCCGCGCGCGGACCCACCTCACCGCCTGCTGCATGAAGCGGTCAGGGTCCACCGCTGAGAAGGTGGTGAGCGCCGTGCCGGGGGGCACGCCCTCCTCCAGGCGGATGAGCTTGTGGTTTGAGGGGAAGTAGGGGGCCTCGTTGACGTCCACGACCGAGATGGTCACCCCTGCCGTGGACTGGAAGGACATCTGGATCCCGCTGGCCAGGGGCGCCTGGTTGGCCACCATCACGGTGAGCATGAACGCTCTGTTCAGCTCATAGTCCACCGCCTGGAACGGGCGGGGGGTGGGGGGATGGAGGGGCGGGTGAGCTGCGGGGCTGCCGGGTGGGGGGAGAAAGGGGGTGCCGCCTGGGAAGGGGGGTTGCTGCGGGGCCGGAGGCGGGGCTGCCTGCAGGGCGGGATGGTCAGCACCCGCCACCCCTGTCTGTCGGTGTCCAGGAGGCTGGTCCCACGAGACACCGCCCCCAGCCTCCCGTGTCTCAGGCTTCCTGCTGGCCTTGGCCAGTGGGAGGAGAGAGAGGGCAGAGGTCCCCCACGGACAAATGCTGGGCTGGGCCCAGTCTGCTCACTATGGAACTCGGTACAAAGAGGGTTGTGAAAACCGGGTGTGTGTGCGAGCGCCCTGGGCCTGGACACGGGACGAGGTGCGGGTTGGGGAGCTCGACGCTGCTGCGTGGAGGGGCTCTGGAGCTGATGTCCCGGCCGTCCCTACACTCCCCACTGCCCCGGTGCCCTTGGGAGTCCTCCTCCTCTCCGGGCATGGCCGCCTTGCCCGCCGAAGGAAGGGGTGCCCCCGCTGCCTGTGGAGACGCAGTGAGACACTGCCCCCCTCCACGGCCCCCGTGTTCTCAGGCGGACGTGTCTCCCTCTCTCCATGGCCCTGCGCCAGCACGGTGCCTGAGGGGTGTGTGAGGGGCGGTCGACAGCCCCCTGCCTGTCCATCACTCCGTCCGCCCCCCCCCCAGCATGATGCTGCGTGTGCTCAGGGAGGCCTGTCATTGTGGGGGGGCCTTGCACTCCAGGAGCTCCCCGGGCAGGACCCTCGGGGGCCCAGGTCAGCTGCCAGCCTGTCGAGGTGCCCAATGCAGGACAGTCGCCTGTCACCCCTCATCTGAAAGGGTCCAGCGGAGACTTCGGTCCAGAAACCCTGACCGCCCCCGTCACCCCCAGACGCGAAGGTGTGAACCCCCCTCTCCCCCTGGGCTTCATACCACCAAGCGCCCATGCAGTGTCAGATACCGCCCCCCCCCCACCCCCTGAACAGCAGCCAGCGCATCGGCCTCCCGTCCCCCGGTCCTGTCGAGAGCTGGCCGGAGATGGCACCGCCCTGTCTAAATTCCCTGCCGGTCTGGGGGTCCGTGTCCCTGGAGGGTGTGGGAAAACGCCGCAGGCCTGGCGCTAAAAACTCGCCAGCCTGAGCGAGGGTGCCGTCCAGAGAGACTGCTGGGGCCGAGAAAGGCCACGGGAGGGTTGAGACGCGGCAGGTTTGTAACGGAGGAAGCACTAGGTGATCTGCCTCAGCGGTTTCAAAGGGAGCAGCGGGGCTGCCTCCCCGGGTGTGGCCGTGACCTGGCGCGAGGGTGAGGGCATGGATGGTGTGGGGGGCACACAGCACCAGGGCCACCAGGGCCACGCTGCTCTGGGACCCGGGGCTGGTGGGAAGGGGGGTGGGGCAGCTAACCCCCGGCTGACCCCCTTCCTGGTGGGGCCCTGTCTTTTGCTGTTGGGTGGAGGGGTGGGGTGCACTTCCCCTGAGGACCGAGGATGTGTCTGTCGAGTTTGTCCTGTGGCGGGAGTGAGGCGAGCACCCACCTTCACCACGGTGACCAGGCCCTCGTTGGTGGAGGGGTCTGTGCGGATGACGAAGTGC
This sequence comes from Micronycteris hirsuta, assembly GCA_004026765.1. Lineage (NCBI taxonomy): Eukaryota > Metazoa > Chordata > Mammalia > Chiroptera > Phyllostomidae > Micronycteris > Micronycteris hirsuta. The sequence goes on from PVJI01001267.1 coordinate 150,249, forward strand.
CCCGAGGGATCCCCGCTGATAATGCGGTAGACGGCGTTCCAGTTTGGGGAGTGGGGCTGGTCCCGGTCCATCACCGTGAGGTTTGCGACCACGGTCTCCACCCGGTTCTCGGGGACTTCCCCTGCGTACTGTAGCGGGGGACAGGAGAGAATGTCACCGACCCTTTACAAGTGGGAGACGTCGGGAGAGACTGGCCACCAGCTGCTCCCAGGCCTGTGACACCCGTGGGTGGGCCCCTCCCGTGGGCCCCTCCTGTGTTCGTGGTGGCATCTCGGGAGGGCTCAGGCTCCTCTGGTGCGGCCTGGCAAGGCCCGAGGCTCACGCCCGCCCCGTCACATCCACACCAGGCCTCTCTCCTCAATCCCCCTCGGGCCTTTCCCTGTCAACAGAGGCCACCGCCAACTCCGGGACACACGGGAGCCCAGGGGCGTCCTTGCAGGCCGGGGATGAAGAGCGGGGGCGTGGCCGCCCTGACCGGAGCCCTGCTGCTGCTCCAGACTCCGGCCTGGGCTCTGGGCCTGCAGGCGGAACATTGGGGATTCGGCCCTTTTGGCCGCGAGGGCTGCGAGCTGGTCCCGGTGGTGAGTGGGGCCCGCGTGGCACGGCAGTGACGTTCAGGGAAAGGCGTGTGTGCACGCACGTGCGTGTGTCGGTGCTGCATGGCCACAGCAGCCTGAGCACGGCCCAGACTTGGGAGTCTCGGCTCAGCCCAGCTTCGGGGGCTGCTGGCCCGCGTGGTTGAGGCCTGGCTCAGAAGGGCCTGAGGTCGCCTTCCCGCTCAGCTGTCACTGCCTGGGTTTGCAACAGTCCGTGGACGGGGGGCTGCATTCCCCCTTTGCCGGTGCATACCCTGCGCACTGCGTGGGCAGTCCTATCCCTGTGCGGCGTGGTTTTGAGCCACAGAGCTGGGGGACGAGGGCTCACAAACTCCTCGGGGTTTCCAGTGGTACTCGCAGAGTGCGGCCCAGCAGTGACCACCGGGCACGCTCCCTGTGCCCGCGGGGCTGACGGGCTGTGCCCATGCCCGGCCCTGCTGGTTCCCCAGGGTCACCCTACTCTCGCCCCCATTCACTGTGGCGAGGGAGGCGAAGACCCCGGGGCGCCACGGAGGGAGGGGCCCAGAGGTGGCAGCTGGGCTCAGGCCTCATCCTCCCAGAATGCCTTGCACCTGTCCAACTTCAGCGAGGTGCCCAAGCCTCCCCGCTCCCTGCCTGCAGCCCACGGGCTTCCCACCCGAGAGTCACAGGCCTGCGGCTTCACGGCACGCAGAGCTGCGCGTCCCGAGTCTGATTCCTTCCGGGCGTGGGGGGAAGTGTGTCTGAAGGGTCTGTTTTAACTCGTATAAGTTCAACAGCGGTTCCCGGAGAGGGGCCCTGGCTGGGAAACCCAGGGCAGGGCTTTCATCCGAGCTTCTCCCCAGCTGAAACTAGTTTCCAATTTAACTTCTCAGGTTTTCGGGCACAGGGACAGCCTTGCCCTACCCCACGGGACTCGGCGGCAGCGATTTGGGGAGAAATTTAAGAGGGTTGGCACAGACTTCCCTGCCCAGAAGGTGAGGAATCCAGAAGGCCGATGCGCCCGTCCCCAGAGGCGGGCGGATTTCAGACCCCAGGGCTCCTCACAGGACCCACACGGCTCCCCGGGGATGGTCACGGGGGCACAGAGGTGGGTATGGGTGAGGAGGTGACCCGGTACGGAGTGAGAAGTCTGACACTGACAGCCGGTCACACGCACGAGCCCCTGGACCCTCCAGCATCCACGCCTCCCAGACGCCATGACCCCAAGATGGCGCTGTTTCTGCCCCCAATTCTGGAGCCATCACTGGTTTCAAAGGGAGCCTCAGCGGTTTCAAAGGTGACCCTCGGTGTCGACATCTAACTGGTTCCTCCGGCCCAGAGCTCAGGGATCCGGCACCAGGATGGCCAGAGCCACGACCGCTGGCCCGGGAAGCTCCTGTCCTGCCAGAGTGTGTTCCAGGCCCCATTGGCCTCGGAGTGGAGGGGCTGCGGACGCCCAGGAAGGGTGCCCATGGACCCCGGCCTGGTGAGGCTGGGTGGGGGCAGGAGGGCCCGCATGAGCCAGCTCCGATGCCAGGGGCCGGATGCCGAGTCTCTAGGCCGTCCCTCCAGGACCTGAGGGCAGGGCAAACCAGAGGTCCTTGGGAGGCATCTGCAGGCCGTGCCCGGGACCACGGGCCCTCCAGCATGCCCCCCCCGACCCCCATCTGAGAGAGAGCTGAGTGGGGAGTGCCAGGCGGTGCGTCTGCAGAGCACGTGAGGTAGGATGAGATTTAATGAACATTTAATAGGAGTCGGACCCTGCACCGCCCCATCTCAGCTCCTGCTGATTGCCCCTGATTAGGCCCATGGAGAGCTGCCCGCCGTGCGAGGGGTGTGGTCAGCCCTCAGCCCTGCCCGCCACTGTGCCCGCAGTCTCCCAGGCCCCACCTGTCACCCATGTGGAGGGGATGTGCCGCGGGCCACTCCCCCCAGGAGTTCAAATGCCCAGTGACTCTCTGTGACCCAGAGCGTCCACACTCAAAGGAGTGGCGTGTTCTCGCGGGGCTGTCCGGATGAGGTCCCAGAGCAGTGATGCCCACCCGGGCGGCGGACGTCGGCGGAGCGGCTGCCGGCAGGACGGGCGCAGGGCTGTGCTGGTGGGGAGGTCCTGTGTCTGCACAGTGGGTGACAGCGGTGGGTGCAGACCCGAAGGGGGCCCGCAGCCCTGGGGGGCTGATGGGACCGTTGGTCATAAGGAGTGGGAACCTGCCAGCCTGGGGCTGGAGGGTGGGTGAGGGCTCCAGCCTGTGTGGGGCCCACTGGCTCCCCATCCAGCCTGCAGTCCCCAGTCTGTGGGGTCGCCTGTGCGCCCCAGCTGGCCACACCTTCTCCAGTGCACTTCAGCACAAGAAACCCCACCTGTGGACAGGGAAACTGAGGCGTGGGCCGCGATCGAGAATGGGTGGGTTTCTGAGGGCTACTGCTGGCCCCTGACTCCAGGGGTGCCCCCTACTAAACCCAGTGGGGACCCCAGGTGACCAGGAGGGCGGGGCTGAGCCCTGAGCTGCCGGGGTCACTGTGGAGCCTGAGGTCGGGAAGCCTTCTCTTCCATCAGGGATGGTGGGCTGGGCCGTCCCGCCCTGGTTTCCACGGTGACCACAGCGGCCCTGAGGCTGTTCCCCGGGGGCCCTGGGGCTCTGGTGGTGGTGGAGGGGGCTGCCGCACCCCGACTCTGAGGTCTGCAGGCGGGCCGTGAGGCAGCGGGTATCCCTAGGAGCAGTGTGCTGGCTTGCACCTGGGCCCCTGCCTGGACGGACCACCTGAGACCCTGACTCGGGGGACGGGCCTGCAGTGCCCCATGGCCGCTACAAGGTCATGACAAGGTCTCTGCAGGCCCGCTCTGCACAGGGTGAATGGTGTCCCCCCCGGAAGAGTGTAGGGAGGGCTGAGCTGGCCCAGGTCCTGTGCCCGCACGGCCTGGCGGGTCCCGGAGAGAGCAGCGCATTCCTGCCGCCGTCAGGGAGGGCAGCCTTGTGCGGCCCAGGCAGGGGTGGGGTCTGGGGCCTGGGCACCGTTGTTCCCCCAGGGCCCCTAGGGAGCTGCTCCCCCACTGTCCGGACGCCCCCGGACGCTGGCCCTGGCCCGCCATTGCCACTGGCCGCCTGGGAGCAGACGGACCTGTAGCCCCTTGCCCTCTCCCTGGGCAGGCTTGGCTGTGCCCTCCGCGTGGCGATCTGCGCTGTGGCCAGCAGGTGGCGCTGCGCCCCCACAGCCGAGGGCTGCAGGGACTCGGATTTGGGGACTCTGGGACTTGAGAAGGGGGCGCTGGGAAGATGAGTGTGTGCTCAGAGGCTGTGGCAGCTCGTCTGGGGGGCTCTGGCCCATGAGATGCCTTCACGGCAGGCGGACTGCCCAGCGGTTAAGGGGTTCCCCCCTCCCACTTCCCTGGCCCCTCTCCCCTCCCGTGCATGGCCACATCCCCGAGGGGACCCCGGGACTCACCGTGCTCGTGGTGAACTCCGGCGGGTTGTCGTTCACGTCCCCCACGGCGATGATGGCGGTGGCCGTGTTCGAGAGGCCGTAGTTCAGGTTTCCCTCCATGTCCGTGGCCTGGATGATGACTGTGTACTGCTGAACTTTCTAGAAGGAACAGGTGAGGGGAGAACAGGCTGTCAGTGTGGGGTTCGTTCACAGGCTGTTGATACTTTTCATTGAAGGAGCGTAAGTTCTCCGTGGCTGGGCCCCCGTCGCCCGCCCTCCAGGAGGCCGCTGGGCTCTTGGGGCCAGGCCCGGCGGGAGAACGTCCTCTGTGTACAGATTGAAACGGTAACAACAGAGAGGGGGGGACATGGGGCCGCCCTGGGTTTGGAGAGCCAGGGACGGGCGGCTTGGAGAGGGAGCGGCAACCCCACAGACGCAAGTCTGGAAGGGCCGCCGCGTTCCTGCAGTGTTTTCAGCGTCCGGCTGGACGTTTGAACAGGAGACAGGCCCTGCGCCCCTTCTCTGCACGGGGCTGAGCCCACGCCGTTTGAACGAGGCCCTAAGGGGCATGTGGCCCTCGGGCATGTGGGAGCGCCAGCATCAGGCCCTGCAGCCATCCCCCCGGCCCTCGCCCGGAGCCCCAGGACCGACCGACGCCCCTGAGTTGGCGGAGGCGGCCTCTTCTACATGCCTGCCCTGAGCCAGCGACCACCGGTGCTGCCGGTGTGATGGGCGAGGACCAGCCTGGTGGCCACTCTCTGCCGGGGCCACCGTCCCTCCTCCGGCACCATCAGGGGTCTGAAGCAGAAAGGGATCTGTGATGTGCCTGCCAAGTGACCAACGACCTTGAGTCCTCAAGGTTAAGGGCAAAGGCCAGTCCCCAGGTATGTGACTCAGGGACGTGGGCTCAGGTTCCAGAAACGGGCTCCAGAAAGAATTAATTATAAAGAGCAGATGCTCAGCAAACTGTCTCTCTTTCCATTCATGCATCCCTTCCTACCTCCCTCCCTCCTTCCCTTCCTCCCTCCCTCCATCCGTCTGTCCTCCCCTCATTCACTCGCTGGCTGGAGTTGCCTTCGTCTGCACCAGCGCGGGCTCAGAACCCGTCAGGCCCGACTCACGGCACCGCCCAGGAAGCGCCCCTGTGCCCGGGCGGAAGGGGGCGCTCCTTCCTCCAGGGCCATGAAGGGACAGGGCTCTGTCCCAGCTAGGACGCTGCAGGGACAGGCTGGGGCTGTCGTCTCACTCCCCGGGCCCCCATACACCCTTGGTGAGGGGCGCCAGGTCCTGCCCCGGGGGCCGCCTCTCGGCTGTGCCTCACCCACAGCTGCGGGCGCCCACCCGAGATGGAGCCTCGGGCCATTCCGGGTCCCTCCCCGGGGAGAAGGTGCCACTCGCAGTCGGTGTTCCCTCAAAGCCGCAGGCAGCCGCGCCCTGGGAACTTCATTTCTCACCCGAGCTCCTCTCGTCCCTCACAACTCGGAGTTCTCCTCCCTCCCAGGCCGGCCCTGGACACTGAGCAGCGGGGGACCTCAGCAGCGTCCCTCCAGGATGGGGCAGGGCAGGGGCGTCTCTGCCCTTTCTGCACACAGTAATCCTCTCTGGAGGGCTGCCCAGCGCCCCTCTGCGAGACTGCCAGGGCCTGCTCAGCGAGGCCTTGCCGGTGGCCCCATGGGCCCTGCTGCCGGGGCTCTGCCCGTCTGACCACCGGCCGGGAGGAGAGGAGACCAGGGCTGGCCCGCTGGAGCCCTCCAACCTCACCCCTGACCGGCTCCAGGACCAGCCGCGCTGCAAGGGGCCGGCAGCACAGGGGCATCTGGCTGGGAGGGGAGGGGAGGAAGGCGGCCGCCCTGGAGCCCGGGCCTGGGGCGGCTGCAGGCAGTCGCCCCCGCACAGCCACCTCCACACAGGGCCGTCCCCCGGAGGGGGCCGCTGCCGCGAGGCAGGCCATCTCGGAGACCAAGGGCACGCGGGTGCGCCTGCTGGTGTGTGCGCGTGTGCATGTACGCACGTGTATGCAAGCATGCACACGTGTACAGCTGTACCCACGCCCGGATCCATGTGCATCCCGTGTGTGCAGGGGGTGTGTGCCCGTGTGTGCCGCCAGCTGCTGCCACTAGAGGGCGCGCGGGCCTCGCTGCTGGGAGCCGGTGGGGTCTCCCGGCCCGGGTGGGCGTGGGAAGCGGGGGCAGTGAGCAGGCGGCAGAGCCGGCGGGGGCCGCAGTGGGCTCAGCGTCCCAGCCCCGGCCCGGAGTGCTGGCTGAGGCTCAGGCTCCTCCGGGCGGCGTTTGGTTCAGAAAGCGCTCTTTTCGGACTTGGTCACGGTCACGATTTCCTGCCCCCCAGCCCCTGCAGGAACCGTGGTCCGGGCCGCGGGCGGGCGGGCGGCAGGACCTGTGCGTGTCCCCCAGGGGGCGGGTGTCCCCTGGCGCCTGCGGACACAGGCGCCCCCTCCGTGCGGGTCCCGCCGTCGCGGGGGGTGGGCCTGGCGTGGTGTGCACGGAAAGGTACGTGGGTCCGGGCCTCGCTTGCCGGCCCCACACGTGCTCGGCAGCAGGCACGGGAGGCCGGTGAGTGACGAGGGCGAGCGAACCTGCAGAGCAGGCAGCGGCGCCTGTTTGCAGCCCAGTGCCCGCCGGCCGCCCCGTGGAGCTGCAGTGAATTCACTGAAACAGGACTTGGCCACTTTCAAGTTCAAGAGGAGGGAAGAAACCAGGATAGGCCACCCCCACCTCAGCATTTAAATTCTGCAGAACACCCATCAATAATGCAGCCATGGCTTGCCCTAGAAAAGCACTGAGCCTCCCGGGGTGCCCTGCACCTCCCGCTCCCCACAGGGGGCTGCAGCCCACCCCTGGCTGGCCGGCGGGTGTGAGGAGGCTGGGAGCTGTCTGCCCTCCAACCCACAGCCCCTCCCCCGGGCTGTGCTTCCCTCTGGGGCGCTGCCGGCCCTGCGGGAGCCTCGGTCCTCAGGCGCTGGGAGACAGCACCCGGGGCTGGGCCCTGCCCGTGTCTGCTTCACACACCGCTTGGCACCCCGGGGACATAACTACAGGTACACACACACACACGAGCACACGTGTACACAGAAACACGTGTGTGCATGTGCACCGCCAGCCCTGCCCCCGGGAGGGGCCATGTGCAGACCGGCTGTTGCATGTATCTTCCCCTCTGATGGGCATTCTGCCCCGGCCGGGCTACCCGGCTCCTCCAGTGAAGCGAATGCCACGTGGAAATGCGGGGAGTAGGGGGACAGGCGGCGTTTCCCGGAAGCTGTGTGTGCGAGCGTCCCCCACGGCTCCTGGGGCTGCAGGGGCAGCGGCCGCGGCGATGAGAGCAATGTCCTCCTGGTGTCTCTCAGACTGATGCTGATCCGTGACTGGTCCCCACGGCCGGCCCTCGGCCTCACGTCTCATCCCCACAGAGGCGGGAAACAAGGGCAGGTCCAGGACAGGGGTTCGTGCGGGCCCCAAGTCCCGGCGATGGCAGGCCGGCACCATGGAGGGGCTGTGGGGGCGCTTTTCCTGCCGTGGCCTTTGCGACACACGCTGAGTGCTGCCGGGCGGCCAGCAGGACGCCCTCCTGCACCGGACACAGGGCGCCCACTGCGTGGGACCCACAGGACCCACCCCCCATCCTGCGGTGCTCAGAGGGAGGCCTCTCGTGTGCTTCTTCGTGTTTTCTGCTGCAGACGTGTCGCTTCCTTGACAAGAAGAGCAGCCGTGTGTGTGGCCGTGGAAGAAGGCCACGCTCTGACTCAGGCAGCCTGGCGCAGCGCGGTGCGGCGCCCCACTGTGGCCGGAGACGCGGGACCCGCCCCCACCCAGCACCTGGCCGTCCACTCTGTGGACTCGCACGGAAAACGCGGTTCAGAATTTCCCACGTGGCCACTGTCACGACGCTGCTGCCAAGGGGCTGTGTGGTCTCGCCACCAAATAACGCCGCCCTGAGTCTGAGCCGTGTGACCGAGGGGACAGACGTGGGCCAGCCTGGACAGAGCTGTGTTTGTCGCTCCCCCGAGACGCCGTCCCCTCGTGGGGACGCTGGGCGCACGGGTTCGAGAAAGGTCCCGACGGTGTGGGTTTTGCTTCCCTGAAAATCCAGGGGGCCGTGAGAGGCTCACGGGGCCCCTCCCTGTTTGGGAGGACATTTCAGGTCGAGGACGGTGACGGAGGCACGAGGTCCTTGGAGCAGGTTGGACTCCACTGGGGAGCGCGGATGCGGTGGGGCCGGTGGGGCTCCGTCCGTGGTGCTGCAGGGCCTTCGGACTGAGAGCCCCCGCGGCGCGCCCGGAGCGGAGCCACGACCCCTCTTGCCAGGCCGTGGGCTCCTCATTAGGACACCGGGCGGTGGGGGGAAGGGGGGTGGGCCCCCCAGGGAGGCGCCTCCACCCGGCACCCGAGAGACACCTGAACCGCGCCGGGCGTCCAGGTCCATCCTGACGTTTCCGTCGTGTAGAGGTGCCCAGTTTACACAGCTCTGCCTAATTAGACACGGCGGCAATTACGCGTGTGGGTTTTGCCCTTCCCGGAGACGGTTTTCTCTGTCGGGCGGGAAGCGGGCTCTGCGGAGAAGCGTCTGCGGGGTCTTCCCCCGACGAAGCTGCGGCCTGCCGGCCGTGGCTCGATGTTCTGGCTGAGGAGGGAGAATGGGGGTGCTGCCCACGTGCCCCTCCTGAATTTGCTCGTATAGACGGCCGGCCGAAGCCAGATGAGTCAGGTCCTGTGGAGACACCGCCCACGTGTGCCTTTCCTGGGGTCCAGGACCCAGCGGCCGGGGGCAGGAGGCAGAGACTCGGCGGGGACCTGGGGCGGTTGGGGTGGAGGGTCACTGAGGGTCAAGGGGTCATCTTCCCCCCACCTGTGAGCGCTGGAGGGAGCCCTCCCCTGAGGCCCCGCTGCCCCTGGCCCTGGCACAGGGGCCGCCCCGCCTCCTGCTTGGGTGATTTCGTGCGGGGCTTCGAGCCCAAGCCCTCCCACCGCACTGTCGGGGGAAGGCGACTCCCTGCTGTGACGGGAACAGCATGTGCCTGTGCCGAGAGGGCAGCAGGGGCTCCCAGCGGGGACCCGGTGGGACGCAGGATGGGGGTGCACGGTGGCCTGGCAGCCGAGGACCGGGAGACAGTTTTGGCGGGACTGACGTTCTCTGTGGTCCCTGCAGCGAGGGCGCCCACGTCCCCCAGGTGGCCACAGAGCCCAGCGCCGGCCGAAGCTGCAAAGGCAGGTGTCAGTGGCCGCGGGCTGCTGCTCGCTCAGGTTCATTTCGGGGAAGCGCCCTTTGATGGCTGCAGGTGAACAACCCCACTCAAGGCCGTGTCATGGCGTGGGTGACAGCCAGCCAGCTTGGTGCCAGTCACGCTGATGGGGCTTGATGGCTCTCCGGGCAGGGCAGGGCCCTTCCTGTCATGTCCCCTGCTGTCCTGTCTCCCTGATCAGCAGTGCCTGGCTCTCGGGGAGCTTGTTGCCCGTCAGCTCCAGTCTAGTTCCACCTCTGCCAGGTGTCACCGCGGCGCGTGGGGGAGGGAGGCGCAGGAGCGAGCCGGGTTCCTCAGAGAGGCGCCTTGAGGGTGGCTGAGCCTGCCTGCTCGGTCCCCGTCCCAGGCCCAGTCGGGCTCTCGGTGGACGGCGGCTGCTTCAGGGCGGGGTTGCCAGAGTAGCAGGGGCCAGCCAAGTGCACACGGGACAATTTACGCTACAAGTGACTCGCTGTTTATCTGACGCTCAGATCCAGCTCTGTCTCCCCCTCCCCCTGACAGCCGCCCATTTGTTCTCAAAGAAGTGAAATTCAGGAATGGCCCCTCTGTGCCCCCAACACAGCAAGGCTAGCATGGGGAAACTGAGCCACAGTGTCCAGAGCGGGTGCAGGCTGGTGAGCCAGCAGCTCCTCCGAGGTTCCAAGATTTGGGAGACAGTCTGCGCCCCTCAGTCCCCCACCCTACTCCACCGGCCGTCTGCCGGTCCCTTTCCTGCTCTGGACAGAGGCTCTGGAAATGCCGGTCAGTCTCGAAAGTCCCCACTGTGCCCCGAGCTCCCGCAGGGCCGGCCCCAGGCTGCGTGCTCTCTCGGTGCAGCAGGGGAGAGCCGAGCAGGGACACTTGGGCTGCTGGCAGGTCCCCTCCCGCCACCCCGCTTCCTGCGCCTCGAGTCTCCTCAGGTATGGCAGGAGGATGGGGCAGGAGTCTGCCTGTGTGCGAATCCAAGGGCCCTTCCCGGGGAGGGGGGGCACCGAGGTCTGCGGTGGGGGATGGGGAGGGGGGCAGTGAGGAAACCAGGGGCAGACAAGGCTGCGGGGGTTCGAGGTGGGGCAGTGGGGTCACCAGCTGAGGAGGCGTAGCCATCTTACCCTGCGCCCCTACCCTCCCCATCTCCCGCCCCCACCCCGCCCCCCTTCGGTGGGGTGCCCACGAGCCAGCAGGGCTCCCCAGCAACTCCTGCTGAGGGGCCCATGAGCCTGGACGCACACACAGGCCCCGTCAGCCCACGCTGCTCCCCACCAAGGGGAGAGAATGCAGGTGAGGCAACAGCCTGTACACACGCATGTTGAGGGGGTGCCCTCCCTCCTTGGGGCCACTGGCCACCCCAGGTGGGGGGACTGGGATGGTTTGCTAATGTCTGCGAGGACCTCATGGGCCCTTCCCTGGCCACGCAGTTACAGAGGTTTCTCCAGCCCAGGGCGGCAGCAGGCTTCTAGAAGCCGGCAGGGGCAGCTCCTCGTCCAGCTGAGCAGCACTGCCCTGTGGTCTCTGGGAGGGCGGGGGCCTGGCCGGGCTTCCAGTACACGAGAGGAGGGGGCCTGGACTGGCCGAGGCCCCCGCTGAGACCAGCTTTCCCCACAGCATACCCCACCCCACCCACCATCTTTGCCATCCTAGGCCCGCCACTCCACCCCTGCGAGGCGTCCAGAGATGTCCCCTGACCTGCCCACACCATCGGCTGCTGAGTCCTGAGCCCGTGCTGCCCCGGGGCCGCCTGCCTCCTGCCGAGCCACAAAGCTGCATGAACTATCTTCCCCGAGGCCGCCAGACCCTGCCACCCGGGGGCGGCACCCGGTGCTTCCCAGGATGGGGCGGTCGGCGCTGCCCAGAGCCTGGCAGGTAGCCGAGTCTGAGGCCCAGGCCCCAGGCCTTTAGGGTCCCCACCGCCACCCCAACCACACACGCCGGCAGGTCACCTCCCGGGCGACCAGCTCAGGGGCGTGGCTGGGGGTGAACTTGGCACCTGCTTCGCTGAGACGTTTCCGGCCGCAGCAGGATGCAGACTGCCGGCTTCCCGGTGCCGCTGTGACCGCCTCCCCGCCCCCCGAAGAGGTCTGATGTTCCTTGTGGTCCGCGGGCCCAGCCTCCCCCCAGCTCATGGCGCCCGCCTCACCTCCCGGTCCAGGCCGGCTGCCACCGTCACGATGTCCCCCGTCTCGCTGTTGACGGTGAACATGTTCTGGGAGGGGCTCTGCGGGCTCTGTGTCAGGATGCGGTACCGCACCATCCCGTTGGCCGTGGAGCTGTCGTCGGCGTCGTTGGCGGTGACAGTCATCACGTAGGTGCCTGGGACGAGAGCGGCTGGCATGGGAACCACGCACACGTGGCTGCTGCCCACACCCGCTCGCCGCGGCCGGCATCGCGGTCAACTGCAGACCCCTCCGGGGCCGGGCACACGCTTCCCTGTGCCCTGTGCTGCTGCCACCCACCACCAGACGGCGCCCCGGAGAGCACGCGCCCTCCCCACAGGGAGCCCTGGAGGGCTCTTCCGGAGCTCAGGGCCCCTTGGAGACCAGCTGCCCTGATGTCCTTTCCCAGCTGGGCAGGGCTGGGCTCTGGAGAGAAGCACACAGACCATGGGGCAGTGGGACCAGGCCGGAGCCCACACTTTCTCTCCTGGTCCAGTGGGCCCCCAGCACCACCCTGGGCGTTTGTTGAAGCTTAGCCGGTCCCATGTGGAGTGGAGTGTGGTGGGAACTCAAGGGCACACAATGAAAAGCAGGGCCAGGCCGGGGCCCAGGCTGGGTGTGCAGACGGTGTGCTAATGCGTGTCCAGGCCTGGGTGTGCAGACGGTGTGCTAATGCACGTCCAGGCCTGGGTGTGCAGACGGTGTGCACTGATCTCTTGAGGGAGACACAGGGGACAGACCTAGAAGAACCCTCAGGGGGGAGGCTGGGCATGTGGGACATAATCAGAAGGGTGAATTTGGGGTGCACATGGGGCAGGTGAGCATCTTCATTTCAGAGCTGGGGGCTGGGTGAGCGGCCCATGCCCTCCCTCAGTCAGTGCCTCAGTTTCCCCATCCATGCACTGGGGCCGAGGTCTGCAGGGGACCCTGGCAGTCTGCTTGTCTGAGAGCAGCCCTGGCAGGTCCTTCGGTGTCCGCTCTTCCCCACCTTGGGAGGCCTGGTGGGGCTGGGAGGGGGGCCCCTGGCGCGCGGGACCCCAATCTGCCAAGATCTGTTATTCCTCAGCTGGAAAGTCCCCGTGTGGAACGTGAGGGGCGGACATTCCACTCTGGGGCTTATTAATGGAGCACTAATCAAATGCTGATCAGGGGTCTGAAGTCTCTGTTGGCTTTTTGGTTAAAAACAATGGAATCTGCCTGGCTGGTGTAGCTCAGTGGATTGAGCTTGGGCTGCGAACCAAAGGGTCACCAGTTCGATTCCCAGTCAGGGCACATGCCTGGGTTGCAGGCCAGGTCCCCAGTGAGGGCCATGTGAGAGGCAACCATACATTGCTCTTTCTCCCTCCCTTCTCCTCTCTCTAAAAACAAATAAAATCTTAAAAACAACAACAACAATGTAATCTGTCAGATTGGAGGTGAGCAAGGATGCCCTTACTTCCTGCTTCCTGCCCCGGTCCTGGGGCTCAGCCTCCCTGCAGCCCCACCCCCACAGGAGGGCGGGAGTCTGATCACACCGGTTCCTCATTGAGTGAGATGGTAATGGGCAGCGTGGGGAGCGGCGGGGGGAGCACGGGCAGGAGAGCAGGGGATGGTGGAGGGGGAGGGGTCCTAAGCACGTGGAAACCTCAGTTCAGCTGGGCCTCAACTGGGCCACGCACTGCTTGACAAGAAACCAATGCGGCCCCCTGATTGGCAGACCAGGTATTCGGAGTTCTGGGGGGTGGGGGTGGGGAGTTCTCCCGAAGCTTCCAAATGCCCGGCTCAAGGCAAATTTCCTAGCTCCTGAGAGAGAGTTCTGGGGAGACAGTGTGTGCAGGTGCCCACGGCTCAGCCTCTGCCCACCGGCTTCCCGCCCAGGACGGATGGTGCAAGGCTCCCGCTCTCTGCCCTGCTGGGGGATCTGCACCCCTCCCTGCAGCCTGTGGCCCCTGGGTGGGGTGGAGGATGCAGACCAACTGGCTGGCAACAGACCTGCCCGTTAGTTTCCGGCTCCTCACAAAATCGTGTTAGATCTGGGCATCCACCTTCTTGGCTAAGCTCAGAAATTTTATTTTTATTATTTAAAAAAATTTTATTTATTTTTGGACAGAGGGGGGAGGGAGGGAGAGAGAGGGAGAGAAACAGCAATGTGTGGTTGCCTCTCTCGTGCCCCCTACTGGGGACCTGGTCTGCAATCCAGGCATGCGCCCTGATTGGGAATCGAACTGGTGATCTTCAGGTTCGCAGGCCGGGGCTCAATCCACACCAGCCAGGGCAGAAATTTGATTTTTAAAACCAAATGACATACTCTTGATAATCTGGTGCAGTCACACTGTAGCAGGCGCGCTCACTCTGTAGCAGGCGCAGTCACACTGTAGCAAGCCTGCTCACACTGTAGCAGGCGCGCTCACACTGTAGCAGGCGCGGTCACCGTGTAGCAAGCGCGCTCACACTGTAGCAGGAGCGGTCACACTGCAGCAGGCGCGCTCACACTGTAGCAGGCGCGCTCACACTGTAGCAGGCGCGGTCACCGTGTAGCAGGCGCGGTCACTGTGTAGCAGGCGCGCTCACACTGTAGCAGGCGCGGTCACCCTGTAGCAGGCGCGGTCAACCTGTGGCAAGCGAGCTCAAATTGTGGCAAGTGAGCTCACACTGTGGCAAGTGTGGTCACCCTGTAGGAGGCACGGTCAGCCTGCAGCAAGCGCGCTCACGCGGGGCACGTCGCCCCATCACCTGGGCTGGAGAAGCAGAAGGCTGCCGCCCTCTGAGGCCTCTCTGCGCACGACAGAGACAGGCTTGAATTTTTCTTAGCAAATGAAAGAGAACGTCGGGACTGTCCCCTCACCTGCGGAGGGACACTGCTGCCGGACATCGCTTTATTAACCGGGCAGACAGGACGGGGAGGAAGGCCGGGTGGGCCCTTCCGGGAGGTCAGGTGCACACGCCGCCCGGCGCCTTGAAGGATTCATTTCACCAGCCTTAAATTGCAGTTTAATTTGAAAACTAATTCAGCCCCATAATTGGCTTTCTGCTCAAACCACTGAGGCTAAAGATTTAAATTCTTAATATTCAGATGACTTTCAAGTATCTGCGCCATCTGCGCGTCAGTCCGCGGCGCTCCTCTCGGGGGTCCTCTGCCGGCGCGGAAATAAAATAGATAAAGAGACGGGCCCACTGATGGAATGATCTATTTAAACGCAGCCCCGTGTTCTGTAGGTGAAGGTTTCTTTGACTTCATTCCCTGCTCCTAGGTTTCTCTGCTATTTAATGTTTCACAGTGACATTAATTTCAAAATTTATCAGACAGGCGCTCACACCGTTACACGGGGGGAGGGAGGCAGGAATTCCTCTTAGAGCCTTTTTGAAAACGAATAGGGAGGCGTCTGTTCTCGGGCGCCGGCCTGGGCTGGGTTGGGGAGGGGAGGCAGCCGTTGGGATTCCCGGCTGGAGCAGCGTTGGGCCCGGGGCCGGCGCAGGACGCAGCGCTGGTCCGGTTGGGAGGACCGGCCCTGAGGTCGGCCTGGAGGCCGGGGCAGCGGGCTGCTGGGCAGTGTGGCGGGAGGGGTGTGAGTCTGGGAGTGGGCAGGACCGACGCCCGTGGCCAGGTGCCGCGGCCTGGCCCCGTCCGCGCGGGGCGGACCCTCCCGGAGGCCCGCGGAGCTGCCGGCTGAGCAGCGCCAGGTGTGCTGTGCACCGCGTACGGCTCGGGGGCGCGCGCTTCAATTCGTGTCCTCAGGTGTCCCGGACCCTGCGGGGCTCCCTCTGCCGGGCCGGGCCGGTCGGGCCTTCACTGAATGCCCCCCGCCCCCCCCCCCCCCCCGCCGCTCAGTGCGCAGCGGGGGGGACGTCTCTGCTCGGCCCGGGTGGCCGGGGGCGGGAGAGGAGTTGCAGAAACTGGCAACACTGGGACGGAGAAGCGACGACTGGGTGGAGCATCAACGGACAAGTTCAAGGGCGTGGGGGCCGCTGGCGGGGGCGACGGAGGAGCCGAAGGAGAAGGAGCCAGTGGCGCAGAGACGCGGGGAGGACGTCGGGCCCAGGACGGGGCGCGTGCAAAGGCCCCGAGGCCCGAAAGGCAGTCCATTCCCGGGGCCTCGGCGTGGCCGCCTCCGCCCAGGTGCGCGCCCGGCCATCACTGGCGCGCTCCGTGTTCACCGGGAGACTGGGCGGCCTCCCGCCTTGGGTGGCGGCGCAGGAAGCACAGCTGTTCGGGAGCCGTGGGCTCGGCAGAGGCCCGGAGAGCTCCGCGGGGGAGGGAGGGGACGATTCCGCCCCCGAGGGGAAGGCGCTGCCGCGGGTGCAGAAAAGGCAGCGCGTGACACCGATCCTAAACGCCTCGCGGTCACAATGCGCGTTTCCTGTCTCTGCAAACAGTTGTCTGGGACGCCATGTTGCCCTTGGCCCAGTCCAAAGGCTATTTTGCCTTTTTTTTTTTTTTTTAGAAAGGGAGGGAGAAAGAGACGGAGAGAAGCTTCGACGTGGGAGAGAGAGTAGATCGGTTGCCTCTCACACGCCCCCTACTGGGGACCCAGCCCCCCAACCCAGGCATGTGCCCTGACGGGGAATCGAACCCATGACGTTTTGGTTCGCAGACCCACGCCCAATCCACTGAGCCGCACCAGCCGGGGGTGTGGTGTGGTGTGGTGTGGTGTGTGTGTAATTATAATAAAGTTATTTATTATTAAATATTTTAATTATTTTATATATACACCCCCCCTCCCCCTCAGGAGACAGCAGGGGGGGCTGTGCCTCTCACACGTGGGCGCCCACGGAGATCACCTGGGCGGCTTGTCCAACCGAGCGGGGTGGGGGGGGCCTGCAGAGAGTCTGCGCCAGCGGGGCTGGGCGATGGGATTCGGATTGGCCACCTGCCCGCAGGTGATGCAGCTGGTCTGGGGACCGAGGTTCCAGCACCCCTCTCCAGGCTTCTGGCTTCTCCGTGTTTCCGGGAGCAGACACGGCAGTTTGCTGTGTCTGCGCCCCCAGCAAGTGGAGCCAGAAACACCGCAGGGCCGACTTCCTCTGTCGATTTGTTTTAAAACAACAGCAGGGAGGTTTGATTCACGGCAGAAAGTCCGGGCGCCTTTCTGGAGTGTCCTGGGTCTCGAGGAGAGGGCCCCCCCCCCCACCGTGAACAAGAACCCCCGCCCCAAGCCCGGGGGCGGTTGCGGCAGGTCTCATTCATTTTCTTTGACTGCCTGCAGCTAATCTGCCTGCCTGCCACCTGTCCTTGCCCCTCGAGGGCCTGCGGGGACCGGCCATCCACGGCTCTGGCAGAAATAATGTCACATCCCTCTCCCTTCGCTGGCACTGCGCTGGCCCTCGGCTGGCGATCCTGAGACAATCAATCGAAAACACAGTTCACCTTGTCGAAGTCACAGCCCCGGAGACAGAGCTATGACAGCCACCACCGGCACAGGAGTGGTGATAAATGTTCGTCCTTGCTGCCCCGACGGGGACGCGGCTGACCTCCCGGGGGGCCGGCAGGAGTGCGGCGGTCGGGGAGGCCTGCGCCCTGCGCTCCGCTTGCTCCCGCCTCTGCCCTCCCTCCAGGCCAGGCCGGAAGGCCTCCTGGGACCAGCGCTGCCCAGACAGCAAAGCTCCCGCCGGCAGGGAACACAGTTTGACCATGACCGCGCTCCAGGTATGGCGGGGCCTCGTGTGCGTGCAGGTGGCTCATGGTTCGGTGGAACCTCAAATGAAAGCCAGCGTCCTGTGAGTCATATGCTGCTTCTGGCGGCCCCACGTCCATGACACGTGGCCCAAGGACAGCCGCCCCCCCGGAAACAGCAGTGGGGGGCTGCACCTCTCACACATGGGCGCCCACGGAGATCACCTGGCTGGCTTGTCCAACCGAGCGGGGACCCCACCTGCAGAGAGTCTGCACCAGCGGGGCTGGGCGATGGGATTCTGATTGGCCACCTGCCCGCAGGTGACGCAGCTGGTCCGGGGGCTGAGGTTCCAGCATCGGCGGGGGATGCTGACCCCCATCCGCACCGCGGGGCGCGGGCCGCTCACTTTGCCCCCCCCCCCCCCCCCCCCGCCCTTGAGTCCCGTCTTTGCAGAAGGGGAGGGAGAAGGGCATCCCCTTCCACAGCCTCCCTCCAGTGCGCTCTGGCCCCAGGCCTTCTCTGTGCCGCGATCCCTCTACACTTCCGCTCCGGGCCTACACGTCACCTCTGTGTCAGGGTGGCGGGGTCCCCGACCCACAGGGTTCCCGTCCTAGCCACAGCGCCATGGCGACTTCCGTCTGTGTCCCAGTTGGCGCTGCGAAGGCCCCGCCCCCCAGTGCAGCGCCTGCCCGTGGGGGTGCCCGGCGGACCCCGCTGCGTGGACGCATCACCGGTGCGGGTGGGGGTGGGGGCCTCCCCAGACGCCGGAGCGGGGCGGGGCTCACCTGGCTTGGAGCCCTCGTCCACGGAGCCGTTGTAGACCTGGTTGAGGAACTCCGGCCGGTTGTCATTCATGTCGATGACGTAGATGTACAGGTCGATGGGGTTCTCCACCTTGTTGCCGTTCATGTCCACCGCGTGGGCCCGGAGCTGCAAGCCAGGCGCCAGTCAGGGCTGGCGCCACCCCCCCGGGACGCTCCTGACTGGCTGCCTGTGGGGGGCGGGGACAGAACAGCTCTGGACCCCCAAGGGATGGGCCGGGCAGGTGTGCGTGGGCTGGGGACGAGTCACGGAGCTTCTCTGGGCCTCGGTTCTCTCCTCTGCAGGAATGGGGGAGGCTGTGACGTGCAGAGACGGCGGGCTGACCGGAGGCCCCGGGCTGGTGCCACTGGGACCCCCAGGCCCGCTCGGACCAGCCCCTGTACCTCTGACAACCAAGTGTATGTCCACTTACAGCGACCGCAGAAAAGCCACCGGGGCCACTCTGGGCTTCACTGCCATTCCGAGAGGTCAGGCCTGGGGCAGATCCAGACCCTGGGGGTCTTGAACTTGGGGCTAAGGTTAACTCAGGGGTCTGCCATGAATCCACCCTGTTGGTCTTTCACACCCGGGCTTATCTGTTCTTGGGGCACCACGAGGAGACGGAGTGGCAGCCCCTGCTTTGCGGGGAAGGGGCTCAGGCAGCTCACATGGGACCGTCTTCAAGGTGCAAAGCGAAGATTCCCTGAACTTGGGCCGGAGAGGTCCAGACGGGCTGCTTCCCCTTGATTTTGGACTTTTACATTAATTAATTAATCCCCCCCCACCCCGAATCATTGCTCACTCAGTCAATACCCACCCAGGGCCCACATGTGATCACTGCTCAGTGAGACAGAGGGGCCTGGCCTAGGGCCCCTCCTCCAGGGGAGACGGACACCAAAGAGGAGAAGCCAGACGTGACCTGGGTGCAGGGTGGCCGCTCTCTGGGATTGGGAGGAGGCCAGGCGGGCTTCCTGGAGGAGGTGACCTTGGAGTTGAGCCCTGATGAAGGGGCAGCCAGCAGGTGGCCTGGGCCCAAGGACCCTTTCCAGGGAGTTGGTGGGAAGCCCAGCACCGCCTCTGGTGTGAACGGCCGAGGAGAAAGTGAACCGGAAACTCCAAAAGTGCGTTTTGGGCTCAAGGGTTCCACAAAGTAATTACAGTAAAATGAAAGAGGCCTTTCCCCTCGGCCTGGGTTCTCTCCGGAGCTGCGTTACAGTCAGCAGGCGCTGGGGCTGGGTCCTCCCCAAACAGGCTGGGGCACCAGCCCCGCGGTGCTTCCTCACGGCCCGTGTGCCCGCCTGACTGGCACCAGCGAGGCCTGGCGTTGCCATGATGGAAGAATGTCACATGGGGACACGGGTGTGCGACCCCCACGAGGGTTGGGAGGGCTGGCCCGGGCGCCCCGCAGGCAGATCCCGTGAGACTGCCTCTCTCTGCCGCCTGCAGGTCAAGTCTCCCCGGCCCCGTCTGCCTGCCCCCTTGGTCTCTGTGTCTCCCTGCTCTGCGTCTCTCTCTGTCTCTCTCCTGTCTCCCCATCTCTGTGTGTCCCTCCCCCTCCCTAAGTCAGTCCACACGGATCTGCTGGCAGACAGGGGAGTGGACTGGACCTTGAGCTGCGCTGTGCCCACGTGCTGGTGAGCACACCGCCCGTTCTGGGGGCCTGCAGCCCGCAAAGAGGGCCGGCTTGTGCCGCCGGGCTGGTTGGACGCCGCTGGAGGGTTCAGCGCGCCAGCCGTGCAGCCCGCGATGGCGGAGCTCTTGTCGGGCCGTCCCGCCTACTGCTGGACAAACCTCCGCTCCCGAAGCCTCAACCTTCCAGCCAGAAAGCAGAGACTGACCCCGATCAGGCCCAGGCCGAGGAGGAGGGAGCTTTCTCTGCAGTCACAACAACTAAAAACGAGTCAGTCTAATCTGGAACAAGGCAAACTTGGTTGGCAAGTGGCCTCCTCGAGGGGGCCGGGCAGGGCCAGAGAGCTTGGACGCTGGTCAGACTGCGGAGGCCATCGGCCACTCAGGGACGGAGACGGCCTGGTGGCGGGTACCTGCCCGGTAGACGATGCTGCGGGGGGAGGGGGGGCTCTGTGCAGAGACCTGGAGTCGCTGTTGCTTGGGGGGGGCACAGGCCTTTTCTCCCGCCCCCTTCCTCTCTCCTCACTCATTCAGTGACTGTCCATGGGCCCCCAGCATGGGCTGAGTGTCCCCTCCCTGCAGACCTGGAGCCCAGCGATCTAGAAGGGCTTGGGAAAAGGGGGCGGAGAGAGAACAAGGCCAGAGAGCCAGGTGCTCAGCTCTCACCCGGCCCTACCTCGGGCTGCAGCCCTGTGCCTCCAGCCCGTGCCCCCAGCCTGTGCCCACCCTTGTCCTGCAGACGGGGACAGAGCCCGGGGGGCACTGGCCCGCATGGTTGGTGTCCCCAGAGTGTGAGGGAGAAAGGCCTTGGTTTCATGGTGCCCCAAGTCCCCTCCCTTTAGCCACCACGGCCGCGCCAGCCAGGCCCCCGAGGAAAGGAGGGCGTGGCCCTTTAAGGAAGCCCCTCACCTTCACTTTCTCCCTGTGTTTCCTCCCCACGCACAGCTCAGAGGGACGGCAGGAGGGCCGGAGGGCTGTCAGGGCGCGTTCCAGAGCCGGAGCCCATGGGCCCAAGTGCGCAGCTGCCACATGGCCACCCCACAGGGCCCACAAGTGGCTGGGGGGCCGTGGGGACCGAGACCTCCTAGGCTGCCACTCTCCAGTGCTCCCTCGCCCGGGAAGAAGGCACAAGTGCAAGTTCTCGGGTCCACCCCGACCCCGAGCGAGAGACCTGGCCGCGGCACCAGCTCAGCCCTGAGTCCCCGGCCCAGCGAGGCCCGGGGGAAGGTACTCACGTGGTAGGAGGCCCGCTCCTCGCGGTCCATGGGCCGGGTGACGTACATCCGGCCGGACATGGAGTCGATGCTGAAGACCTCCATGGGGGGCTGGTCAGCGCCCACGCCCGTGACACTGTAGCGAATGGGGATGTCGTTGTCTTTGTCCGACCGGATCTGGGGGAGGGGGGCGAGGGGAGAGGAAGTCAGCCAGCAGCAGAGTGGGGCTGCACCTCCTGGCCCACGCACCTGCCCTTCTTTCCTGCACACCCGGGGCCTCTGCTGGTGCTTTGCCGTGCTGCCCAGCACCAGGGGGCTTGCCGAGTGCCCCCCAGGGCACCACATTCCACGTGAAGGGCTCTGCGGGGAGCGGGGGGCACACGGCAGGGACACAGGACGGCCCAGGCCCTGACGTGATGCCCTTCCCCCCATGCCCATCGGACCTCAGAACACGCAAGGGCGAGAACAGCAGCCTCCGTGTGGTTTTGAGGGGAAACAGGTGGGGACCCAACGCACTTATTTACGCCCCGAGTTCTCATCCGTGTGGGACGGCATGACGAGCTCGGATGTGCAAAGACAGAGAAAGTAGCCCCTTGTCTCGCTCCGGGCCAAGGCCCCGGAAAGTGGGAGTCAGTCCCTGCGAGGCAACCCGCCACGGCGACCTCGAGAACGGGCCGGGACCGAGAGGACGCGGGACCAGCATTGGGCACAGACACTTGACGCTGAACACGGTCACCGCACCAGACACACAGGTCAGTGTCCTCACAGAAACTGTGTCTCGTGAGGAAACAATGGAGTGGCAGTGGCCTGGGTCCCAAGTGCCAGGAGAGCTGGGCAGACGGAGACCTGTGGAGGAAACGTCAGCAGCCGGGGCGGGGTGGGGGGCTGCGCACGTGTCCGTGTGGTGTTGGCGGGGACAGGCGGGTGAAGCCCATGCAGCATGTCGCTGCCGACCAGGTAATGGGGTGAGCACAGGCCTTTGGGGCCCACACAGGACCCTGTGGGAGGAAGGAGAGGTGCATGCCTTTGGTTTGGAGGAAGCCGAAGCGCTCGATGGGGGCGGGGGTGGCAGGATGGAGCCGTGTCACAGACGCTGAGGCCTCCCTGGGCGGGGGAGGCGGGAAGGGGGTGCGAGGAAGCTGCAGAGATTTGGGAAGCATCCTCAAGAGGGTTGATGTCACAGAATGGCATTCGCTGGGGACAGGGCTTTAGAAAATACACCACCAAGTGGTTGCAGGTTCGATCCCCCGTCAGGTCAGGGCACATACGGGAGGCAACTAATTGATGTTTCTCTCGCACATCTCTCTCTCTGTCCTCACCCCTCCCTCTCTAAAATCAGGAAGTAGACCCTGGGTGAGGAGTGGGAAAAAAGCAAGTTGGAAGGAATCAAAGCCCAGGGGACCGTGATCACGCGCTAGAATAAAACAGACCACAATGGAAACCTCAGCAAGACTCCACAAAGCAAAACTGAGCAGGACTTCTTACTGGAATAATGCAATTAAAACTTAACGCTACCACGTACAGACGTTTAGGGATTTTAAAACCATTCTGAAGTGACCACGGGGTGTAGCAGGACTTGAAACGGCGTTTAGAGACAAAAACGGTGACGGCAGAGAGACCCGCGGCCTCCGGCCAGACGCTGCGTCAGGCGAACCGGGCGCTCCGAGTGTCGGGTCGTTGGGACGGAACTGGAGCGAGTGCCAGGAGCGCTGTGGTCCTGAAGGACGGGCGTCCTGCTGCAGGACGCAGAGAACGCCGGGCCGTCCACAGAGCCCGGTGCAGAGAGATGGACAGACTCCAGTGGGAAAAATCCTCAAGAAAAAAGATGTGCTTTTGGAAAGTTTAAGACCAAAATAAAATGAGAGTTTTCTTTTCTTCTTCTTTTCAAAAATTCCTTGTATTCCTCATTCCATGGATTGGTTGCCTTCCGTGCGCCCGGCCAGGGGTTAAACCCGCACCCTGTGACCCACTGAGCCACCTGACCAGGGAAAGAGTTGTCTTCACATTTCACTCTTTCTGTCCATTGGTGACTCAGTTGGAAATCTTAATAAAACCGATTCTTTGGAGAAAATACGAAATTTCAAACTGGAGAAAAAAAATAGTGAACCTGCGGAGACCACTGCTGCTTCAGGAAATTCCTCCGGGGGGCGCTGCAGGCTCCCGTGAGCGTCCCCAGTGTCCCCGGGAAGCTTTCCAGAGCAGAGCGCTGGAGAGGGACGCCACCTTCCTGGTCCCAGCGCAGCCGTCACTGTTCTCCCCACACTGGCCTGGGCTGGTAACGGCCCAGCTCAGAGTGAGACTGACCTTGTTTTCGGTGGACAGGCCGCGCTGCGATTCCCTTTGGCAGAGGGAGGACGACTGTGGAGGGGAAAAGTCTGTGCCACAGCCTGGCCCGCTCGCGGTCCGCACGGTTTTGTCTTCTGCCCGCAGCCTGGGCTGGGTCCCGGCTGCCACCCCCAGACTTAACGTCCCCAGTTTCTCCCGCTGTCCAACTGGGGGTCCCTAGGCCCCCTTTCCCGGAAGCCCTGCAGACTGAGGCTGGACTGCTCGGTACTCATGCCCGGGACAGCACTCAGGCATGGAGACCTCCGTGCCTGCTGCAAGGGCCACTCAGGCGCCCACCTGCGGACGCGCTGCGGGCCACTCGGGCGTGCGGACTGCGCGGTGCTGCGAGCGAGCGCAACACCTGGAAGTCACCTCGCCTGGCTGCCCTCTGGACTTGGAGGCGGTTTTACCATTGGCCCCAACCACTAAGCTCTGTTTTCCTCCGGCTCCATCGAAACGCCTTCATTCACACCTGATGCAGGGTCAGGGGGCCTGGAGCCCGCCGGCCTCCTGCAGGAGACAGCGGTTGGCTGAACGGACCCCTTCGCGGCACTGAGACCGGCCCCCTGAGGTTCGGGAGGATTGCCCATGTCTCCCTGGGGCCCCGGCTTGGGAAGTTTCAAAGGTAGGAAAGAAGCGCCACCAGACACGGCACCTCAGAATGTGCCATCTTGGGGTGCTGACTAACTTGAGCCGCGGACTCTTGGGCAACAGCAAAAGTAAGGAGAGGCTTTCTCTGAGCCGCCGCCACCTGCTTCCAGACAGACCCTCCAAAGGGGCTGTGGTCCGGCAGCCCCCCCCCAAGTGTCACCGTCCAGGGAGCATGGACCTGCCCCAGGAGGGAACCGAGGAGGTGGCATCACACCCCGAGGCCTGTCACCCCTATTGGACATGCCGTCCATCTCCAGGGGCCCAGCCAGCTCTCCTGGAAGTCATTTCTTCCCCCCTTTCCATGGAAAGGTGGCATCCAGCCTGAATTCTAAGCCACCCTAGGAGTCACTCATTGTCCCAGATACACCCATGAGCTTCTTTCTTTCCCTCTCTCGTGACTGCCTGCCTTTTATGACAGGGGCCCTGGCTGGGACCATGGAAGGGCGGAGGAAAATCTATGTTCTCCCCGCTGCCTGAGTAGGATTTATCTCAGAAACCACGACGCTGTCCTCTGGGGCCACTTTCTTCTGCGGCGTGGTGACTGGTGACTGTCACAGACAAGGTCACCAAGGCTCCCTGAGAGAGGCCTGATGAGGACCATCCCTGCCAGCTGAGCTCGGCCTCCCCCCGGAAAGCCCCCCTGCTCAGAAATTCTCTAGGAACTTCTTTCCCGAGCCAGCCTTTACTGGTGACGCGCTGGGCCCCCAACCTCCTGAGGACACGAGCCGGGGGCAAGGACGCCAGCTGCCCCCTGGGTGTTGAAGAGCCGCTGACTCCACGGCAGACAGGACGGGGAATGGGAAACGGGAAACGGGAAATGGAAGTGCCGTTTCCCTACGGGAGGAGGGCGCAGGCTTTCCTGGGACGGGCGTCGTGTGGGTCAGCACAAGCTGGCCACAGCCTCCTCATGTGCACGCATGCACTCGCTGTGCACACGCACTCCTGTGCACACATGTGAACATACGCCCACACACACACACTCACGCTCACCTGCACACAGGGCTTGAGAGCAGCGTCTTGGTCCCTTCGCCACACGGCCGGGCTCTCCCCGGCGCTGCCCTGGATGGCGGCCATCAAACCGGGCTTCAGGCCTCGGTCTGGGCACAGATGCCACCCCCGTGCTGTGCCCTTGGACCTAGAAACCCTTGAACTTGGCTTTTCTCAGGTCAGCAGAGCCATCCTCGCCTCCTCCCGCTGGAGGTGATGTGCTGGGTCCCAGCCTCCTGGCTGCCTGCCCGGCTGTCCCGCTCACAGCAGGTGTCCCGGGACGAGGTTCCAACCCCTCGTCCTCCCCCACCTCTCGCTGCCCACCAGGTAGCGCCCTTCAGACACCACGGCTGCCCAGACCGGCCCGGTCAGGCCACGGGCGGGGACTCAGGCAGACAACCTCCAAGCGGATGAGATTTCTGGAGACCTGGCTCTGTTCTCGGGAGGTCAGTGCACAGAAAAGTGGCCCTCCGTGGCCGGGATCCGTCTCCTTTCCTCCCACGGAGAGTCTGCCTCAAGAAGATTTGGCCACCAGGGAAACGGGGCGGAAGCTGGCAAGTCCGGACCAGGGAGAGGAAGGCCCGTCCTCGGCTGCCCGGGCTGGGCTGGCCCCTTGGTGCCTGGAGAACAGCGTAAAGGAGACCAAACTGTGTGGAGCGACGGGAACTGAGGGGTTAATGTAAATGGTCAGGGCTCGCTGCTTAGCAGAGACCAGTACCGCCTTCCGGGAGTGTGGAAGGTTCTAGAAGACTTGGTGTGTTCAGAGGCTCATCGGACTGCAGGTGAGGAACAGGGCGCTGGGAGCACCCAGCTGGCCCTCACGTGACCCGGGCCACTGTGCACCGGAAGGAGGCGGGTGTGTGGGCTGGGGCCGTGGTCCCGGGGACAGGGGCCTGGGCAGCGCAGACGACACGCCGTGAGTGGCTTCCCCTGGACTCCGGGCCCGTCTTTCGCAGGGAAATTTAATTATGGACCTGCTGAAAAGAACCCATCACATATTTAAGAGATTTTATTTTTCGCAGAGACATCTAATTCTGTTCTGACCATGGGGCTGCATTTGCCTAACTCTCCAGGTGCCGCTCAGTGACGCTGACTGAGATCCCAGGCGGGTGCGGCGGGCTCTTTGCTCCGGCTCTCCATCGCCTCAAGCCCGCCTGCCGTTCGCCGTGTGAAGAAGAAATACGGTGCAAATGAACCCACCGGGCCGGGGGATGCGGCGGGCGGGCCGCAGGCCGTGAATGAAAAATGCAGACAGGCATTTCCACGGGGCGCCTCCCTTTATGGCGCTGCGGGGAGCCGCGCTGCTTTGCATTTGTTATTGAGGGCAGGACAGATGGTGAAAGGTTAGTTTAAAGGGATGTCCGCATTAAAATAACTTACGGCGCCGGCGACTGCTGTCCCCCAGGGACGTCTGCGTTGGGGACGTCTCTCGTCCTCAGCAGAGGCTGGACGGACGGAAGGGTTCTGGCAGAATCCCCCCCAGGAGGAGGATTTGCCTAATTTCAAGTGAACTTGAAACTGGAGAAAAGTCACCACCTGTGGTTTCACGTGGCCAACCCCGTGGAGATTTATCCCCGAAGCACTGAAGGAGAGACTGTGACGGGGTGACCGTCCTACCCAGGTTCAGCCAACAGGGAGGACGGCAGTGGGCAGGCTGTGCCCCGCCCCAGCTCCCCGGGGCCTCTCCGTGGTGCCGTCCTCAGCACGCGGCCGGCCCAGCTGGACGGCCGCCGCCCTGCCCCTGCAGCCCCCGGGCCGGGGGTCAGCAGTGTCTACAGCAGGGCCCCCCGCCTGACGGCGGAGTGTGATGAGGGGTGTCAGTGAGGAACGGGATTACTGCGAGACCTGGTGGGAGGACTCAGGGGTCCCATCGAGAAAGCCTGGGTCCAGGGGAGTGTTTGGTCTCGTCCACTGCCGTGCATGGTTCCTGGACACGCTCACACACAGGCACACATGGGCACACGTGTGTTCATACATGCACATGACTGGCTCTCTCGGGTGAGGGCGAGTCTGCCTGCCATGGCTGAGGCTGCCCATGACCCCCAGGCCGGCGCCATACAGACGCTTTCCAAACCCTGTGGTCAGTCTCTGCCACAAGGATGGGGTTCTGTAGTGAAGGTCCTTCGCTCTTCTCCTCGTGCAACACAAATCCAGAGGTTTCCCGAGAAAACAGAGCGTGAGCTGTCCTTTCCGCCACCTGCCGGGCGTTCTGAGCTGCCTGCGCAGCCGCGGTGTCCTGCGGGTAAGGAGCGCTGAATCGGGACAGCAGCTGCTTTGCCCGCCTGGCCCCCTCCCAGGACCCAGCGGGGATGCAGGCGGCGTGTTCCCATGTGGCCCTGACTGCAGTCTGCCGAGAAGGGAGTTTTTCTTGAAATCAGACTCAGCTGAGCGCAGAGGGGAGAGACTATTTCATGGAAACGCCGTGGCCATGGTTGTGGCCGTGCTCGTGGCCGTGGCCTTGGGTGGCCCTGCTGGTGGCCCTCTGGGGGGGACTTGGTTCTCTCTCTCAGAGTCGGGTTGGCTCAGGCTTGGGTGCTCCGTGCCCACCCGCCTGCCTGCAGGCACACGCAGTCTTGGTCCCCAAGGACGGCATGGCCAGGCCCAGCACTGTGCACACAGTAGGTGCTCAATAATTACTGGACGAACAGATGAAACACACACTGCCTGGGAGGAGGGGCAGCAGACAAGCACACCGGCGACCAGGGTCACGCCAGGGGCTGGAGGGAAACCTGAGGCCATGTGGGGCAGCAAGGGCTTCTGGGTGGGGGAGGACTTCACAGACAGAGCGGAGGGAGGGGCTGGAGGGGGGCCGGGTGGGGGCCGGGTGGGCAGGGCAGAGATGGGGCCCCTCTCCAGGCACCGTGGCCACTGTCAGGGGGAGAAAGACAATGAACAGAGAAACGGAGGGAAAGGAGGAAAGAAGGGAGGGGTCGGGAGAGAAGCGAGGTGTGGTCCCCCCCGCCAGGCAGCAGAACGCGGAGCCCCGCTCTGCAGAGGACGGCTGGGACGCTGCCCCCAGCCCCGGACCCCCAGAGCACCAGCCCCTCCACCGTCTGGCCCGTCTCTTCTGCGGATGGGGAGCCTGAGGTCCCCGGAGGTGAAGGGCTGGGCAGTTTCGCCTGCGACTGGAGACCCAGGTCCTATCGTGGCCACGCCCCCTCCCTGAGGGGCCTCCAAAAGCAGCGATGAAGCCGTGGACGGGCAGCTGAGCCCAGGAGGTTCCCCTGGGCCACCCGGCTCTCGCAGCCGGCTCTGGGCACATGACTAGAGTGCACGGGGACCGCTGGAGCCTCGAGTTCCCCGACGTGTCCGTGCCTCCAAGGCCTGGGCCCGGAACTTCCCCCTAATCGCCTTCGAAAGTGACAGTGGCAAGTCCTCCTCATGCCTCTTTCAGCTTCTTGTGAAGTTCGATGTGAAAGCTCTTTGCCGTGGCCCTGGGCGAAGGGCGAGAGGCAGCCACAGGGCAGCCGCTCCCATCGAATTAGCGGAGCCAACGCGGGGCGCCGGGCGCCGGGCGCCGGGGACTCTTCCCATTTCATCCCCGGCTGCCGGAGGACGTCTGTCAGGCCTTTGTGACATCCGTCCCCTGCTCGGGGAAGTTCAGCCTTTGATTACTTTCAATTAGGTCCCCGGAACGAGCAGGGAGCCCCAGACCGAGACGGGGACAGGCATCTGCTGTCTCGTGCCGGCCCCAGTGCGCACTGCCCCCCGTGATCTCTCTCAGCTTTATAAATCATGGAGAAACCCTCCAAGTCACAGGGACAGTAATGAGGCTACGTGCGTGTTCTCACAGAACTGGCTGGGGCGGGGCTGGGGGGTGGGGAGTGAACGAGTGGCTTCTCGGAAGCACCCTTTAGGTCGCACCAGACAGACAAGGGCAGGAGGCTACTGGGTTCTGGGCATGGGACACCAAGGATGTGACTGCTGATGGAGGGGACGGCTGAAGTGGCCAGCGCCCGCTCTCCTGGTGACAGAGGCCCGATTCCTCTTGGGGGGATCATTGCCCCCTCATTGGAAGTGGTCTTGGGGACACAGGCAGGTATGGGATGCCCCCCACCCCCAGTCTGCAGGCCGGCCCATGAGCCACGGCCGGGGGCGGGGGGGGGGGGCACGTCAGCTTCTTTCAAATGTGGATCTTGAGTCAAGAATGAATCAGGAGAAAGTCAGGCCACGCTGCACCCCTGCCCCACACACTGCCCGCCAGCACCCAGAGCCCTGGGGACACTGGCCGGCCGGCCTTCCCCTCCAGCCCGTGAGCAGCCCCGGTGTCCTGGCAGGGCCCTTTCTGCTCGGAGTAGCTGGTCCTGTCCCGGTTGGCCAAACCTCAGCACCGAGGGCTGAGTGCCGGCCTCTCCCAGCAGACGGGGGCCGAGTCCTGAGCTGGGCCGGGGAACCGGGGCGCGGGGTGCTGGTGCCCCACGGGCAGAGGCAGCGGAAGCCTCCCTGTGGGGACGACCACGGACGTCTCCACGGCCAGTGCCCAGAGCCGGGCCTTGTCGGAGGCTTGTGGTGCACAGAGAGACTCACTCAGCTCTCCAAGCAGCGCCAGTAACACGGGACCCTCCCCCATCACAGATGAGGAAACTGAGGCACAGGGAGGTCAAGTTGCTGGCCTAAGTTCACCTGGCTCCTAGCACCCAAGCTTGGTCTGCACCTGGAGGTCTTTCCCGAGCCTGGGCACAGGAGCTGCTGGAATCACTGCAGCGGTCACTACGGGGGCTGCCCAAGGTGTCAGTCACAAAGCACGGAGCATCATGTGACATGGCCTCTTCACCTCGGGAGGGGTGACCCCGGGGCCGCGGCTCTGAGGCCCGTCCAGCCTTGTAGTCCTGGTGATCAGGCCAGAAGGCCATGGCAGGTCGCATAGCCCAAGCCCTTTCTGCCTGGAATCCCTCCCTGTCTCCATTGCCCTCGGGCGCACACTAGGTCCATTTAGCACATTGTGGGGACGCGGGTATGTTCAGGGTGCAGAATCTTCCAGCATCCTTGTCCCTGGTTCAGAGGCCCTGGCCTGCTGCAAAACCAGGTAGGGGGGTCGCGGGGTTACGGACAGGAAGAGATTCGGTTTCAGGAGCTGCTTCTGAGGCCACGCCTGTGGTCACACGGGCCCTGGACGCCTGGGCAGAGCACAGCAGCCCAGCGGCTGCGCAGGGGCACACGGGACGCCTGCCGCGGGAGGTAAAGGAGCATCGACCTTCACTGGGGTTTTCGTGCAGAGAAAGGACAGTGCTGACGTGCCCCGGTCCCTCAGGGTTGGAACCTGCTGCCTGGGAAATGCGTGGGCAGCAGCACCTTCCCGCCCTGGATGGGCAGGGTCAGGAATTTACGAAGGCTCCAAAGTGACAGATACCCCCTGTCCTGAATGTGTATTCTGTGGTTATTCCTTTTTCAGAGCGCATTTTCATGTCATTGCAAAGCAGGGTTTAATCGCTCACGGCAAAGTGCGCTCGGAACAGGAGCTCTGCTTTCCATGTCTTGCACAGTGAGGTTTCTGCAAGTTATTTTGGGGGCCTGCCGTGCATGGTGTGGGAGGCCGGGCGTGCACCAGCTCCCGGGCGGGGGGTGGGGGGGGGCGGCAGACACCAGGCCAGGGGCTGTGAGGATGCAGCTCCCAGGGCAGATCCGCGGCCGGCCCAGCTCCAGCCCAGCTCGCACGTCCTAGCTGCGTGACCTTGGGTGAGTGACAGCCTGTCCGAGGCTCAGTTTCCTCCTCTGTGATGCTCAGTCCAGCTGACCTGGGGCGTCGGGGGCCAGGTGAAAGGTATAGGTGAGGCACAGTGGTTGGGACGTGGGTGCCCCGACAAAGCGAGCTGTGATCACCCACAAAAGCCCTTGGGGGCATGAGATGCCATGTGGATGCCCAAGGTACCTGGTGTGGCTGCTGGATGAGCTTCCTGGCTCGTGAGCAGAGCGGCGGGAAGGAGGCAGGGCCCCCGAATGCTGCAGGGACGTGAAATGCATTTTAAACGGCCCCCCAGCCTGTTTGCACAGCTAATCCTCAGAACTGAAGGGGCTTGCCGAGGATGTTAGGGATTCTGTTTGAAATCTGCGGCAGGAATAATTTAAGAGCTCTCTCTCCGTGTGAGGAGGCAGGCGGTGGCCTATGAATCTGAGTTGCTCTCTAGTTCAAGTGTGAGGTTCATGGCCCCGGGGGGCCCAGGGTCCGGCAGCTCCTGACTTGCGGTTTGGGCCCTCAGAGCCGTCCTGCTGGGTCAGCACCCCAGGTCCCGCCGGCTCCCAGGCAGCCGTCCTCTTTCCCGATCTGTTTCTGGGAGGGCGCGGGTCGCTCCGTGGCCACCTCTGGGGAGCTAGAAGGCTCCTCAGAAGCACTAGGGTCTGTGGCCAAGGGGGTGGGGCGGTGGCACCACCCCAGGAGCAGAGCAACTGAGGACCCCGAGAGGCCTGTGTGGCCCCCGGTGGGGAGACCACCAGGAATGATGACATGGAGGGGACGGCAAAGCCACCCAGGGCATCAGGCACGAGCCCCCAGGGGAGAGTCCTCAGGACAGATGGCCAGGCTGCTGGCTGCCAGGGTGACCACACTTGGCACTGCTGGGCTTACCGATGTGACAGCGGGTGCCAGTCACGCAGCAACACCGGTGAGGCCGGGGGCCCCCAAGTCCCAGGACCCTTACACAGCATGACACGTTTCAATTTGTTTTCCGTTTTCAATGGGTTGATTTTGTTGGCTTTGCCCCTCGCTGTGGGCGGGCTTCCCTTTCCCACCACGAAGGCACGAAAGCTCAGTGTGAGCTGTCTTTTCCTTGCTTCCTCTTGTCCGAGGTCCGATCTTCATTGCCGGTGAGAACTGACCCCCTGAATCGGCTCTGGGAGCGGCTGCGGCCTTCACAGACGGATGCAGGAAGCCGAGAGGCAGCCTTCGGGTCCAAGTCTCAGCAAAGCTCGTTTCTCAGGCCTCCGCCCTCTGGCGTTTTCCTCCAGCGCCGTCCACGCCCACCCGGGACGCACTCTCAGCAGGGGTTGTATTTCTCTTCCTCCCTAAGAGTTTGGGGATGTTGGTGTTTTTTTTTTAAAAAAACATGATTTTTGCTGTGTTCTTCCAGAATAGCACGCCTGACTTAGAACGACTCTGACGGCCTCTGGCGGCCTGCAGGTCCTGCGGGGACAGCCCCCTGGGAGGCACCCTCTCGGTCACCGCCCTCGTCTGGGTCCCGTCCCGACCTCGCGCTCCTCGGCTGTGCCCTCTGCATGTGGCCAAGGCTCTGCAGCATCCTGCCCTGGGGCTTCCCGTCCCCCGCCTCGCCCCCACGGACTTTATGGCACCTGTGCTGGCCTTGGTGCTGCTGTCCCCGCAAACTGGGTACCCGATCCATCTCCACGCCAGACTCCGCCTTCCCGCCTGCTGATTGGTCCCTAGGTGTCGGCTCCTCCGCCTTCCCGCCTGCTGATTGGCCCCTAGGTGTCCGCTCCTCCTGGGCATCTTCGAGGAGGTGTGGCCTGTTTCAGGTCCCTCCGCTGGGGCTTCTGCTCAACCGTGAGTTTGTCTTCCTGGGGGTCATGCGCGACTCCCACAATATTTAGGGCCGCGGGTTAATTTGATTTCTGAGTCGAGCCAGCAGCCAGCATCGTTCCTGGAAACGCTGTGAGCAGTGACAGAAGGACGCCCTCAGCGGGGGGGAGGGGTGGATCAGTCCTGTGTTTTAATGCCAAGTGAAAGGCGCCCGGCCCACGGGACCACTCGCCACGGCCACCGCTATCGACATTCATTTCCCAGGTACCCTGCCGGGCCTGAGGTGGCTCTCGGTGATGGATGGGCACACATCCACTTTGAACGAGAACGTCATTTTTTGCTGCCGTTTTGGGGGTTCTCGTCTCTTTAGGCCTAGAGAGGGCGGGTTGTCATTGAACAGTGGTTACACAAAATGTCCTTTAAAAGAAACTCGTGTAGATAAAAGGCGAGTAGATTTAAATAGCGGCACCAGGGATGCGATAGTGCACACCGCGTCCGACCAAAGGCGGGGAGCTGGAAGGTGGGGAGGGCCCCTCGGGCCAGCGCGACCACCGGGGGTGGGCTGACAGCGAGCAGGGCTGTGCATGGCGACAGCTTCGGGAGGGGCGAGCGATGCTGGGGCAGCCGCTCCGCTGTGCCGCACGCGGTTGCTCTTCTGTTGCAAATCACATTAGGGATGAGTTCCGCATACGGTCCCACAATGCTCCGAGACACGGGGAGATCTGGGAAGGGCGGGGCTGGGACGGCAGGAAATCCCTCCACATCATTAAGATTGAGAGTTATCCCTTAAGGTGCCCACAGTCTCAAAACGCTGTCTACACCGAGGCTTTTCCCGACTGCAGGGCACTGCGGCTACAATGTATCTTTGCACGGTCCTCAGCTCCGTCCTTCTGCATCGCTCCATCGCAAACAGGCCCGAGGAAACAGATGTATCATCGCAAACAGGCCCGAGGAAACAGATGTAACCCTTAGTTGTGTGCTCAAAGTTGGGCTTTGGAGGTGCAGACCACGCTTCCGACTCAGCGTTCTTGGACCCAGAGCTGGGCAGGGTGAGAGCCCTGGCGGCTGGCTACTGCCACCGGGCCTGGGCATGCTTTCTAACCCACTGCCACCTACCACCGATGTCAGACCCAACATTCAGCTATGGGGTCTCTGAGTGACCCGACCAGGGTGGGCACTCCTCTCCCTGTACCCTATGCCCGCCTGCAGTGCACTTCTGTTTTGACCGGGGCCTGCTGGCTCACCGGCCACTTGCACGCTGGAGACGCATCTGGGCGTGCACCACCGTGTCTGCGGCAGGCCAACCTGGGGTGGAGCCCGCCCAGCTCGGCCCACCCCCACCCAGCTCGGGTCTGGATCGCCTGCATCTGGGCCAAGCCCGAGAGCCCCCTGCTGGGTGGGCTGTGCTAAGCCTCTCACGACATCTCAGGGCTGACCAAGCGCCACGTGCAGATGGAAGTCTCCGCCACCCTCTGACCGAGACATCTGCCGGTCGGCGTGTCCTGCTTCGTCCTCGGAGCCCGAAGAGTCTAAATTCCTCAGCGTGTCTGTCCTCTTCGTCTGTTTATTCCCTCAGGGCTACTTGGCCATTACAACGTGGCCCAGGGGCACTGGGCCTCCCGGAGGTCAAACCTCACAGGGGATGAGGGACTGTGGACCCCCGGCCGGGAGAAGGGGAGCTGACGGGGAAGGGGGTTTCTGGATCCAGTGAACTGAGCTCCAACAGCCTCCAGCTCAGACACCTTCCACACCTGGGGTCCCTGGGGTCGGCGCCCCGACTGCGCAGACCTGACGCAGACATCGCTCCACAGAGTGAGCCCAGCCCTGCCTGCGGTTCCAGAACGCGGAGGCTCTGGGCTTGGCCGCGCCTGCTCCTTCTTCTGACTTGGTCTCCCTGACTTTGTTCCCCACGGCGCTGTCTCTGCACAGGACATCCCGCGTGCTCTGGGGAAAGTAAGGCAGGGCAGCGGGGGGAAGGCTGGGGACTTGGGGCCGGCTGCTCACCGCGGCCACCCACTGGCGCTGGGCTCTGTAGCAGGGCAGGGCCCCGAGAGGGCAGGACACAGCCCATCCCCATCCGAAGACAGCTGCTGTGGCTGAGAGTCACTCAGCACAGATGCCCCCGCCCCCGCCCCGGCACAGAGACGGGCAGCAATTCCTCGCGTCCCTTGCAATGAACGACGCACGGCCCGTGGCTGGGTTGTGGCCGCGGGATTCAGGTGAACTGATACGCACATTCCATGTCCACCTAGCAGGTCTGGGGTCCCCACGCTAGGCCTGAGTGACACCCACAGGGTACTATCACAGGAGCAAGACATAAGCCTCCACGTACAGGGTCTCTGACGTGTTGGGGATACTCGTCCCAGCCGCCAGCCAGCTCTCAGCCGCCCCTGCCCCGCCCCCACAGCCTGCTCAGATGGCTGTTCCAGCCTGCAGAAGGCCCGTCCCACAGCGCTTCAGGACATGCAGGGTGTCTGTCCCAGGAGCGGAGACAAATTCTCTCCAAACCACAGCCACGCTGCAGATGAGGGGAGAATGCACCAGAACCGCCGGGACAGCGTCCCCGCTCGGCGGAGTCTGTGGTTCTTCCCTGCTGACGCGGAAAGCATGTTCGAGTCTCCTTCCCCCACGCGCCGGCTCAGCGGGACCGCGGCAGAGTCTTTGCGGCCTGCGCCCCAGGGCCTCAGCAGCTCCTGAACCTGCAAGGTCTGGGCCGACTGGGCAAGTGTTCCCACTCTGCAGCTGCTCGGCCGGAACACGCAGCACGCCCCCGTCAGAGCATGCGGAGGTCATCGTGACTCGTGAGAAGAGACGTCCTTTGTCAACATGCCCCTGGGGCCTGTCCCGAGCCCTGAGCCCACTGAGGGTCTGGGGGGGACTCAGCTTTTCTGTGAGCCTGTCCCAGCACCCCCCCACCCCCCAGCCTCGGAGACCGCGGGAGGTCGGTCAGATAGACGCCTGTCGGCCGAAGGCGACACAGTGGGCCCAGCGGCCCCCGCAGACCCTGGGCATCCTCTGGGGGCTCTGCCCACGGAGGCCTTGTTCCCTCCTGGCCCCTTTCTGGTGCCGGGTGTGGCCGCACAGGGAGGAGCAGCCCACGCGTCTGCACTACGACCCCGACCCTGTCAGAAGGTGGCCAGGACATAGGACAGCAGGCCCAGCTCGGGTGCCGCCGAACACCCCACGTGCACCCCTGCCGCGCGTGCCGGGGCCCTCGGGGCTTGTCCCAGACTCACCCCCTCACTCGCCGTGACCTTCCTGGCCTGGCCCAGGGCCAGACCTGGCCCCCAGCCCGTGCTGGTAAACAAAGCGCTATTGGCGCGCTGCCAATAGTGGCCGAGTGGCCGACGGGCCCCGTCACACCACCACGGCCGCAGAGGCCGGGCGGCAGCGAAGCCCGAAATGCCCGGTCTCTGGCCTTTCACAGGACGGCTGTGCCACTGGGGGAGAGCTGCCCTGCTCCACAGGAGGAGGGTTCTGGCCGCTGTTCAGAAACTTCAGTAATTAGAAACACGTGTGAACAGTCAGACCGAAGACAGGGGTCAGAGGTCAAGGCCAGGACCAGAGCCCCACCTCACCTCCTCCCACCCCTGAGAGCTGCCACCTGACAGTGACCGAGGAGGGGACCCCACTCACGCTGCCCACCTGCTCCAGACAGCTCGGCTGCGTGTCCTGCTGCTCTGTGCCACCCCGTGAAAGCACACTCATTAGTGACAAGGCAAAAAATCTTGACCTTTGCCGCCAAATGCAAGCCCATCCTTGGCGCGGGGAACAAGCCCGTCAGACATGATGGGCAAGATCCGAGGAGCAGAGCAGGGGCTGGGACGCCGAGACCCTCCCCACGCACCCGCACACGAGGGGCCCGCGCTTACCCGCACCAGCTGCTGCGGGAAGGGCCCGCGTGAGTTCTCCGGGACATTGATGGGTGGGATGACCCAGTCGCGCTTCTGTCTCCGCAGCCCGCGGGCGTGCGGGTGCTGGGGCCACGGGCGCAGCGTCTCGTCCGGAGGCGGAGCTGGGTCCAGGGCTGGCGGCTTCCTGCCTTTCTGTGGCGTCTGTCGGGAGGGGGAGAGAAGGTTAGGTTCTGCGCGGAGGAAAAGGCGTCGGCTCAGAGAATCTGAGGGAGATCGACAGAGGGAGATCGGACGGGGCTGGGGCGAGGGGCCGGGGGTCAGGGAGGACGTCAGGCAGGACCTCCACAAAGAAGGAGGTGACAGAACTAAATGGGGAGGAAACCACAGACAAGAAGAAAATGTAGTTAACTCTTTCACTACCGGATCGGATCTGAGCTTTTAAATCCTTCCAGACGGGAAAAAGTCACAAAGCGGAAGGCGAATGCATTTTAATGTAAAACTCTTGTTTGTGAAAACATATCCTAAAAGTGATGAGTATGGAACCCTTGATGAACCTGACTGTGGGTTAACAGCCGCACTATGTAAAGAGTCCTTACGAAACAATAACAAATTTGAATCTTTTTTTATAACTGGAAAAAAGACGCCAATAGATACGCAACAGCAAAGTGAACAGAAAGGATCAATAAACTTCTAAGAATGCTCTGTTTTCCAGTAATCAGACAATGCAAATCGAAGGAATGGGTCCTCTCCACCTACCGAACTGGCAGGACGAGCCACGCCAGACCCTCAGCCCCGAGCAGTGGGCCGTGGGTCAGTCTGCAGAGGGCTTGGCGGAGGCGGAGCAGGGACAGACTTGCACTGGGCTTCCCCGGCCCGGGTCCCCACTGTCTCACCTCGCCAGGCTCCCGCGTGTGTGGCGGCAGCAGTCACGCACAGAAGGCCTTCCTAGGTCAGCGCCCTCCTTCCTCTGCTGCCCGTGGGGTGTGCACTGCCCCAGCCTCTGTCCCAGTCGGTGACAGATGCTGCCTCGAGACTAATCGTCCTTCCTGACGACACCGTGTCCGGATGAGCCTCTCAGGGCTGCATGTAGGACAGTCCTGGCCACGTGGTCTCCCCTGGGTGCTTCCCACGCCCACAGGGGTGGCCAGTGCTTCGCAGGCATGGAGTGCTGCCCCCCTTCTCTGCCCGAACCCTCCCCAGTGCCAGTTCGGGGGGGCGGGTGTCAGCATCTTTGCTCTCCTAGGCGTCCCCAGCACGTCAACTTCCAGGGAGCTCGCTGAGACGCTCAGTCTCAGGTTCCACCCGCAATGTGCTGCCCCTGGGGAGGGCGGGGTTTGTGTTTAGGGGGCCCTCCAGGTGACCGGCATGCTCCACGAACTCCCAGCCTGGCCCTCGGCTCCCCTGCCCACAGGTAACGAGGTGCAGCTGCCCCGGTACCTGTCCTGGCAGACGGGCGCTGGTGAGTCTGTTCTTGAGTCTGCCCAGGGCAGCCAGACAGACCGGCCCCACAGACTGTGCACGGGACGAGGCGGGAGCCTTGGCCGCAGGCGCAACATCTGGGGGGGTGCTGGCTGTCCGCGGGTCCCCCAGGCCCCCGTGTGACGGTGTAGGGAGCACAGGCCTCCTGACCGTTGACACCCGGGCGCCAGCAGCAGCTCCCGTGATCCCTCTGAGTTTCAGACTCGGAAACTTAAAGGGTTTCCACGGAGCCACTGAAGAACCAAAAACCCTGCTCTGTCTCCGCTTGCCTAGGGAGAGCTTGCATGGCGCTAATTCCCCTAGTGTTTAAATAAATTGCCCATATTTGCTACTATTTTAAAGCTGCAAGACAAATGTTGCAACAAAACCTGGTGAAAGTCAACGCCAGACTGGCACCGGCTTCAGCCTGGAAGATGCGCCCAGTTCTCTGGGGAGAAGTCAAGGGTGACTGGGGGGGCGTGGGTGGGCGGGCGTGTCTCAAACATGCGGTGAGCTGGGCCCACGCGAGCACGGGGTGTAAGTGCTGACGCAGGCTCGTGCTGACGAGGAGCAGCGCTCCCGGTCACTCTCAGAAGTGCCTCCTAACTAACAGGTGTCACCGCTGAAGTCCCCGATGACTCCTCTCCTGTGTTTCTGACTGGAGGGCGGCTGCGTGGTGGGCAGCGGTGACAGCATGACCTCTGCGTAACTGTAACTGAGAATTACACGGGTGCTTGTGACATGTGCATGCATCTGTGTGCACGCACACACAGACACACGTGTGTCCCCGGCTCAGGGCCACACAGGAGCTGGCCCCTGTGCTGGACGTGGGGGTGGTGTGTCTCCGAGGCGCCCGTGGTGCGGAGGCCGGAGTATCACTGGGGAAGCCCTGACCCTGTCTGCTCCTTCATCGGCCTTTGGTCACGGAGCGTTCTTGCGTCAGCCCCACTCTCCGCGGAGTCTTGGACGGTTCTGCCTAACGTGGGGTTCCTCCTGCTGATCCCTGAGATGCGGAATTACTGGGGGGGGGTGCTGCTCCAGGTCAGGGCCCCTGTGCTGGGCGTGGGAACTTGGACTCCCTCTGGGCCTCAGTTTCCCCATTTGAGGGGTCGGCCCTTCGTGCTCTGGGGCCCCCCAGGCAGCTGCGGTGGGGGCAGCAAGTCCAGGGAGGGTAGGTGGCACCATGATGTCACCGCCTCGGCAGACGCCGGCTTTGTGCAGACGAAACTGCGCCCTGTGTGGGCCGGCCCCCTTGCAGGGTGGAGCCCAGCTCTGTCTTTGGCACGTGGGGGTCTGGGGAGCCCAGGATTGATGGTGTAAAGATCCTTGCCAATCAGCCCCGGCTGGTGTGGCTCAGTGGATTGAGCATGGCCTGCGAACCAAAGGGTCGCAGGTTCCATTCCCAGTCAGGGCACATGCCTGGGTTGCAGGCCAGGTCCCCAGTAGGGGGCGCACGAGAGGCAGCCACACATTGATGTTTCTCTCCGTCTCTTTCTCCTTCCTTTCCCCTCTCTCTAAATAAATAAAATATTTAAAAATGACCCATCCCGATCAGCTTCCAGTCAGCCCGTTGCGGGGCCTGGTAGCTCTCTCTGGGCCAGTTTCCTGGCCTAGCCTCAAATGCAGACGTCCTCTCTGTGCAGATGAAGCGACAGAGTCCCCCGACCCAGGGGCGCGCGGGCTGTTCTTCAGGGGAAGAGGCAACGGCAGATGAGCTCAGGAGGACAGGAGGAAGCCGTGAGGCTGAGGCCCCGATTTCACGGGCCAGCAGCATGACGCCAACAACCCCCTCCTCGCCCTCCCCGCAGCCCAAACCCGACACCAACAATGAATGACCTGCCCCCCTCAGCTTCCACCGGCCCTCCCCCTGCACACAGCCCTTCGCGCCTCGCGCCTCCCCCTCCCCCCTTCCCCCGCCCCGGGGCGGGCTGCTCTCTGTGTCTGACTGGGACTGTCGTTGGCAGTGACTTCCAGGTGAGGCCCCCGGGGGCTCATCAATATCACTGAGAGGCTGGGTCACATCCCTCCCCCCATCACTCACAAGGAAGAGACAAATAACGCAAAGCTGACCTGGGGCAGGTTTAAATTGTCGCTATTTCTTTTTTTAAAGTAAAAGATAAGAAAAGTGTGAGGGGCAGTCTCGCCTCCTCCAATTGCTGTGCAGACGTTGTAACGGACCCCACCTTCTTATTGCCAGCCACTCACTGCTGGGGACACTGGGAGATGAAGAGCCGGGGTGCGCTGGCTCAGAGCCCGTGGGCCGGCTCCCACAACCCTCGGGTGATGCTGGACCCGGGGGGGGGTGATCCTCCAGGGGAAGGCACCCCCAGGTGCCGCCCCGGGGGCCTCCCACCATGTTGGTTGAGGTGGGAGTGGGCTGGTTGGTGGGTGGATGAGCAGTGAGTTTCCGTGTGCTAGGAATCCCGAGGACGGGGCCCACCGCACACCTTCCTGACCCAACAAGCTAGGGTCCCTAGGTGGGGTCCAGGGTGCTGCGTGGTGGGTGTGCCCCTGAGACGCTGGGAGCCCCGTGGGAGACCCCCAGCGCTGTGGAGGAGGAGAGAGAGCATGGGGAGGCTGCAGAACTCACTGCATGTGGGCCAGGCCTTGGGGACGGCCGGGCCGGGTGGGAGCAACAGGGAAAGCTGGGCCCCTGGGGCCGACGGACTGGGCGGGGGTGGGGTGGCTTCCCAAGCACAGGCCACTGGACGTGGGTCCTGCTGCTGTGTGTGGGGGCAGTGAGGGTCCTCCGTTCCCTGGAGAAGGTAGCTCAGCAGAAGCTGCTCCCTTCGAGAGCCAGCCCGAGGGTGGAAGCTGCTTCCCTGCTCCCAGCTCCCGACTGCCTCTCTAGGAGCACCCAGTGGCCCGTCCCTGCTTCGGGCGCGCGGCTGGCATCCCCAGCACAGCCCGCGGGCCTTCTTCCCTTCCCACCAACCTGCCCCGGAGGGCGTCCCGCCTCCGCTCTCTGGCCCCAGGCGACTCGTCACGCACAGACGTGTTGACTCGGTCTCATTGGGTCGCCCCTGGGTGGCTCTGAGGTTTGGGTCAAGGGGGCCAGGCAAGCAGCTTGTGGTCGGGCCTGGTGTCCCAAGGCCGCTGCTTTTCAAGGGGAGCTTCCTCAAGACCAAACCCCTGGGACACGACGCGCTGCTTC
>PVJI01001268.1:0-190718 GCA_004026765.1 Micronycteris hirsuta
GAGACGGGATGGAGACGTGCTTGTTCAGATGCAGTGCAGAGACGGGATGGAGACGTGCTTGTCCAGATGCAGTGCAGAGACGGGATGGAGACGTGCTTGTTCAGATGCAGTGCAGAGACGGGATGGAGACGTGCTTGTTCAGATGCAGTGCTGAGACGGGATGGAGATGGGGACCCATGTGCTGAGCAGCCTGAGATCATGGAATGAGCCAGACAGGCGAAGGGAGGAGAGTGACCCTTGGGGGCTGAGGAGCCAGGGGTGACTTCTTAGAGGTGAGATTTGTGATGGTCATCGAATGATGGCGAGGACAGAGATTGCAGTCACCCTAAGAGAAAGCCCAGTGCATCGCAGCCTCAGGAATATCTTGGGCAGAGGCAGGTGGGTGGCGACGCCCATGGAGCCTATGGAGATGGCAAGGACCTCAGCTTGGCTGCAGAGCCATAGGGACAAGAGGAGGTAAGGCTGGCAGCAAGGGCAACATCGCATTCCCGAGGTGCCCAATCTCTGGAAGGGTTGACGCCCATGTCATGAGAATCTGGGACTTGTATATTCTTGCACCGGAGTGGACCTGACATGGTTGCAGCTGTGTTGAAAAGAGACTTCACTGTAGGCATTCCCTGAGCCCATGCGTGTGTATTTATGAAGCCCTGTGCGGGGACTCCCAGTTGGCCAATTGGGATGCGTAATTCTGGCCGTGATCCTTCTTGCCTCATCTCAGTGTCAGACTAATGACAGCTATCTTCGACTGAGCACTTCACCTACGCAATGCACAAGTAATGACTAATTTAATTCTCAACACAGCACGTTCATCGCCGGCATGCTGTGCTAAGAAAACAAGTCCATGTCGCCAGTTTTGGTGTACTAGTCAGTGGCAACGTGGTTCTTTTTGCCTCGTCCGTCACTTCTTGTCTGAGGAGCAGAGCACGTTGCCTTTCCCTGGCGTGTCTCACAAGCTGGCCCTGCAGCTGAATGTGTGAGCAGGGCCCCCTGGGAGCTGCATTACAAACAGGACAGAGACGCTCTTCCCAGGAGAGGCCATTATGCGGTGGAGCCCGGCAGGCGGCTGAGCTTTGGGTCAGACACACTCGGGGCCGAATCCAGCGCTGTCACCCATGGCAAGCTGGGAATCCCTCCTGAGTGGCATGTTTCCATTTGCAAACAACGATGTTAAGTTCCTGACAAGTTTCTAGGGGAACTGGATGAAATATCATACATGAACCATTGCGTGTAGTAGATGGCATCATGATTATTGCATCTTCAGGCCCTCGTAGCAACCTCGGAACCTATTTGATGCTAAGTTATACAGGGAGACTCAGGGCGGGGTGTCCTTAGATGCTGGTTTGAATTAAAAAACCACAAACCACTCGGAAGTCCTACTGTCCCCTACAGTATGCTAGTCGCAGAGTAGCGCACTGCTGACCTGAAACAGAACATCTGTGTGATTGAGGAATCGTGTTTTGATGATGAGTTAATATCTTTTTTTTTTTTCCTTCCCTTTACCAGGACGAAGATGATGGTATGTTCAGAAAAACTTTCTTACAACTTATCAATCATCCCTTCATTTTTCTGCTCAGGCATTCAAATGGCATTTTTTAGTACAGATACTCCACAAAGTCAATGATATCTATTCCATTAGTGTTAAAGAGACATGTATCAGTTGGCATACTGCATAACCAGAATAAAATGGGGCTGTTTGACCTGATTACCAAAGAGAACCACAAAGTTCATGCGTATCAGTGCAATTACTTAATAATAGTACAGCAAAATTAAAAATTGCACACATGGTTTGATAGAAAAATTTCTATTTATGCCCTCTGACACATGTGGGGGAAGGGTCGCTAACTGTAGAACGAGACAGCGTAAATCTGGCTTTCATCAAACACCACAAAGCTCGTGAATCATTTCTGAAATCCATACGGTTTCCCACTGACAATTTTCTGCCGAGTTAACATTTCAAAAATGAAAAGAGTCAAATAAGTGAGTACTATCAGGAATGACAGAGAACAGCAGCATTTGAAACGCACTCTAAGGTGATAAGTCACCTGGGAAGTCCTTGGGAGGTGGGGCTCCACCCACCGCTTCCTGGTCACATGGGACCTTTCCAATCCTTGCAGCCCCCTTTAGACTAGACTAGTCGGGGGAGCGGTTCGGAAAGGCTGTCTGGCCTTGGATCCTGACAATCCCTTTGTTTTTCCTCCTCCCCCACAGTGCACCAGAGGCCTCTGCCCCAGCCAACACTGCTCCCCATGAGCTCCAACACTTTCCCCTCGAGATCCGCCAAGCCTTCACCCAAGCACTCCCTGCCCTCGGCTCACCTGGCCGGAGCATTCTCCGAGAGGTTCGTGGCAATGTCCTTAAGATCTAACTTAACGCCTGGGCCCGCTGACCCTGAGCTAATGGCGGGCAGGCTGGGGAAGGAGGCGATGCGCCAGTAGGGTCAGAACATTTTGGGCCTTAACCCAAACCAAGCGAATCCTAAAGAACCACACGTACTAACCCAACCAGTGTCCTCTGGGTCTGTGCCTGGGGCCAAAGGGACACAGCATAGAACGCCCCATCGTCGCCCCAGAGAGTGGGCTCTTCGGTGGGAAATGGGGAATGTTTTCACTTTGTGAGTCAGACCAACCAGCCAACCACCGCTCAGGAAACCCAGCCACTTACACACTTCGAGTTCACTCTGCATCGTGTGAGAGCAGAGTGAACATGTACCTTGCACGTGGCAGACGCTGAGTTCACTGCACAGGCTGTTCCCTGCAGGTCCTCTCTCGATAGCAGTGGCGCATCTCAGGGCCCACGATGAGGCTGTCCAGAGGGAGAGGCATGAACAGGAAAATGACTCAGGTCATTTCTCCCTCAACAGACCCACCTGATGCCCCCTGGTGACCCTGAGACCCCCAGCCCTTGGGCTCACTCCCTCCTTTAATATCCAAAGGCAGAGGCCCAGTCCCACCTAAATACTAGAGGAAACTCAACCACTGGCATGACCCCTCCCCAGCTGCCAAAGAGTTGGAAGGATTCTCGTTTTTTTTTTCAACTTCCTGGGTGCCTATTGCTCTGATTTTGTTTCTTCCTCTTATCCTTCCAGCTGCTTTTCTTCTTCTGCCACATCTGCCATTTTCCATGCTAGTCACCCCATGCTGGGCCCCAATCTAGCCTTTATTCTTGCCAAATGCCATTCACATCTGATTGTGGAGCAGAGCTGACCTGGACAGAAGGTTTGGGCTAACGAGTGGGGGCGTTGCCGCTCAGCACGAAGCAGGTGGCATGAAAGGCCCCCAGAAGCTGTTACTGTCTGCGGCAACACCGCCTGGTCCCTGTTTCTCACCCACCCACCCTCTCGTTGTGCACCAACAGGCCCTAGGGATTCCCTGTTCCCCAATGCCGTGCCCATTACTGGATTTTCCTAATAACCATAAGACAAGTCCTCTCCCCAGACAACTTCTGCCATTCCCCAAACTCAAAAGCCTCAAACTTCAGCTTTTAAAAGTAACTTTCAAATGCCCTTTAGTTTTCTTGTTTTTGTTCTTTGGCTTGTGAAGCTTGTCAGACTTTGGGATGGCCCACAGGGGACAGTGGTGAGCTCACGTGGTTCCAGGGTGGGTGGGAAGTGGTAACAAAGGAAGTGGCATTTATAGTCTGGTTTCCCTAGTGCTGGCTCCTCCCCCTCAACCCAACCTGAAGTCCCTTCTTTGTCTCCACAGTAATAGCGGTTTCCCGCAGAGTGCCTCCCTGCCGCCATACTTCTCCCAAGGTTGGTACTCTGGGGTCCTGGGGCCCAGTCCAGGCAGCATACCTTCACGACTGGGCTCCCAACCCACCCCAAAGCCTCTTGACAAAGATTCTGTTGTTTCGGAAAGGCATCTCACTTTATCCAGCACTTACGCCAGTTTCTGCAGTGCACCAAGGGCCACTGGAATGATTGATACTATCCAATACACACACACACACACACCACCCACCCACCCACCCGCCCACCCCCTCTTCCCCGGGAAGGGGGCCTTGGCTTTCATCTTCCCAGCTTCCCTTGCCTGCTGTCTTTATACCATGCTCAGGATAGTGCGTGACTTTCTCTGTAGTTCCAGGTTTCCATCAGGACTCTATCTGTACTTCAGTTACAAATTGAGGAGCATGTTTACAATACAAAGAAAACCTAACCCACAAGATCCCAATTCAGTAGGTCTGGGTGAGGACGTGCATTTTAAATAATATCTCCTCTGATTGTCCAAGGAGAGTGGACAGCAGATTGCAAACTCTGGTTCTGACAGGTAACAACAGCCTCAAAGTAATCTCATCTTGTCCTGGGCAACTGACACTTGTCTTTGTGCACACAATGAAAACACTGTTACTGCCTCGTCACCCTGGCCGGGAATCCACTCTGGGGTGTGCTGCAGTCTGTGAAAGACCTGCCTCCTGAAAATTCTTTCTGCTGATCACATGAAAATGGCTGTGACTTTTTCAT
The DNA here is from genome assembly GCA_004026765.1 of Micronycteris hirsuta. Taxonomy (NCBI): domain Eukaryota; kingdom Metazoa; phylum Chordata; class Mammalia; order Chiroptera; family Phyllostomidae; genus Micronycteris; species Micronycteris hirsuta. The sequence goes on from PVJI01001268.1 coordinate 4,460, forward strand.
CCATGGATCTAGTCTCTTTATATTATGTAACATACACACCGAAGAAGTCACTGGACTTCGTGGTACTACCCTTAAAATTTCAGTGACAGGGCCGCAGAGGAATGCCTGAGCAGCCCTGTGGTTCTGAACAGGTGAAAATTATTTCTGAAGCTCTGGCTTCCTGAAATGTTAATTGCTGGACACAATTCCAAGGACATTTTTGGGGGGGAAGGGTTATGACAGAAGTGTAAAAGGCTTACAGTAAATTAACTTCAAAACGCTATTCTTTTGAAGGTTCCGGCGGCAGACCACCCCCCAGACCCGAAGGCAGAAACACCCCCTTGCCAGTTCCAAGCATGCCCCGACCTCAGTCCCCTGGAGGAGAGGTAATAAAGCAGGTTTTCAATTTTTTCCCCCAGCAAATGAATCATCATCAATTCCTATTGAATATCCTTTTGTACTTTTATCTTCCATTGGCCTTGTTTGTTTTTAGTGAAAAAAATTAAGAGGGAGGATCCAGATGAAAAATATGTTCTTTTTCCTTGGTGTTCTTAAGACTTTTCCGAAGGCAAATGTGTTTTGCATTTAACAATGGGCAACATAATCCCATTTTTCATCTAGTGCATGAGTAAGTCCCTTAACTGCTTGTTAATTCAGCTTTTTCATTATGTATATTATAGTAAACGGAAGACTTTATTATACCTGTATCTTTCCTGATTAGAGCTTCCATGATATAAGGCATGCTTATTCCCAGCATCACGATAGAATGCAGTTCACATGGGGTATCTCCTACTGAGGCCCACCGGAGTGACTGTAGTCAAGTTAAGAAAACAAATGTTTCAGGCCTCATGGAACTGAGGTGGTGATTTATGAAAATGATTACTTGGAGGCTTTTCTTTTTACTTAGTATGTAACTGCAAGATTTATTCAGTTTTTAAAAATTTCCATCTTCAGAATTCATTACGTGAAGAGTGGTATGTTTCTTACGTGACCCGACCGGAGGCAGAAGCTGCTCTTAGAAAGATAAACCAGGTACTGTGCTCAAGTTCATTTCTAAGTGGTTATAAATATTCATGGCAGGAGAAAAAGGGAGGCTTTTATTGAGTACCAATTATGGGCCGGGAGTTCTGCTTGGTTCATGCTCTTATACCGAGGGGACCCATTAGTACCAGTTTCACACCTACCAGCAGCCATAGTGATAACTCCTAGGACCCTGGGAAAAATTTCAATTAAGGCCGCCATTTGGCTGGCAGATCGGAGGAGAGACTTTATTATCGGACAGGCCCCGTGTCAAAAGGAGACTCTCCTCCAAATTTCCATCATCTTACCAGTTCCGTCTTCCCACTTAGCTGCCATTCACATCCGTGTGAGGAGACTGTATCCAGAGAGACAGCAGCAACTTTTTGCCCTTTCCCCTAGAAATTTCTAGCTGTCCTTTAATATTAGCAGGTCTTAACCAGACTTCTTGTCACCTGGTGCTGAACCTTAAGTCTGTATATGAGAGAGGAAGAAGCAAAGACCCTTCATCTTTCGTGTCTCCCGTCTGCACCAGTAGTTCTCAACCTTAAATGCACATTTAAATTGCCTGGGGAGCTTTAAAAGATTCTGGTTCCTGGATCTCACCTGGAGAGAGTCTGATTTAATTAGTCGGGGGCGCGGTGTACGCTCTGGGAGTCTTTAAAACTCTCCAAATGATTCTAAAGTGAAACCAAAGATCTGAATCACTGGTCCACGGCTAGGTTTTTTCAAGAGATGTTCTGATGAATTTTACTCATTAACTTGGCGTGAAAAAAATAAAGGAAAATCATTAATGCAGATTGATGGCTATTTAAAGTCATGCTGATTCAATACAGAAAGAGTTGTTTGTGTCCTTAGTAATTAATTCTATTTTACTGTCAGATCTTTACAGTATTAATATTATATAGCAGTAAGTTATGAAATAGAAATTTAAAATATAGGACAAATCACAACACTATGTTAGCAAAAACCAGAAAAAAACAGAAGCACACAGGCGGTCCACATTCAGTTTTGTTCAGGTGGAAACACCTCACCTGGAGATCTGGAGGTTTAAAAAAGTGCGTGTATTTTATAGGCATTTGGGTGTTTCCTACTTTGGCTGTGGAAAGAAGGGTTAGAAAATTAGCTCCCAGTAGTGGGAAGATATGTTGTTAACCAATCAAGTTCTTATTACCCTGGCCCCCGATCCACTCCACCAGCTATTATTTGTTTCATTGCTGAAAAAGGGGTCCTCTTCATCCAGAGACTTCAGAGGTTGACTTGGAAATTTCCAACAATCTCTGTTGCCTCCTTCTTGGCGACCAGGAAGTCCACGGCCCATGGGAGTTTAGCTGTCGGAGGAACTGAACGTTTCCTGACTTGCCCGCAGCAGCTTTCCAGATCCTTAGACACTTGCCTGCTGCTTTAAGGGACAACAGACGTGTTGACTTTCACTGCGCCCATAGTCACTAGCAGTTTTCCTTTTAGGATGGCACTTTCCTGGTCAGAGACAGCTCTAAAAAGACCGTAACCAATCCGTACGTCCTCATGGTGTTATACAAAGACAAAGTGTACAACATCCAGATCCGGTACCTGGAGGAAAGCCAGGTTTACATGCTGGGGACTGGACTCCGAGGGAAGGAGGTAAGGGCTTCCGGTTGCAACACTGCCCCCACCCCCTGGTTTTTTACACCTCTTTGAATACCTATCTACATGAATTTTGCTCTAACATTCTTTGCGGGACCATACGGTGTGGCAGCTTTTGAGTTAAATCACTTTAGGGAAACCCATCGTTTACGGAAAGGAGATAAAACAAAATGTTAACTACAGCTACCTCTGCCACAGGAATCTCTTATGCCTTTTATTCCAAAATAATCTAAAATTACGCATGTAACTTTTGAAAGAATATATAAACAGTTAGGTTTTTCAAAAGAGATCCAGATGGTGTCAAAGGCAAGCCCCTCCATCAGTCACCTTTGAGACGTAATTTTAATATAAGGTGGCGATGTATGTTTAAGGCTGTATTTTAAATTGACAGATGGAAAAGGGAAATGCAGAATTCCTGGTGTGGTGATCGTTTAGATACTTGGTTCATTTCTTACTAAAAATGGAGGTTTGGGCAGTGAAGGTGGCCAGGTTGCCAAGACGTGCCCCTCCGTGCAGCCCAGGCTCACACATCACTTCGTGGGTGGCAGTCAGACTGGCGTGAAGGAAACCTCTCAGGGCTGACTTTTGCAAAGGAGAGGAAGAGCCAAATGTAGTGCCCCAAACATGTGCTTTACGTTCAAAGTTCCGGGAGGGAGGATCAGCTGAATCAAACATTTCCAGAACGAGAAATAGCTCGCCCATAAAGTCCATCTCCCTCCAAATATTTTTAAGTTACGATCATGTTAATGAGCAGAAAAAAATGAGTGATTTTGGTCAAAGGTTCGCGCCGCGGGGTTGGTGTGGCTGGAGCAGCCCAGGCCCCACGGAAGCGGAGGGGCCTGTCCCCAGGGCCCCTGTCGGTCTGGTGTGGAAGCAACACAAGCACACATCACAGGGCCCCGGGGGGCACCTAGCGGAGTGGTCAGAGGAAGGGCACAGCCCTGTCTGCGGAGCGGAGGTGACTTCTGACCTGTGTCCAGGAGGATGGGTGGGGCTGTTCCCAGCTGGCCTTCAGGGATAGGGTGATCAATGAATGCAAAGTCACACCTACAGAGCCCTCATGAGTGTGGGGTGGGGGCACAGCAGAGAAATCATGAGGGGACTATTAGGCCATGCTGCAGATGTCCTCTCCACACACCCGGGACACTCTGACCTCCTGATTGCTTCCCCTCCTCACACTGTTGACGGCTGAGACGTGTGATGCAGAAACCAAAGCAAAAATACAAAGAGGGGAATCTTCGGGCAAAGGTACCATAATTAGATCCCCTATATATGATCCCCTACATGAGGGTAAATTAGATATATATTTTATAGTCAAGTATCTATAGTAGTCATACATATGTAGTCTATAATCCATAGTTTATTGGGTGTTGGTAGGGAATTATTTTTTCAAGATTCTATACTGGAAATCATTAGAATACTTGCCAAATTTTAGGGGTTTTTAAATCAAAATCCTCATAACTTCAAGAGGTAGGATATTATGCAGCTAAAAAAACGGAGGATGCATGCCGTGATACCTGTTCTAGTGCTGATTCACCTCCCGACTTTGGGTCTTTCAGGACTTCCTGTCTGTGTCAGATATCATTGACTACTTCCGGAAAATGCCCCTCCTGCTCATCGACGGGAAAGACCGGGGATCCAGACACCAGTGCACCTTAGCGCATCCTGCGGCCCACCCGTAGCAAGCTGGCCACGCAAGTAGCCTTCCTCCCGACCCTGCGGGCAGCCGGGGACACCCGTCACCCTTGATGGCTGGACAAACACTTTGGTCTGACCCGAACCCCTCAACACGAACACGAGGGCTTTAAAAAGTGTTTGAAATGAAGACTGTCAAGTACCCCATAACTTATTTATTCTTCTTCAGCATTTGTAAAGTGCAGGAGTCATTCTGTTCACACTTGAAGTCGAGTAGTGCCCTGTGGTAACTCATACAAATGATGCATATTTTTGGCACCCATTTCAAAGTACAGTAGTTTACACAGCTGCAGAAATAACGTGGGGCAAGTTTCAAAACACTTACACAGTAGTATTGTTATCACAGAAAACTGATGTTTTTTAAATAGCCAAACCTTTGTCAGGGGGAATCATCACTTTTGTATGTATAATCTGAAAATTACTAAAGTTACCTTTCTTAGCAGCAATAATTTAAAAGGCTTCAAAAATATTTCATCCTTTCTTATTTGGTGTTTCTTTTTGTTGGGGGGATTTTTGTATATTTTTTTATGAAAACATAAATACATGTTGGAAGAACTTCCTGAGATTAAAATTCATTTGCCTGTTGCTTTACTTTTGGGTTCCTAAAAACTTGCTTGACCTTGCTGTTTAGTCCGTACTATTATATTTTTGTTTTAAAGCAAATTTAAACTAAAAATACCAAAAGAAAACATTTGAGAGATGAGGTTTTATGTCAAATACACCTGTTTAAGTCCATTACATCTCAACTACCACATCCCACCTCCTCTACTCAAGTGATGGAGATTTTACCAGTCTTCCTGGGAAGATGAAAACAATGAATATACACAGAAAATTTTGATCAGCATTTCTGGCTAGGTAACCTTTCTTCCATCTCTTTTTATTCCCCTGACAACTCTGTCCTAAAGCTCTTTTCCTCATCCTCGCCAAAAACGCTCTACAAATCCCGCAGCGCCATTCAGCGCTGTCCTTAGTTACATGCCTCACTTAAGAGCAGGCAGTAGGCAGTCAGTGGTCCTTTGTGGGCGGTTTTACCCTTTGGGCCCTTGGTGGTTATTCCACAACTTTTATTAACAAAAATCGTTAGCTTCTCTGCTTGATCTGCAAGTTTTCAGAGTAGCAAAGTATGTCTTGCTCTTTCATTTTCATGAGGTACTAGAACATGGAAGGACCTAGAAAGTCACCGGGTTAAAATGGACAATTTCCTACAATGATATGTGGACACTTTTAACTGATGATGATGACAGTGATGTTTCACAAACCTTCATCCTTACCAGTTCTCAATTTAGAGTCCAGAACTTGGAAGTTCTAAAGCTGAAAAAACCCCACATTTATTTAGTGTGTTACATACTGAGCTAGGTCCTGGGTCGTGAGAATAGCCAACATTTTAAGTTCTGTCATGCAGTGAGCCGACCTTGTGCCCTGCTTCACAGTATTCTATCCTTTATATTCAAAAACATCTAAAGTGAAGGACGTGGGAGATTTTCAAGCAACTATTTGGTAGTGAATCCTGTTTATGTGGCAAATGAAAGCCTATTATTTTGAGTTCCCTTTGGTGGAGAGAGACAGAAATTAGGAAGTTTTAGGATAAAGGTATCCTGAACTGAAAGCTGGCCCACTGCCAGGACTGAAGTTGGTCAGAGTTCCTGGCAGTTTTTACGGCTGGCATTCTTCCCCCTTCTGAGGCAACGGCAGCCCCTTCTTCCGGCGGGGCCGCTGCACCTTTGGCCACAGACCTGGCATATGACCCAGCCTCACCAGTCACCGTTGCCTAGGACCCTGCCCAGGGGCCAGTATCTTAACCAAGGCTGGTGCCCTTCTATGGAATGTTTAACACAGGCTGAATCCAAGGCGCTCTCTTCTCCAGCGAGCTGCACACCTAGCGCTGTCTGTGCACCTGGAGCTGTCTGCTGTCGTGCCTTTGCCCTTCCATCTTTGGGAGGGAACCAGTCCGTAACAGGAGAGGGGGAGGCCATGGCCCAGAGACAGAACCAGGATAGAGACAGCGGCTCAATGAGTGAGCCCCTGACATCTACTCCAACCAAGGACGTCCACGTCAAACGACCCGATACATGCTCCAGCTGGCTTACGCTGTCTGTGGCGCTTGCTGCCAGGAGAGCTCTTACTCATACAAACTCACACCATCCATTTGAGATTTAGCGACTCTCAGCCTGAACCAGGCCTAAGGTAAAGGATGAGCAGTGCCACATGTCCAACTACCCTTTAGTGAAATCAATTAGCCATTCTTTGAAATATTAAAATAACAATCAGTCTTCAGGAACATGAAATGATTTACAACTCAACAATATTTACAGTATATTAAATACATTAGTAAGCTCAGTTCTCCCAGATATTTGTTAATTCAACAATACAGTTATAAATTCACAACAGACAAATAAGAAATTAGGGAGAAAAACGGTTAGAAGCAAGGGATACATCTGGTATTTTAAGCTCTTCAAAGGGGGGGCTGTTTCCTGCTGTTTCCGTGAAGTCACCTGCCTTCCCAGGATGACTGAAATGCAGAGTAAGGTCACAAAGCAGCAGCTGGGACAGCTCTGTGTGAGACAAAACGAGAGGGCGCTGTAACACGGCACGTCCGTGCAGACAACTAGTATTCCTCTCGGCAGCCACTTCCTAGTTCTTGACTGACTTTTCTTCCCAGGTGACTGCTGACCAAACCGCAATGTGGGTGTGTGCTCACTGTGACTTCAAGCCAAATGCATGTCCTACAAAGCAGCGTGACAAAAACTTACTAGCAGGGTTCTGCAGCCCAGCTTGTCAGCTGTCTTACTAACCTGCAGCCTGATTTACGCAGATCTGACTCACGGTTTTGGAGACTCACCACTTCTACATGTCGCACAAGCACACGGGATAGAGAATTACACAGGCCCGTAAGGCACGGCACAAACACCGGCAGCGTTATCTCCCAAAGCATCTCCCACTTTCCTTCAGCTCATTTTGTTTTTTGTGCCTGTGGAGTTTCTTTCCTTTTACTTTTTTTTTTCTTTTTGAGGTGGGGGCTAGTATTACCTCCATCTCTTTAAATGACATGCTTAATTTTTTCAATTTTAGGTATTATCTAGCCACTTCTGATTACAGAAGGTTAATATAGAACTCTTTTCACTCATGCTATCCCCAATATACTTGGGTATAATTTTTGCCAGCTCAATATTTAATATTTAAAAATTGTGATTACATAACTATTCTTCACAGCTGAGTTGTATAATGACATTTTTCTTTTATGTACTCTGCAGGGGTGTCCAACCTGCGGGCCACATGTGGCCCAGGATGGCTATGAACGTGGCCCGATACAAAACTGTAAATTTACTTAAAGCATTATGAGATTTATTTTTTTGTGATTATGTGTTGCAATGTATTTAATATGGGGCCCAAGACAACTCTTCTTCCAGTGTGGCCCAGAGACGCCACAAGGTTGGATACCCTTGCAGGGGATTTTCTTCATCTTTATCTTTAAACCTTTCTTTGGAGTTTATTTCTATCATCACATTTTTAATATCCAGGAGCTCCCTTCTGTTCTCTAAATATTTTTTGTAGTTTTACGTTCCTTGTTCATGGACCTAGCATCGTCCCGCCTGCGGATATTAGTGATAATTTCTTGGAGTTTCAGTCCCTCCACAATTTGCGCTCCTGCTCCCCTGACTGAATCTATGTATTGGCTCTGTCTCCACTCTGCACATTAAGTGCTTCCCTCAGTGGCCCGCTGCGCCCTAGCTGTTTGCTGACATTGAGGCCGTGGCAATGGAAAGAGGCCCGGAAGCCCTCTGCCCACAGGGGTCTGTACTGCAGGGTGACCCGACTGGGCACTCTGCTGGGGAAGCCTGCGCTAGCAGTATTTCTAGGTCTTTTAGCCTGGTCATATTCCTGAAAGAGGAATCTGCTTGAGGATATAAATCAGGCTGTCAATGTTTTATAGCCAAGTGGGAAGAGGAAGCTGGAGGTAAACTTGGTCTTAACACCCTTGTTTTTAGCACACCGCTCTCCCCCTCACCTGTGGCTGGTAGCTCCAAGCCAGAGATCCCTTGTTCTGCCCGCTCAGTGAACAAACCTGGAGTCCCTGTCACTGAAAATCAGCTGCCCAGTTAAATTGAGGGGGAAAGAGACCTCAGGGGCTCTGGAACTTCTGAAACAAACATTTAACCAGTCCTCCCGTTCTTAGCTCCACCTTCCCCACTTCCAGAGGATTCTGGTGCCACCACGTGTTGAGTCTTTGGGACTATTTCTTGGCTTCACCCAGCCAGCTCAGTTCGGATGTTTGGACTTTAGGGTTCAAACTTCTGTTTGTTTCCATTTGCTTTCTGGGTTGCAGTTAACACTTCTTTGAGACTTCTTTGTCTTACAGATTTTTGTCTGTTTAAAATCACTTTAAATCTCAGGTCTACCAGTGACTAGCATTTGTCCTCAGGAAAGTTAGTTAACCGCTCCACGTCTGTTCCTGTGTCTGTAAATGCCAATGGCACTATTTCCTACCATGTGGGGTTGCGATGACAATTGAGTCTATTGATGCAAAGCTCTTGGAAGAGTATCTGGATTATGGTGAATATTATAAGTGGTATCTACCAACATTATTTTGGGGGGCAGTGGGGTAAACAGTGTTCATTTGATCTTTGAACTCTACCAGAAGTCTGCCTTCCTTCAAGTTACAAGTCCCTTAGAGCCCCACTGGATGATATACCCCACAACTTTCCCGGAACACGCGTACCATATTTTTATTTCTATTTTATTCCATGAAAAAATACCTGCAAACTAGGACAGTTAATCAAATTTGAGAGGAATCTAAAGCATCTCAGTTTTACATGAGTGCAAGCATCCAGAACTAGTTATGCATTTAGTAAACATTTTCCAAGACCCTATGACCTCCAGGCACTGTGTTAGCGGCTGGGAATACCTTTAGAGAGCTTACGGGTGAGCAGGGATAGGAAAAGGCAGTAAACGTGTAATTACAACACAGTGTGAGAGGTGATGTGAAAAGGTGGAAGAGATAACAGGGGGGGGCAGGTGGGGGTGCAGCAGTGGGCATTTCAGAAGGCGATGCTCGTGTCAAGTCACACACACACAAAGACCGAGTGTGCAGATATGGTCAGAGCACAGAATGTGCCAGGACAAAATCCCGGGCCTAATCTCAAGAGGTTTCACAGTCCATTCAAGGGGGTTTGGACTTTATCTGGAGGACAACAGGGAACCAACGAGAGATTTCAGCAGATGTGCATTTTGCAAAGATAATCCTCACTGCAGAGTTGAGAATGGCTTCTGAGATGATGAATTAAACACAGCTAACCAGATTTCTTTACACCACACTCCTCAGTGCCGATGTTAATGCTGTAAATCTGTGACGGAAATCTAGAGCATGCTGTACTTCCCCAGCTATCTGACCCTGAGCATGTGGGCTCCATTCGTACTGCACATCGGCTACTAACATCTCGTAAGACAGCAGGGTTCACGGAGCTAAGTCTGGAAAACGCTGCCCCGGGAGGAACGGGCAGACACAGCGCAAGCAGCTCTGTTTGGTGCCAGAGAGCCCCCTTCCTCCTCCTCTTCTCTGTGACACAGTTTGTCTCCATCTGTGGTGATCCTCTCCTCCCCAGCTTCAGCAGTGGGCTCTGACTGGTCTAAACTGGTCTTGGCAGCCCTATTCTCCTTGGCAGCATCGTCTGCTGATACTGCAGAGAGACGCCTGTGATGCAGATCTGGCCAATGAAAGGAAAGTGGCAAGTGCTGGAGGGAACTGGGACAGGCTTACATAAACAGACACAGGCAGAGACGGTGTGTGTCTGTACCTGGCCATGTCTGCAGGCAATGACCATGAGAAGCGGTGAATGGAGTAAAAACAGTGAAAAGAACCCAATCCCCAACGAAGTCTTTAAAACTCCAAATTACCTTTAGGGCTTGCCCTACCTTAGCTCTTGTTACATTCCTTAGTGTACAAGTCATGTTAAGTTGGTATTTTTTTTATAGGTACATGTAGGCCTCACAACTATCTTCAAATATCCAAAAGCTGTCAGAAGAACTACATATCAATGCAGTTTTCATGGTTAGCAGTAGGGCCAGTGGGTGAAAGGAACAGGGGAACAGACTCAGACAGTCCATCAGGAGCAACTGTCCTCCAAAGGAGCAGGTGGCCTGCTGAGACAGGGAGCTCCTCAACACAGGAAATGTTTGGTCAGGGAGGGATTCTCCCTGGAACTGTACTGTCTATTTCATAACAATAACATGCAAACGTTTTAATTTAGTGATTCCATGCTTACCTTTCATCTTCTTCAGCTCCAAAGAAATTGCATTAATATTTTTGATTATGGCTTCCACATTTAGCTTATGCCCAGCGACATCATTCCTCAACATCTGATTTTAAAAGAGAAATAAAAACAATGTATAAATCAAAAGTATTTATGCACATTATTAAAATACTTATATTTTCAGTACTATAAAAGGAAAATCTGTTTTTTCAGAACTGAAATAACTGTGAAATAACAGTCTTTGTAAAGTGGTTAGAATTCTAACATAAGGGGGCATCAACTTGTTAATATTTTCTCAACCGAAAATACTACCAACTGGAATTCTTAGGACCTGGTTTCCCCTGTGATCAAACCGTCCCCCCAAGGTAGGGCCCTCACCATGGAAGTGCAGAGGCCCCCCCTTTCCAGAAAGCCTGGGCACTTACAAACTACCTCACAGCTGAGCAATCATGTAAGACCTTCTCTAAGACAGGGTCTTAATCTAACTTATTCTTGAGTGACAGGGTCCACGTATGATTTTTTTTAAAGAGAGTAAAATTCAAAATAAGATTCGATTATAATTCATTGACTGAGAGGATGGCAAAATGACCACTACTATGATAGCTAAGGGAATTAGGGCAACCCAATTCCATATTTGAATATTGGTCAACTGAAATCCATACATAAATGTGTTACAGCGTTTTATATACATTATGTATACTTAAACAACTGTGTCAGAAACAAATGCAGAGGTGGGTCACTAGAAACTAACCTTAGCCATTCACCTCTCTCCAAACAGCTTTGGAAAAATGAACCCCAGGCCACACACACAGCTCCCGGCCACGTGAAAAGCGGCCAGTTACCAGGCAGTTATGTGGCTTGTCCAAAATCATGAAAAACTAACCTTTATTTCCTTGCCTCCACCTTCTCCTGAGCCACAGGGATTGATCTGTTTCTCTCCCGCACTTCGGAGCCACTGTCAAGGAAATAAAAAGTTCGTCTTCAGGACAATCTATAAAGCACGCTTTGCATCCACTGACAGGCCCCTAGCGCTGAAAAGGAAATGGCGGCTCTCATGGGTGTGATGCCCCCAAAAGATTCAGGTCCAAGGGGAAAGGAAAGATGACACAAAAATAAAGGGGGTGGGTAGAATGTAAAAATTAATTTAAAAAGAAAAACAAGAAGGAAGTAGAAACTAAATAGATAATGTCTAAGAAAGTTGACCCTCCTGGTTTGGGGTATGGCCACCCAGGACTCTCAATCCCCCATGGGTAGGTGGGGTCAGCAACAAGACCCCACTAGCCAGGGCTGGCCAGGCCATTAGTCAAAGACATGGTGGCTGAGGACTGCATGGAGCTCTTCCCAGGAGGTGGGTGGACACCGGACTTTGGGGCGACAGAAGAGTGGGCTCAGAGGTCGAGACCGCTGCCCGACTTACAGCCAGGAGGCACCGCACACTTGGCCCACACCCTGCGGGCGACTGTTACCCCAGAGCCCATGCTCTACCAGCCGGACACTCTTCCCGGCCCAAGTGACACCCGCGAAGAGCCCCGGGTCTTTGGGGGCTCGTCCAACTGCCACTCGGGGACTGAAAATGGAGCCCTAGGCAGCCTCGGTGCCCCCTCGGGCTCCCAGATCCATGGGGCTTGGCAGACGATGTGCCCGACAAATGAGAGCTATTATCACTCCTCTACATTTTTGCAGATGAGTAGAGTACAGATGAGATCAGAGATCTTAAGCGGTTTCTTGCCAAATAGACACACTGGCATTGCAGCCATCTTGGCTGGATCCCAGGAGGCGTTTGCCACCAGCCCCTGTGCGGCTGCCTCAGACTTTCCTGGCGCCCTGGGGACAGGCATCGGCCTCCAGGAGGCGCTCCGACCTGCTGTATCAGGTTCTAGGCCGGTCTTAGTCTTCTCCAAGCCTCCCTGGTAACACACACCAGCCTCGGGAACCAGTTCCTTCCGGACAACCGTTCTTTGAGTGACCCCTCAGACACCGTAGGCCCTGCCCAGATCTGCCCGGCAACAGTGCTGCGGGACGCATCCACCTCCGCCCAGCAACAGCTCTGCCTGACGCCACCACCTCCGTGACGAGTTCCGGTCCTCGACGCCCACTAGTTCCGGCCTAAAGATGGCCGCAGAGGTGGCCCGGAATGTCAACAGTCTTTACCCGCCCCTTGTCCCCAAACCGGAATAACCCAGGCCGGCCCACATCCGGATGTAGTCACAACCCACCAGGCCAAAGGTCACACAAGCTCTGGCCGCAGGGTGGGGCCAGCGGGCGGGGCGGAAAGCGAGACCTGGCTTGGTGATTGGCCAGCTCCTGTGCCTGATGCAGCCTGGGAGCTGTAGTCTAAGACAAGGCCCCTGTGCAGAAGGTTCTAGATCCTGAGCTGAAACTGACTGGCGGGAACGGTGCTGCTTTGCCTATTGTTCGTCCGGTGCTGTGCTAGATGCTCTACAGGCCTTGTCTGCATTAATTTTCTCCAAATAGGAGTGCGGTTAAGGTCGGAGTCTGGACTGAAAGCGCTGGGGTTTGAATCCTACTCTATCCTTTGTTTAGCTCTAGAGAGGCTGGGAAATGCATTCAGGGCCCGAATGTCCTCATCTGCCCTGCGCAGATAAAAATAACTGCCTTCCAGTGTTCTAGTGCATCAAAAAGGGTTGGCAGACGATGTGCCGACAAATGTGGGCTATTATCACCCCTCTGCATTTTGCAGATGAGCGGAGTACCGATGAGCTCAGCGGTTTCTTACTAAATAGAGACGTTGGCATTGCAGCCGTCTTCACTGGATCCCAGGAAGAGTCTGCCGCCAGCCCCTGTGCGGCTGCGTCAGATACTGTCCTGGGTCCCACGGGGACAGGCCTCTGCCTCCAGAAGGAGCTCAGCCCCGCAGGAGCAGGTTCTAAGCCAATCTTGGTCTTCTCCAAGCCAGCCTCGGGAGCCAGTCCCTTCCGGACAACCAGCAGTGCATCATCTGTTACTTAGTTCACGTCCAGGTGCTTTCCGTTTAACACAAGAATTTGTCGTCTGGTTCAGAGTTAGATAGATGAGGAGCGCAGGGGAGAATGGAGCGTCAGTCCTCAGGATAGCCAGCCGGAGTCGCTTGGAAAAGGGTATCTTTCTTTCTCTGAACTTCATTTTCCCCGTCTGCTTTCTCATGAAAGGAATGGGCTAGATCAGTGTTTCCTAAATTTCATTCATTATGGGGTCACTGTGTGTCAGCTATTTCATTATTACCTTCATATTTTAAATTCACTTCCCTTTAACATCTAGTAAGTCTACTGGAAAAGCTATCACCAATGTAAATGGAAGAAGATACAAACAGAAGGTACTAGGAAAGATAAAAACAATAAAAATAAAACATTACTTTTAATCATCAGGATGTTCTTGCCTGTCGATGGCTGTGATCCTGCTGCCTGATCTTCTTTGTTAAAATGGGTTTGTATTGCGTGTTGGAGAAACGTTAGTGTAGCAGAAACGGAAACTCACTTCTTCATGTAATCAGGATTACAAGAGGTGGAAGGGGAATACCTCGCACCATGCAATTACATGATTTTTAGCGCCCATGTATCATATAAAACCATCACTCATACCCCCAGTGGGAGAGGTCCGTCCCACCCTTTGCAGAACTAAGATCACATGCTGTCCAATGTCCCAACCCTTTCTAAGACTCCTTCATTCCCAACATGCTGTGGATGCCTTTCAAAACTGACCTCCGTCCTGGAGGGAATCTTCCCACAACCCTCCCCGGTGCTGCAGTTCCCTACCAGTCTCTCTCTCTCTGCCAGTGCTTCCCTCCCTCAGCATTTTACCTGCACACACTCGCTAGTGTCAGACTCCTGCATCTTCTTGTTTCTGATATGTGTGCTGAGCATTTTTCTTCTAATTCTTCAAGATCTGAGGAATGGAGGAAAAAGAGGCACAGGTGGTCAGAAAACACGTTATTGGAGTTCTCACTAAATCATACGCTATGTCAGCTGCTTTCCTGTTCCGACAACTCTCTGAGGTCGCAATGATCACCCCAGTGATATGGAAAACGAAGCTGAAACTCAGAGGGTTTAGTGCCTACTCTGGGGGCATAAGAACCAGCATTACGTCCTGTCTGTGCGGCTCCAGAAGCCTTATTTTCTCTGTGCCCCGTTGTCTCCAGAACAGGGATACAATCTCTTGAGGCAGCAGAAAAGTACCTCGTGGCTCCATAAAGTTTAGGGGTTTCCTGATCACTGAACTTCAACACCCTAATACTACACACACAAGCACGGAAACACGGAGTGACCGACAGAGGGTGAATCAAAGATGTTCACAAAAGCGAAAATAACTGCCATCGCTGTTTTATAAACGCAGGGATAATTTAACATAAAAAAAAAGGGAAGAAGGAAACAGAAGGAAGGTCGTAATAATGTCAGAAGGAGACAGGCTTAACTGAAATCTTATTGAGTACATCTTTTTTTTAGTCCTCTATACTGATGCAGACTAGTTAAAACTGCCTCAGATCTGCAGGATTCTATTAGTTGTTGGAAACTCCCTACAGATAACAGCAGAAGAAAAGAAGGTGTTTAAGAGAAGTAGAGTGGAAAAAAGTGGGTAGGAGGAGGTGGCATTAGGACTGAGAACCCTGCAAATTGGTGATGACGGTGGCAGGCTGAGGCGGAGGTGCCTCTCTGGAGTCCCATCCCCCCCATCGCACCGCACCCATTCACAGGGCCCAGCCTGCATTTGCGGCCCTTGCTTTGAGCTCAGCTACCTGCCTGACGGGATTCTGTTCACAGGACTTTTGAACTTCATCCACCCAGAGTGCTGATGACTTCTTATGAGTAGATTCAAACCAGTGTAATTTGGGAAAGATCATCATTAAACTTTTTTTTTTGTAAAAAAGAAGAATAAACTCTGTGTTGATGTTAAATAAGTGTTCTAGGTGGGAATAAAAAAAGATATCTGACCTTAGAAAAACATTGTAATAACATATTTTTCTCCATAAAAATGTCTTGAAGCGACAATGACTACTTATTGGGGTGATTTTCCTCCTGCAGTACAGATTCCTTTTTTCCCCCCTAAGAAAATAAAACTTTAAAAGCATGATCTGCTACTGAGGACTTGAGGCTGTTACAGATGAGGCCCTAAAAAAAATCTATCTCCCTTAATAATTTTGCAAATACAGCACTTTGCTGGAGCCCAACACAGGTTGTAGCAGTTAATTCTAATGTTAATCAAATAAAGGAAATTAAAAAGCTGGTAAATTCTCCCATAAAGAGAAAAGCGGTTATAGAACAACAAGGTGATGAAGTGTTTTATGGACCCAGGTATATGTGCCTCGGTTAATTTTATTACAAATTCTTCACATAAAGTCTTCATTTCCAGGAAAACCAATTGAGTGAATTATCTCACATCTCCCACTTGCTCTCAGAGCTCCCATTGGCGTCCTGCCCCCGCTCCTTGTCAATGGGAAGTACTGGTCTCTGTGCCCAGGGGCTGGCTTCCCACTGGAGCACCAGCAGCCTCTGAATATCGCTTTGTACAACCCTTGGGGACCCAAACTTGGGAGGTAAGGAGAACGTGCTTGGGTCATTACCTGAAGAACTTGATGAGTGCGTGAAAGATCAAGGAAATTCCCGTAGGCCAGAGCTCTGCTTTTCCCATAGCCAATCACATGCAGGAAGCCAGAAGGCCTGTGACTTCCGCCACTGTGGTTTAAATTGAAAGTTGGATTCCCTGCCCGCTGTCTTCTTCAAGTAGCTGGTGTTACATTGGGCAGAGTTGTTTTCTTTTTCTCTGGAAGAAACACGAACTGTAGAAAGGTGTTGTCAGTGAAAACCCAAATTGCTCACTGCGTTAACTAAAATCTTTCCCCTTCTAATTAAGAAAATCCATAACAGAAGAAAATCCTGCCATTTGTGACAACGTGGATGGAACTAGAGGGCATGGTGAACGGACAATAAGTCAGAGACATGGGAGTGCTGTCTGATCTCACTTATGTGTGACATCTCAAAACATTGACCTTGTAGAAACAGAGAGTAGAGGGTGGTTTCCAGAGACCGGGAGGTGGGGAAGTTGGAGAGAGGATGGTCAACAACTTCCAAGTACAAGAATGGTAAGTTCCAGAGGTCTGACATACAGCGTGATGACTACAGTGAATACTATAGCGTATACTTGAAAGGTGCTGAGAATAGAGCTTTAAGGTTCTCTCCATAACAACGAACAACAACAGAATGGTGATGGTGTGAGGTCAAGGATGTGGTAACTAACCTCACCGTGGTTAACATTTCACAATATATACAGATATCACATCATCACGTTGTACACCTTAAACTTACCCAACCTTGTAAGTCAATTATTTCTCAGTAAAGCTTGGAGGGGAGGGGCGGAGAAGGAAATTAGAGTTCTGTACCAACATCTCCCTCTAAAATAGAAAGCTACGGCCCTGGCTTCTATAGCTCAGTGAATTGAGTGTGGGCTGTGAATCAAAGGGTCGCCAGTTCAATTCCCAGTCAGGGCACATGTCTGGGTTGCGGGCCCAGTTCCCAGCTAGGGCCATGTGAGAGGCAACCACACAGAGATGTTTCTCTCTCTTTCTTTCTCCCTCCCTTCCTCCCTCTCTAAAAATAAATAAATAATTCTTTAAAAAAAAAGATAAAATAGGGAGCTACCCAACTGGAGCTGCCACATAAAGTACAGGGCATCCGGTTAAATTTGAATTTCAGGAAAACAACGGATCATTTCTTTTTACCGTAAGTATGTCCTGAGTATTGCGTGACGCATCCATATATAAAACATTTATTTGTTTATGTAAGATTTAAATTGAACTTGGAATCCCGATGTACTTTTATTTGCTAAATCTGGCAACCCCATGCCTAAAACAATTCAACCATGAACAGAGCTGGCTGTCTGAGGCTGGTATGTAGATTCCGTAGGTACGGAAGCCAGGAGAATACTGATGTTTTCCAACTTGATGTCCAAAATAATAAAATGCATCTACTCACTGCGCCAGGACGTGGCTCCCTTCTTCAACATTCCCGTAACGCGAGAAGAAGCTAAGTCTCTGAGAAAACAGACGGACGAGAGCTGGCTATACTCAACATGGTGCTGCTTTGGACAGAGGCTTGCTCGGCCTGTTTGTCTGAAAACCGTTTGCAGCTGGCGTTTTTGGAAATGCCCTCATCCAGCCAGGCGTACTCGTGATATCAGTTGTGTTTATTTCCAGAGGCCCACCAATCAGAGAACACCTTCTGTCCCCAAATAAAATATGTTTCTAATCCTAACATGTCAGCCTTTTGTCCCCCAACAAGACTTCCCCTGTTTATTAAAGAAATAGATTCTGATCACCTGTTTCTCCCTCTGGGCATGGCCCCTAACTCTCATGCCTCACCGTCATCAGCCAGCCATGCAATGAAAAATGAGCGTCTTTAGGAAAAAAACATTGTCTTCAGGAAGTCAGTTACAATGGACTATTGGTGTGTACTCACCTTTTGTAATGAAAAAAAGTGTATGAGCACGTTGGGAAAAACCTTCACCAAAATGTGAACAATGGTTATCTCTGAGAAGTGAGATTTATGGGTGATTTTATTTCTTTGCATTCGTTTATTCAGCCTAGCTGCAACGTTAGTCCCAACCCTCTGCTCTATATTTTAAACTCTACAGGGCATTTCTCAGGCTGGTACAACATCAATCACTTTAAAGCAGAGGATCTCAAATATGATAATGTGCAATTTCTCAGGCAGTTTGGGAACATGCAGATTCTGGGACCCAGCCCAGTGACTCTGCTTGAGTGCTGGGGCTCCCTGGACCTGCACTTTAAATCCCTCCCCCTTCCATTTTAACCTCCACGGACTGGGGGCCACACTTTGAGGAATACAGTACTGACTTACAGCTTCATTAGACGTGTCTTCTACACATCTCAAATGGGTGGCCATAGTGGAAACTTATCTTAGTGGCTGCTGGTGCCAGAATTTAGTCATTTTTTAAAAATTATACACATATACATGCATTACATATAATAGACGGTGCGTATAATTTTCAGGCATAAGTCAGATCCACTGAAGATTCATTTAGGAGAGGAAAGTGTTGCCCGCACCCACCCCCAGCCCCGGCCCCGGCCCCTGGCACGACAGCAAACGGACTCCGTGAATATCTGCTTGCTTCTTGGAGGTGGGAGGAAAGCGATGGATATTCCAGCTTCAAATTCTTCCTAATTTAGGTCTTTATTTCTTCGGTTTCCTAGCCTTTTTATTTGCACATAGTACATGCTCAATAAATCTTACGAATGGGCCAGTTGGCCTAATATAGCGGCATCCTGGAGAGTCAAAGAAACCAAGGTGTGTCTCCGCACCTGCCACCCCGTTGGACGCTCAGCAAAGCTCTGACAGCCGAGGGGTTCTTGGTCCTCTGAGGGAGGGACAGCCCCACGCTGTCTCAGGAGAATGTGGATAAACCACAGCAAGCTGAGCGCTGAGAATCCCCCCACTCAGCTCTGTTTTCTGATTCTGGCTCACAGACCAAAGATCCAAGAAGCGATTTAACAGCTGTTCTAGTAGTGCAGCAACCAGCCGGAGAGCTTCAGAGCAGCCCGTGTGGTGTGGGCAAGATTTTGAAACTCTGGTCTCTGATTTTAAAAAAACAACAACACACACACAAAAAAAAACCCCTAAAAAACTATCTCAGCTGTGGATCATCATTTGAATAAGAATCAAATGACTCAGGATCTGTCCAAAATGAAGGATGTTTTAATACTTTGTGTGTAAAAACACTGATATTTTGCTTCTTTTTTATTAAACAGATTTTATTATTTTTCAGAGTCTTGTCAGCATAATCATTTTATGGGCGGATGAAATATTCAGCCCTGCCGCTGCTGGAGTCCTTGCACAGCAATTACCTTGTGGCACTTTCACCGTAATTAGGTTTTCGCCAAGGATTTTTTCCCCGGGTCTATGTAATAAATGAAATATGACCAGAATTTAAATTTGTCAATTACAAGCAAGCATGGTGCGCAAACACACAACAGAGCCATGAATTCCAAACCACAGGCTTGGCATTGCTGAGGGGCAGATGCTCTGAAAATTAAAATGGAAATAAAACTACTGACTGGCACATGAATTGTGGCCCCAAAGAAAGCAGATCTCCCCTAACACTATGCAACATTCTCCCCAACAGTGCCAGCTCTCGATTACAAATTCGTCAGCGTGAAACTGGCAAATCCAGGAGCAAGCAGTGGATGGTTGTTAGAATAATCCAGGCAGGGCTCTGATCTGCTGCCCTGTGGATGGCCGTGTGCCCTGAGGCCAGATCAAAAGGATTTTGGACATGGCCGCCCTATGCTGGTGGTGTTCTCTCGGAGCGGCTCAAGGACAGACAGATGCGGGGACAGGCTTGAGGTCTCCCTGCCACTCTTTTCCCTGCCGCGACTTCAGTAATTGCTGCTGGGGGGCCCTCTGCCGACTATTTCTTATACAGGGAGAATTCTGAAAGGCTGCTCTGTCGAGGACCCTGAAAACCCATTTATTTCATTCAAACAGCAACAAAACAAAAGGAAATTTTTTTTAACTTGCCCTAGGCAAGCAACATAAAACTCACATTTCAAAAAACTTACCGAGTACCTGCATTTATTCACGTAACCAATCTTTCCTGATTTTCTCGTCTGCCAGACACCGTGTTTCAGGCACAGAGCGGGGAGCGCCATCCGACAGGCCCCTTGCTATCACAGAGCTCGTGGTCTGGGGGAGGAGGAGGACTGGAACCCATAAACGGCACAAATACACATTAAGT
Organism: Micronycteris hirsuta; assembly: GCA_004026765.1. NCBI lineage: Eukaryota > Metazoa > Chordata > Mammalia > Chiroptera > Phyllostomidae > Micronycteris > Micronycteris hirsuta. The sequence continues at coordinate 24,766 of PVJI01001268.1, forward strand.
GACAACATAATTAGGCACCATCCAGGAAGGATGGATGTATGTTATGGTAGGGCACGTGACTCGTGGAGGGAAACTTTAGGGAGGGCTTCCCTGAGGAAGGGACATTCTGGTGGAGATCAGGAAAAAGAGCCTTCTAGGCAGAGGGAACAGCAAGTTCAAGGGGGAGCCTGGCAGGCCAGAGGGCTTGAAACAACATCCAGCCAGGATGGAGGGCAGGGAGTCCGGGATTGGGGTGGGCCGGTGGCTAGGGCAGGAGGAGGCTGAAGAAGGGGACGGGGCTGGGCCATGCCAGGGCCATGGGGATGACGTCAAGGTTTCTGGTCTCCCCTGATCCCTGTGCCAAGCCAGTGAGGACTCTTAACAGGTGGGGGATGGGCATGTGGCGGTTGATATGATCACACTGGTGGTTTGGAAAGACGCCCCTGGCTTCCTGATGGAGATGGGATGGAAAGAGGGAGTGGATAAGCGCAGGCAGGCTACTCGAGGGTCTGATGGGATAATCCACGTGAAAGAAGGCAGTGCCTGGTTTAAAAGGGTGGCAGCGGAGGTGGAAATGAGATTAGAATGCGCACAGACTTGGGGAGGGGTGATACACGGTGATGCAAGGAGGTGAGGTTAGGCAAGTCCTACATTATCTCATTTAACTGTCAAGAGTTTCATGTAATAGCCTCATCTCCGGGTCATACATATGGAAACTGAGGCTTCAGAGAGGCTGCGTGTTGGGCTTGAGCTCATTCAGCTGGGAAGGGGCCAGGCCACAAGCCTGCTAATCTCCTGTTGGGTGTCTGAGGCCACATGGGGGATTGAATTAGCAACCCTGCCCCCTCATCCTCCCAGGGTATGCCCACATTCAGAGTGTTCGCAGTATTTGTTTCTCCGTCTTTCTTTCCTGCTAGACTGCGAGTTTGCACTGTCCATACTCAGCCCAGTGCCTGGTGCAGAGTGAGAACCGGGCAGTGCCCACTGAGTGACTAGGAAGCCCTCTGCAGTCTTTCACAGCAGGGGGCCAGCTGCCGTGGGGAAAGTCTGTGGGAAGCCACAGTCCCACTGGCTTAATTGTCCCTTGCCCCAGGGGACAACAGTGTTGGGATTTTTTTGCTGGGATGCTCAAAAAGAGCTTTCAAAAAGGATCTAGAAGTTTCTAGTTACCTTGTAGCTTTAAAAGCCTAGAGGCTGTGGAATGCTGTGGCTCAGGATTGAAACCCTCGCTCCTCAGCTCACAGGCTACACATCAGAGAGCCACACTGCTTCTGTGAGTATTCAGCCTCCTCAGGTGTAAAATGAGGCTACTTTGAGTTTGTACTTAATGGGGGCTGCTTTGGAGATTGCATCATCTGTGCAAAGCGCCTGGTGCATTAATATATTGATTCCCCGCCTGGGTAGAAAAGGAGGGTAACAGTTTGTGGCTAGCCAAGACTAGGGCTGGGGCTGGGAATTTCTCCCACATGTTCACAAAGTTCTGTCACTGACTCCCTCCTGTGGTTTACTCTGGAACAAGGAAAGAAACTGGCTCTCTGGGGGTCCCTGACAAGCTGACAGATGTTCCCTACGGCAGCTTTCAACAGAGAGCTCATTTTTAAAATTATTATTATTATTCTTTGTGATTTACAGTGTGGGTCTCCAAGCCTCTGGGTACGATCACGGCGTTGGAATGGAATTAATAAATCGGATCTGGTTTCTCCTCAATTCACGGCTCTGACGAATTAAAGACAGAGACAGGTGGGAGAGCCCAGGCAAAAAAAAGAAGTGCCCCGAATGCAGCCTGGGGTCTGGGGCCCGCAGGGCTGTGGGAAGGACTCTGCACAGTCTGAGCTGCAGCTGAGTCAAACGGGTGCCCAGATGGGGCAGAGGTGCCTGAGGATACTCCAGAAACCTCCAAGTCCTTCCATTCCAGTCCAAACCTATTTGACGTGGGGAACCCAGGACTCCAGGATTCTATGCACATGGCTTCCAACCCTGACTGCCCTGATCACTTTTATCAGCTGAGCCAAGGGCTCAAGGTCACAGAGCTGGTTACTTGCAGAACTGGATCCAGAGGCAAATCTGAACCCAAGCCTGTGGTGTTTAGCCACGGTAGGAGGGGAAAGGTAATTATCCCTCTATTCTTCTAAGCTATTGGCCGAGAGCCCCGCAATCAAAGACAGACTAACAAAAGAAAAACGAAAAGTTTATTGACATTGTTAAAAACTAAAATTCAACTGAATACCTTGTAAGGATCTTATTGGCTATATTCAATGATTTGAGAATTGGCAGCATCCAATCTAGCAGATAGAAAGGAGCTCTGAGGAGCTGAATGAGATGAAAGACTTAGAGGCAGAGAGCAGGAGCAAGGAAGCTACACCAGGAAAAAGAAAAAAGTGGGTTGGTTATTGCAGTCACTTTCCTTTAGTGGGTGATGGGGGTCAACCAGGCAGATGACCCAACTCGTGCTGATCAGGGGATTCCTGACCAGGTTAAGATTCCATTTCTGGGAAAGCCAACATGTAATTAATTCTTGTTTTGGTGACATGAGGCTTAGCATAAATGACTTCATTTTGGATCTGTTATCTTGTTTCTCACAACAAGCATACTTCGTGAATACACAATATTTGAGAAACTGAGTCATTCCCCAAGATGACCTGAGCCACCAAGATGACTTCCATACTATCTTCTGCTATACGAAAGACAGAAGAAAGATGCTGGGGAGGGGAGGGGAGGGGAGGCCAGTTAAGGAGGGAACCAGAAAGCACAGTAAACAAGGGTAAGGTTTGCAATGCAGATGCAGAACTTCACCGGAGTACGAAGAGGGAGATACTTACAAATCCGGACTTCCTTTATACACGTAAATGACCATTCCCAAAGCGTGCCCTCCACTCTGTTTTCATAGCTTCTCCTGGGGCTGCAGTTTCTCAAAAACAATCAGCTTAAAATAAGTCTTGTGCCCAAAAGACATGTTTTGGGATGGCATACGCTGTTACACTTCGCCATTACATTATAGTATTTATGAACATGGTATACCATATGATAGTTGCTTAAATAGTTACGGTCCAGCTACGAGAGCCTTAAGACAGATGCCTAGCATACAGGAGCTCAGTAGATGCATGCTGAAGGTTTTGCTGTCTTAGATTGCCCCCTGGACACCCCCCGCCTGCTCAATACCCCTACTCCCACCCTACACACAAATGTACTGGTGACTGCGGAAAGCATCTTAGAGACACAGATCCTAAGACCTTCGTGAATTATCAAATTCACGATATAACAGTGAATAATTGGCCAGCATGGGCCATTCCTCAAGTCTTTTTCCCTCCAAAGTCATGAGATCCCTGGGGGGAAACCCTCACATCACACATTCACTGCTGACCTTTTTCGTCCTTACCCGATGGCTGCTTTTCACAGAGAAACATGGTTTTCACCTTGGGAGTCTCGCCCCAAACATGCTGCAGAGCTAAGTGGTGATGAGACTGGGAGCAGGCAGGGAGCAGGCAGAGGTGGGGCTCCCCGCCTCCATCCCTAGGACAGACAGCAGGTTCAGGTGCTGCCCTCAGCTGGCCTGGGCCGTTCACGGACCTCTGGGCTGCATGCCCACAGTCAAAGCCAGCAAATGCCAGGGGACGGTGGTGGGGCAAAGCCCCTGTGGGCCATCCCTTCCCGAGAACCAGCCCAAACCTCTTTGAGGTTCAGACACCCTCTCCGATTTTGATCCCGTGCGTTCTAACATTTCCAGGCTTGTATCTTATCATATTCAATTTATTATTTTTAACATAAATCTTTCCTAGTTACCAAAACCATCATGGAGGACTCAGGAAAGCATGGAGGGAGAGCAACAAAATATTGCCTGTGATCTCCCCGCAGCGGAATGCAACTTCGGTGCACAAAGCTCTCTAGTCTCTCCCCACCCCCCTCCAGCCCCCATTACCCAGCTTCTGACAGAGGATGATTCCTTCAAATATCCCTACATTTAAGAAAAGGAGAGAAAAGAAGTGCTTATGTGAACCCTTCCAGAAAGTACCCGTGTAATCCCTATTACGTAAACTCAAGCCGCCTGTTCAAAATTGCTGCTAAGTCATTTGCTGCTATAGCAACGCTTGGCCCCTGGGTACAATAAACAACCGTCCTGACTCCAGCCTCTAAATGGGAGCTGCCACTGTCTTCTCCCAGCTCTTGTGGTGGGGGGAGGGGGGGCTCGTTCTGCCAAAGCTATTCATTTAAATTAGCTGCTCTCTTCGAATTTCTTTTGCTTCCTGCCAAGACTCACTGGGGGCTGAGAAAGCAGTTAGGGCAATAAATCGTGTGCTAAGGGTTGGGGATGGCACCCCATTTGGTTAGTGGCCTTCTGGGGAGCTGAGGTAAGTGCAAGCTCTTGCTGCCTGGCTGGTCCTCATCTGACTTTGCTAGGCACACAGTTTACCACCTTGGGCTCAAGTCACCCAGGGCAAAGCGAGGGTCAGTTTCAGGCTTAATGTGTGCGATCCTGTTAGCCTGACGATTCTGACACCACCCTATTTAACCAACCCTATGTCGCTGTTTTGAACTAAAAGTACTGAGAAAATCTCACAGAGAACATTCTGGAAAGCTGCAGAATATTGTAGCTGAAGGGATAAGGGTCAGGGGTTGGAAAGATATTCAAAGTGCTTCATATGCATCGTTTCATTTGATTCTGACAACAATCCTATAGGGATAGGCAGCTTTTTTCCCCTTTCCTGTGGTTTTTTTGAAAAATTATTTTATTGTTATTCAAGTACAGTTGTCTGTATTTACCCCCCAACATTCCCACCCCACCCTAGCTATTCTTGCCTCCCATAAAGAGGCAGAGGCTTAGAAATTAAGTGACCCCCAAGAAAGTGGTGGAGCTGGTTTCAAAGTCCTGCTGTGCCTCCCTCACAGCCTGTTCTCTCAACCCTTCCCGCAGGACGCCTTGAAGGGCAGGACTAGACATGCAGGGAGCACAGGGTGCCAGAGGTTTTTTCCATACATTGTTTAAATGTCATGACTGGCCTGGGTAGACCTTATCATCCCATCTGCCAGGTGGGGAAGCTGAGACCGAGCAACGTGGCGGGCGCAAGGTTGTCCAGGCGCTTGTAGTACAGAGGACTTGAACTTGCAGCTGCCTGGCTTTGCAGCCTGGTGCTGCAAAACCATTAAGTACAATGCCCTCTTTTTATAAGTGGGGAGACAGAGGCCTGGAAATGCTAAGTGGCTTGTCAAAGGTTATTTTTCAAGGTTTCAAGGTCCAGAGAATACCTCCCTCCAGTCTGACAGGGAAGAGGGAAGAGCATTCAGTTGCTCTGAGCTGGTCTGGCCTGCAGATAACCCCTCCTCCCGGGACCAAGTCCAAGCTATCTGCAAAGCAGCTTCACTTGAAGGGGGTGTGTTTATTGTGGGGTTATAGTGGAGTCCTGAGCCCCTCTGCTCCCTGGCCTTGCTTGGCCAAGCGTAGCATCCAGAGAACTTCACTTGAGAAGTAAAACCTCCAAAGGCTGCTTCTGAGCCACATGTCTGAGGAGAAGGCCTATTTCTTCCCCGCTCCCTGCACTGGGCATTTGGGCTTGGCGGTACCGCCTCCAAAAGTCACAGCTCCTGGCCACCAGGCTCCCCAGGGACCTCTTGTTCCAGGTTCTGGCGACTGCTCCCTCCCTTGGCCCCGTCAGACTAGAGCTAAGAAGGGTGGCCCGCCGCTGCTTTTAGGGTTCTGCTCCATAACTTTCTTCCTCATCCAATCTCGCCCACAGCTCTGTATCCCGTCTCTTTAATAAGCCCTCCTCAAGTTACCCAGCTAGATGGTTTTTTATTTCTACTCTAACCAGAAATTTAAAAGGCTTGTTTGTCGTTGTGTTAGGATCCCAGCCAAGGAAAATTTGTTGGTGATAGGAAATATTTCCCCACCAGGCCCCCCAGTCCTGGGACCTTTAATTCCCCCACCTCACCCACCAAGGCCCTGGGGTCCCAGGTCACCAGCATGCAGCATGGCTGGGCCCAGAAGCACATGAACTAGTGGGAAGCAGTCCAGGCTCTGGGCCTGGACAGGTCTGGGTTGGAATCCCGCATCTGCTGTTTCCTGAGCTGAACTCAGGTGCCCTCTATGCACAGCTCTGAGCTGAGTTTCCGCATTTGTGAACATACCGTGCCAAACATTTGGACCCGGGACTTGGAAATGGGAGTATATTTCCATTCCACTTAAGATTTTATTCTTTCCCCCGGAGGAGCTTCTCATATGCTCAGGAAGATAAAATGCATATTTCTAAGATACCCGTGATTGGGTCTAATAGTTAGTAGCAAGGATAGGGCCCTCCTGCTGATTAAAGTTCTTCAGTGATTGCATTTCTGAGCTTTCTAATTATAGATGGCTGGCCTTAAGTATCGATCTAATCAAATGCTAATTTCTTTTCTTTCTTCTTTTTTTCTTTTTTTAGGGGGGGTGCTGTGCCAAGATTGGCAATAAGATGAGCAAAAAAGGACTGGACGGTTTGTGCAGGTGGAACCGCCCCTGGCTGCTTTGCAACACTCAGCAGACCGCCATAGCCCTGGCAAGTGCTTTTGTGATTCTGTGTCTCCTCTGCACGTTTCCCATTCCTCCATTCTTCATTGCGGGCTGAGAAAGCCCTCCCACGCCTGAGCCAGCCCCAGCCAGCGCCCCCCCCACCCCACACCTCTCAGCCCACCTACCCCACAATCTGCTGTTCCCCAAACATCTCAGGCTGCTGGATGCAGCTCTGCCTTTGCCCTCCGTGCCCTCTTCTCCTGTTGCTTTCCCGTGTCCCCTGGCTGAACGTTACTTCTATCTTCCAGACAGAGAGACAACGGTCCCCTGGGGGCTAAGCAGTGCTCCCCAAAGGGTGCTCCCTGGCAGGTGCCAGTTTGTAAACTGTTACTGGTCCTCTGTGGGACGAGTATAAAAATAGCAATTTGACAGAGTGACTTTATGTCTGTTGAATCTGGCAATAAACATGTGCTATTATTTTGTATAACTTTGCTTTTTAAATTTTTTTTTTCATTTTACCAAAGGGTTGGTGTGCAAGGGAGCAGAGAAACAAACAGCACTTAAGCTTCCCACGGCTGGTGTGAGAAGCACTGTGCCAAGCTGAAGTCCTGGCCTGGCCGGGCTGCTCCCCGCTCCCCGTTCCCCGTTCCCCGGCCTTACCTCCCTCCCAGCCTCAGCTTCCTCCCATCTCTCCTTTCCACAACCTTCCTGCTCCCACCTGCTGCCTACCTTGAACCTTCAGGTATGCTTTTCCTCTTGCCCAGCGGCGCCTCTTTCCGTCCTCTCTCCATTGAGCCCTCTGCTCCCCAGCTATTTAGGGCTGCTCAAATGTGACTTCCTCAGCCAGGCCTTCCCAGCATGCTTCATTCTTTAGGGCACTCCCGGGATTCCCATAACACCTGCTCTTTCTCTTTCTTCCTAGCACCTGAGCCCAAGTGGAGAGTTTCCTGGGAGATCCATTGTTTAATACTGGACCTCCCTTAACCCCCCAACTATCAACTCCATGAAGGCAGATATCATCATACTAGCTTGTCCCTCACCATTTCTGTGGTTCCCAGTGAGATGTCTGCCACATAGTAGGTGCTCAGTAAACATTTTTGGGCTCACTGGGTGATGGAGGAAATAAATGATCGATAGAACGCAAAGATCACCAACCATTTTAGCAAACTATCTGCCCTACCTTGGGCAGAGTTGCTCATTCTATCCTCCTGATCCCCTTCTAGACCTTAATAAAGTTTTTTAAAAAAATAGAATTTTTGCTAAGATATACTGTCAAACATGGGGTTCTGGCATCAGGAAGAATGGAACTTAAATCCCAGCTCCTCCACCACTCAGCTGTACTGTCTTAGGCAAGTAATCTGAAGTCTCTGAGACTCAGTTTTCCTCATCTGCAAAATGGGCATATAAGCACCTCCCTCACAGGACCGATGGAGGTTAGATGACACAGTGAGATCTAAAGCACCGAGCAGAGTGGCACAGAGAGGATGCTTGATCAACAGGCGTTCCTTCCTCCTCCTCTCATTCCCCCTCCTTACTCTGTGTGACTTCCTGAAGGCCTGAACCTGGAGCCTGAGCCAGACACGGCAGGTGCCAAATACAAGTGTGCTGAGTGAACGAATGAATGAATAATGATTAAATGATGAATTTTAAGTTGTTGAATACAAAACATTTATACCAAGTGATGCATGTTTTCAGTTTCTTAATCTCCAAAAAGGGGGCAATAACATTCACAGAACAATGCATGTAAGTGCTTAACACGTAAGCCTTCAATAATTAGTCGTCGTTGTTATTAGAATTAATACTAATAATAAATCAGAGGGAATCCCCAAATCCTTAGCAGTCAGGTCATTGGAAATCAAGCAAATCAACAAACTAATAAAGGCAGTGAACGGTGCCTCTGGCCGGACTTCTTCCAGAAGCTCAGTAAGGGGTGAAAACAAAATCTCGTTCTGCCCACCCCCGGCCCCTCCCAGGCACTGCTTGGGGCCCTAAACTTTAAAGCAAGTCTGTCTGTAGGCAGGAGTGACAGCAGGGGGTGCTGTTTTCTTAATAAAGAGACTCCCAACTTGGAACAGCACGGCTTGTCCACTGCACGAGAGGGCTTGGTTTAGTAAGTTTCTTGGAGCAGGAGCTGGGAAGGTTCTGAACAGAAATCTGTTGACTAACACTCCTGAGTCTGGGGCCCTGAATAGCAGCCTCTCCTTGTCCTTGACTGGCTTTTTGTCTGCGACTGGTCACGTTCCCTCTCCTACATCCTCATTTTTAAGGGAGGCCGTCAACATGTCTGCATGAGGGAGGGAGAGAAGCAGAGAAATGGACCCTCACTCCTCCCAGGGCTCTTCTCTTTGTATTTGAGTCATGCTTCCCCCACCAGACCAAACGGGGGTGGGTGCAGAGAGCACAGCGGGCAGAGACTACCGGGGCTGCCTTCCTCTACCTCTCGCCTACACAAAGCCCCCCACCCTCCCTGTGAGGGGGCACTTGGGTATTCATCAAGGTGATGCTCCCTCTCGGATGGAAATGGTGTCCCGGATGCGGCAGGCTTAGCTTTGGTCCTGTCCTCATGCTGATGATCAACAGCAGCTTGGAGGAAGACACAGGAGCCTCAGGTACCAGATCCGATGGTGCCCACTCTCTGGTCATCTCTGACCTGAACGCCTGTGTCTCCTCCTCCAGAAGCCTCCCCTGGCACTGCAGGCTGGGGCAGGCACCCCGCTGTGTGCTCGGCACTCACATTCTTCACACTCACCCCACTGAGTTGTCATCGGCTGTTTACCCGCCTGTTTCCTCCTTTGGGCTATGCCCTAGATTCTCAAGGGCAAAGACAGGTCATTCATTTCTGTGCCTTCAGCTCAGGGCTTGGCTCAGCACAGGTGCTCCAGGAATGTGTGATGAATGAGTAAAAGAACGAATGAACGGATGAATACAAGGCTTGGGAAAATAGCTAATATCCTGGCTCATAAATAAGGATCTAAAAAATGATGATCGTCAATGGCAGAAGTTGCTGCAAGAAACAAAATAAAGCTTATTCAGATTAAGCGTAAGTTGTGTTCCCAGTCTTAAGACATCAGCTGGACAAGGACAGAATGGGTCAGCGCTGGCTTGACAGAGCCCAGGTGTGTTTGTTGGGGGAGCGGCAGGGCAGACACAGACCTGGGATAGAGAGCAAAGTTGTTGGGAGACTAGATGTTGAATCTTTGACAGAATCAGCAGGTGAGCGGTGTCCAGAGCACGGAAGATGGCAGCCCTTTCTATTGTCTGCTCCGGTCCAGGGCTGTGAACGAGGAAGCTGCCTTACTGGGCAGGGCCAGGGCAAGGCAAGAAAGGTGCCCAGGGTGCAAGATGGAAAGAAGCCTCACTCCCGGGCTCCTGCGCGTGCAGGATGGGCACCTGAGAGCCAGGGCTGCTTCAGTGTTGCAACCTGGGCGTCTCTCCTCTTCACCCTGGTCCCGACCCTTCTGGCTCCACTCCGCCCGAAAAAACGATGCTCATCCTTCACAGCTCAGCCCAGTGTGACCTTCCTGCCTTTTCTGGAAGAATCGCTTGAACATGCTCAGTTCTGATGTTGGCTGGCTTTTGAGAATAGTAAGTATCACCTACCAACGCTGTTCTGTAGCCAGACTCCTCTCGTCTTCCCTTGCCCCTTGTACTTTCTGTAATCTGATGATTAGATCTAGAGGCTCTCTAAGACTTTGCGTTTTGTTGTTTGTGGTCTTTGAAGGGACAAGATTACTTCGAAGACACCTAATGTATGGCTGTGTGTCTTCGGTGACACAAGTGACCACAAGTGATCGTTGACTAGACCCGTTCATCCACGGGGAGTGCACCCAGTGGTGGCATTCTGCCATTCTTCTGCATTTACTCCTTGCAATTCTCCTGGACAAAGAAACTTCTCTTAGTTACCTATCTGATTATGCAGAGGATCAGTTCATATAGGGAAAGCAGGAAATGTTTGATTTTCTCCCCTTTATCGATCAGTTCTGAAAACAAATGAGTTGTCTCTCTAGAATCTTTCAAAAGCGATCCCTTTTGCAGTATCGTTTACAAACTCGTAGGTCTGAGTGCAGTTGATGGTTTTGACCCTTTGCAGCCATATCCTTATTGATGCCCACGTTGTCCCATTTGGGGCCAGTGGGAGCCTCTTCAAGTTGTCTAGTGAGACCTTTGTCACAACCCTGACTGTCTTCAATGGCGCCCTTGCTGACAAGATGTTCCAGGCTTGTCTTGTGCCTTTCCTACCCTAAACCTGGAATCAGCCCTTTCCTCTACAAGGTCCCTTTTAAAGACATAACCCTATTGCTATGATCCTACCTGGAAATGGAAGTCATTTCTCAACACATGAATCTCATTTAAGATAATACACCCTTTATGTGAAATTTTCAGGGCACTTTTATTGAACTTGACCTTTACATTTTATTCTCAGAGTCTGTCTTCACAATCATGGCGTGAGGCAAGCGCACTAACAATGGGTGTCTGTCACCTTGTGAGGGGTGTCACAAGCTCACTCCCTTCATACATGTGACACAGGTATTAAGGAATAAGGAATATTATCCCCATTTATAGACAGGCAAACCAAGGTCTGGAAACATGAAATCACTTGCTGGTGAAGAGTAGCTCATGCAGAATAATGGAAGTCACCTAATTTAGGGCCCTGCCCTCTTCGTTCTGTGGTCATGAGGAACGGGGTCTGGGTGGAAGGCAGGTGAGTTATGCAAATACATTTCCAGGTCTTTCAAGTGCCTTTTAATGGTGTGATATTTGACACTGGCTGTTATAATTAGTTCTATCTTATTCTACCATTTGAGCAGCTCTTTATAAAGTAAGTCACCTTTGACGTGGCTGTAACTGGTACAACGTTTTTAAAAGTCTTATTACTATTGGAAATACAATCTCACCTTCTAGCTTAGAGAAAAGCCTGTGTTTATTTTTGTCTTCTTTAACACAGGACTTGAACATCAAGGACCTTCATGAAATCAATTTTAGGGATTTGTCATAGAGGGCTGCAAACTGTTTCTCAAATTCCCATTGATTTCTCCCCACCCCATAGGAATTACCAGCTACACAGGCAGAACAAAAAGAATTTTCTTTCTGCCTCCCTCCTGACCTCATAAACAGATATCTTTGAAACAAAAATGCAGAAATAAATACGCACATCTATGTACCCTAAGGCGCTGAGATGTATAATCTTCTCTTCTGTTTGATATGGCCACAAAGGATGGTTATTAACTTTATTTAATAAACAGGTACTGTGCGGCAGAGTTCAGAGCATTTTACAAATACCTGCTCATCTAATCCTTGCACAAACAACTCTGAGGTAAATACTTCTTGTAGCCCCATTTTGCAGATGAAAAACAGACACAGCGAGGTAAAGAAATTTGCCCAAGGTGATGGGGCTGGATCTGAGATCTGGGCCTCGCCGCGGGGCTCTCTGGCCTCTCCCCATGCGGGTCTCTCTCCCTGCAGCCTTCACACCCACAGAATCAAAGACTCTGTAGCTGGTGGCCCATTTTCTACTGGTAAACTTGCCTGGGACAAGTCTGTTCAAGACCCAAGAATTATCTTACCTGACTTAGGGTTCCCGACCAGATTTACGAGAACAGACCTCTCTTGGTTCTGGATACCCGGGGCCAAGCATTTGAAATTGATCTGCTTTATTTTGCCCGAATCAAGTTTGAGTTTGACAAAAGAAACACAGATCTTGTTTGCAGAGCTAGATCCTGCTTGAGGCGAGACCCCTAGATGCTGTGGTACATCCAACATCTGGTTAAAGGGTCGATTACACTTCCGGGTGTTTAGTTAGGTTTTAATGGCAGCAGCTGGCTGAACATCTATGTATGATTCTTTTCTTTTGAATATGGCTTTAACAATTATAATCATGATAGTAATCCTAACAAGCTAACACATCAGAACCATAAGGGCCAGCATTCACTCAGTGTTTACCAGGGTCGGGGGCAGCGCCAAGAGTCCCATGGATTGAATGGCGGATGGTCACACTGAAAGTAAGAGCCAGAGCCCACGTCTAGCTGCCTTTTCCAGATGAAGACACTGAAGTGTAAAGAAGTCGGGCAACGGGCCGAGAGTCACAGCGTTGCCAGCCTGGCATTCAAAACCAGGTCTGCTTGACCGGCCTGAGTTAATGCTTTAAGCTGTCTCTCACACTATAGGATCATGGGCTTAACTCAAAACCCCCACCACTGGCGCAGGAAAATTCATTTTAAGATTACTCTCTAGTTCTTCCTGCATCTATTCATGGGCCAAATGTCCCAAGTCATTATTCCATGCTAGGCTATGGCCAATAAATGGGGAATAAGACACAGTCCCTGCTTCGTGGGACTGAAAAGACCCTGTAAGAGGAGACAGATGGGCCTTTAAAAAGAGGCTAAGAGGTAACAAACCAAAGCTAATATCTGGGTGCCTGGAGGTCCCATAGGAGACTTACCTGTTCTAGTCAAGGATTCAGGGAAGGCTTCCTGAAGGAAGTGGTGCCTAGGCTGTGACAAAAAGGACAAACCAGAGTTTAGCAGGAGACATTCGATTTAGGAGAAGGGTGTTCTGGGCATAGGGAAGAGCATTTGCCCAAATGTGGGACAAAATCAGACACTTGCAGGGAAGTGCAAGATCAGACGAGTGGTCAGCCCCAGGGATCAGCTTTGCCCAGCCCACCTGTGCCGAGCGGGGTCCGACAGTGGACTGGCCCTTTGACAGGAGGTGGCCCTGGGAAAGTCAGAACACCTGGTGATAGTAGTTATGGCACCCGGGCAGTTGCCATTGATTCCTAAATTCCCCACAGTGCTCAGAAGCCAGCTGATGCCCCATGGCAGGACATCATTCCTGATCAATACCTTTCTAAAGACGCTTCTCCGGTGAAGGAGGGGACTGTCCCAGCCCATAAGTGTGGTGCCTGGGACCCTGAGTAGAGATTAGGAAGTCAGGCATGCCCCTTGGGAAGGAGGCAAGCTGGTATAGTATTTGGTATTTAGTGTAGCCTTCTACCGGGAGAGCAAACCATTTACTTGTTTAAAATATTGCGTCTTTATAGAAGCGAAGAGTTTGGGTTCGGGCTCCGACGTGCCTCAGTTCCAACCTCGGCTTTGTTACTTACTTGTTGAGGGACTTGGGGCCAGTCGCCACGCTCTCTGTGCCCAACTTTCCAGGTCTCTATGCGGGTAGTAAGGGTGCCCAGCTTTTGCGGTGTTGGGACTATCAGGCCGATTAGCTGAGACAAGGCAGAGAAAGTGCTTTCCGGCCACGCCCGGCACAGGACACTCAGAAATGAGGGTGCGCATGAATGTTTTGAGCTCGGTCTTCTTCAGATCTGTGAACGACAAGTAGCTCTCAAAGGCAGATGCCTTTGAAACTGGGCACGAAGCGGAAGGCATGAATTAGCCGTGGTGGGATTTGAGGCAGAGAAAAAGAGTTAGGACACAGACAAAGCCTGAACGGTCCCGGGAGGAGGACTCAGGGAGTAAACACATTAGAACATCTGGCAGTTCTCTCCCTCCCCCTCTCTCTTTCTAACTTCTCATTTGGAAGCAATCTTCCACTTACAGAAAAGTAAATACACCCCTCGGAGTCCTATAGTCTTAACATCTTTGCCTCATTCGCCTTTTCCCTTCTCTCTCTCCACACGCACGCACACACACACACACGCACACACACACACACGCACACACACACACACAGTTTTTTTTTCTGAACTGTAGGAAGAATGTACATGTCATGGCCTTTTACCTCTGCACACTTGACCGTGTGTTTTTCAAAGGTGGAGGTGCTCTCTCGTGTAATCAGAGCAGAGCCACCACCATCATACATTCAAGATGGCACAACACTTTTATCTAATCTACCATCCACATTCCAGCGCGGTCAGGCGGCCACGCGGCCCTTTGCAGCACTTTCCCCCCAGCATCATTCCCAGCTCGCTATCAGGTTCTGCATATACTCGCCCTATCTCTTTGGTCTCTCTTTTTTTTTTAACAGGAGCATTTTCATCTTTTCTTCTGTCGGCGCCAGCCTCTCTTTCTGGAGAAAAACAAAAACAAAAGAAGGCGTCAGTGGGACCTGGGTTTGAATCCCGACTTTGTCACTCAGGAGCTGAGTGCCCGGGGGGTCAGCTGCTTCACGCGTCTGGTGCTCACGTACTGGACGGGAATAGGGACGATTTATGGAAAGAATTCAATGAAATCACGTGCGACCCTAAGGCATCTGACGAGGAGCCTAGCAAATGAACAATGCATTCAGTTAATGGAATTAACATGTAATTAGTGATACGTTAGCAATTGCTACAGTCAAATGTGATTCGTTCTGGCCCTGCCACTCCTTGCTGTGTGACATTGAGGAAGTTGCTTTGCCTCTCAGAGATCCAGTGTCCTGGGCTGTAAAGATGAGACTTTGAGTAACTTCCTCCTGGGACTGAAGCATCCGGTTAAAGGCTGTGCACAGAGGGGTTGAGTTCACGCCAGTTTCCTTCCCCCCGGGAAATGCCGATTAACCTCTATTAGCAATAAATCCTCCTGCCTCCACTTCCCCTTTCAGAACCCGTTTGTTGCAGAATTTGCAAAAGGCGGGCAGAGGCTTCGTAGGAATTAACTCCAGGGACAAAGCGCTCAGAGCAGCTGCAAGCCCGTGGAAGCTCTGAAGCCACCCAAAGGTGACCGCTGTTTGCGGGAGGAACTAGAGACCTCCCCTCCCCCTGGAGATTTTCCACAAGGTGTATTTTGGAAAAAATCTTTCCTCTGTTGGTCAAACAAACTGCCATTGTGGGTGTGGTGGGGGGGGGGCAGTTGGGGCATGGGGTGGTGGCACTGGAAGAGGGACTGTAACTCGTTTTTGATGGAAAGTAGACTCGAGGGATCTTCGTGACTTCCACGGAAACTCAAATGGGGCCACTGCCCAAACCAGAGCTCTCTGGCACTACCCGCGTGCCCGGTCGAACGTTCCCCACCCCCACCCTCAATAACCCACCCCTGTCTTATTGTCTTCTGAACACCTAGCACTGTCTGAAAGCTGGTCTTGTGTATCTGTTTGCCTGGTTCTTATCTGTTTGCCCACTAGGACATAAGCCCCAGTTATTGAGGACATGACCGTTACCCTCTGTCCATCCACAGCCCATGGCGCGGGGGTCACCATTTCCCAGGTCACCGAATTTGTTGCCTGAAGAAATGAATCCTCTCCCAGTCTGGCTCTCCTGTGAGGATGGGGCCCAGGGAGGGCGAACTGACAGAGCCCACCATGCCTTGGGCCCTGTCGTGATTTGGGGGCATCAATAGGAGCACAAGAGGGGGTCTGTGATGGATCAGCAGGTTAGGACCCAGTCAGGAGGATCGTGACATTTGACCCCTGGGAGCAGAAATGAAATTTCCTCTTTTCCTTCTCTAATGGAAGTCAGTTGTCACAACCCCTCCAGCGCACCCTGGGTGAGAAAACTATGGGGACTGCCAAGAGCTCCTCTCTCAACCCTCTTCTCAATCATGAGTGACGTTCCTTGTCCAATGAGCTGCAAGTGAAAAAAGTAGGAGCCTGTGGATGCGAAATGAAGTCACTGATTTGGCTGCTGACAGTCATGAAACTCACCCCACATGCGGCCTTGACGTGCAGGGGTCTGGAAAAGGCACGGCCGCTCCATCTTCCCGCTCTCATCTCGGACCCCGCCAGGCCTGCCGTCAGGATGTGGGGACCAAACCCCAGGCGAGCGGCGTGCTCTCTGTGCGACTTGGGCAAATGCTTTCTCCTCTCTCGTGCATCAGGGACTTCACCTGTGAGTCAGAACCACAGTGCCCTCCTCACCAGTGAGAACGGAGTGACCTACCCACGTCAGGGCCCCACACACAGGCTTTCCTGATGGGGGTCAGGCCGGTGAGCGGGCAGTTCAGGTTCAAGGACTCTGCGGTCGGAAAGACCTGGATTTTCTCTCGACTCTCCCTCTCACAAGCAGGTGACTGTGGACAAAGCACTTCACTCGGTCAAGTCTCTGTTTTCTCACCTGTGAAATGGCTATCATTGCACCCACATGTTTCCTAGGGCTGCTGGGTCAATCGGCTGGCACATATATTTCCTACACAAAATACAACTCAGGTAACTGTTTCTGTTTAAAGCCTCATAAAGTTAGAGCCTGCTCAGACAGAAACAAAACCATCACTGTAATCGGGCCGAATATGACCTCCAAATCCCTAACTAAAATCACAGATCTATTATTCCACCAAATCCATGAAAATAATCGGTCTCTTTGTTGCTGGGATCCTGTGCAACGCAAGAGTTGATGGGATACCCTTCACCACACAGGGCTGGGGCGGCCAGCGCCGCAGTGATAGAGAAAAGATGGACGCCACCGTCCCCCTCGTTTCCTCTGCTGTCTCTCCTCTTCACAGCGTCCAGATCAACACACATCGTCCACTTCCTCTCACCCACACCTGCTTTAGGAAGAGAGCTGGCATCACCTCAGCCACCTTGTGCCTCGGAGGGCCTGTCCCTCCGAATAAATCGATGCTGTGTGGTTTGTTTGTGGACAGAGGTGGGTGGCCTGTGGCTCACCGAGGCTGGAAGTGACCTTCTCTAGCTCGACTCCACGGGTTTGTTTGCGAGAACACAGACACACAAGTGGCCGCTGACAGTATGTGTTCCGGCATCATACGGGGGACATATTTTGCTCAGAAACATGCCCTGTTAGTTGTTGAAACCTCTTTTGCATTCCCTGAAACAGATGACTGCGGTGTGTTTTCTTTTAGGGGGGCGCAGTAAATAAAACTCTTTCATGTTGACAATGATAATATTATATTCTACAATCTATTTGCATTTCTCTCTTTTGTGGGTTTTATTGCTTGGTATAAATCCCCAGGCTGAGGCGAATTAAGCCTCACTCGGGGAGAAACAGTGTGTTTTATCACAGGGTTGGACAGCTACCTACATGAGATGTGCTGGGGAGGTGCACAGAAATACATACGTGCGTGCGGGTTTTGGCGTGTGCACGCCAGACCTGGGAGGATTTTCTATGGCTTTGCAAACTGGATTTCCAAGCGGGAGCTGGCCTGAGCATATACCTCTTCCATGTGCTACCCATGGCCCCAGCTGGTCAGTGAGGTCCCGAGGAACGTGGTCTGAAGCTGCTTCAGCTCTGCCTGGGGCTCTGTGGCCTGGATGGCGGGCAGGAAACTGAGCTGGGACAGAGAAGCATCTCAGCGACGTGCGGAGGAGCTCAGCCTCTCACCACCTTCCTGGGGGTCTTCTGAACACTTCTGAGCCGAGGAGCATCTTCTCCAACAGGAAGGCAGTAGGTTTCCGAGAGGAACGAGGACGCAAGCCTCAGCCAGGCTCAACATTAAGCATCCGTCTACGGAGGGCTGACTCGGTGCCCTGCACCGCGCTAGGCACTCTCTCACCGCATCCTACAGTCCTACGAGGTAGGTGCCGCTGCTATCCCCATTGTACAGATGGGGGAACTGAGGCCCCGAGTTCCACAGCTGGTAACTTGCAGAGAGGGAATTCAACCCCTGCTCCCAGCTGTAGTTATTTGTGCGAGGAGGAAACAACCCAACGTTTGCCCTGAGAAGCCATCAGCGGCGTTTACAAAATCACTCCTATCCCAGGAATGAACATACCAAGAAAGAATGAATGAATGGTTATTCGGGGGGTAACTGCCTCTGTTTGGTTGTCTGCCATATATAAATTTCCACAATGTCTTTCTGTTCCAGTCAAGGCCGTCTTCTTTTCCTCTTGTCTAGTGAGGGCCCCTCGGTGTCGAAGTTTCCTAGGCAGCCTTTGGGAGCAGGTATGCCTCCGAGTCATTGGCTCTACCAACAGGGTTGGTTGTAATTTCATCCTAAATCCTTTGGAAAAGAGCAAAGTCCCTGCTTCAGCTCCATTGGGAAGAACACCTGAGTCTAGACCTGGCTGGGGAGCTCAGTGGGTTAGAGCGCTGACCCAATACACCAAGGTTATGGGTTCGATCCCCCAGTCAGGGCACATACAAGAATCAACCAATGAATGCATAAATAAGTGGAACAGCAGATTGAGGTTTCTGTCTCTAAATCAATAAAAAAAATGTAAGAACATCTGAGTCACTAGAATGTGTAGGTTAAGCAAATAGGTCTTGTAAATATCCAACTTCTAATGGAAAAGTTCTGTGGCTTGGATCATCAAAGTCATAAAGTGCGTATTTAATTGTATTTCAAGCCCATTTATCTTTTTTTTTTTTTTGAGTCTACCAAAGATTCACTCAGTCAGAATGGGTAGATGGAAGGGAATTAATATATGACTTCCTTTTAACCTGGCCTGGGCCTCATTTAAATGCCTGTTTTCAAATGGAGCTTTTAAGTAGGGCATTTGTGAGGGAACTTGCCCTTGTATATTCAAGGTAATTGAATCCCATTTTTCACTTTCCGTTTCCCTCTAGAAAAATCAAAATGTTTATAGAATGTAGATTCTCTGTGGAGGGTTTTCTAAGGTGGGAACTTCAATGTCATCAAAGAGACTGGTGTGTGGCCGTGACATTCAGGACTGGGCTGTCGGGTCTGTTCTCCGCAGGTGAACCAACCGCACCAGCCAGCTCCGGAGAGCAAGTTGATTTCACTTGAAACATCAAAGGAATGTCCACACCTTGTCCCGGTCCTAGGGCTGGGGGATGAGGAAAGCTAGAATTCTGGCCAGAACATTGTCATCCATGGAGTGGCTAAGGGCAAAGTCTGGGGTCATGGGCTACATCGCCTTAGGTCGGGGTCCCCCAAAGGGGTGCGCAAAGGAGAGTTGGCGGCACTTGGATGGGACTTTAAGCAACACTGAGTCACACAGTGATAAAACGATTCTCTTTCCAACTGTATTTCAACCCTGACTATATCAAGGACAAAGTCTCAGTTTGAGGCTCGATCTTTAACCTTCTTTTTCTTCTTATTCTTGTTCTTCTTGTTCTTCCTCTTCTTCTCCTTCTCCTCCCTCTCTCTCTTTCCCTCCCCCCCCCACACTTTCTCCCTCTCCTTCTCCCTCTTTCCCCCCTCTATTTTCAATAAACACAGACCAGGCCTATGGTTCCCGGTTCGGATTTAACATTGCTTTGTTTTTTCATTGTTTTGTTTTCATGATGTCTTTTTTTTTTTTTTTTAACATCAATGTGTGGTTGCCTCTCATGTGGCCCCCCCACTGGGGACCTGGCCTGCAACCCAGGCATGTGCCCTGACTGGGAATTGAACCAGTGACCCTTTGGTTCACAACCCGCGCTCAGTCCACTGAGCTACACCAGCCAGGGCTATGATGACTTTTGATTGCTTACAGTTTTAAGGGAAAGGATATAAGGTTTCATTTTAAGGCAAAAGGGTTTATGGTTTTTTACTTTTTACTGCTAAATAAATGACTGTGTCTGATGGTATAAGGTGTGTCCACACACAGCTGCATGTCACATGAACTCTTGTGTCTGGCATGCGCTCGTCCCAGGGCGCCACAGGGAACAGGAGGAGGTGGGTTTCCCCCGAACTCACCGATGGGATGCTGGTGTGCCCACTGCCCTCACCAGCTGCACCTTGGCCCCCAGGCACCTCAGTGTTCTCATTCCCAAAGTGGGCATTGTGAGCAGCAGGAGGGAAGGGGTGACAGGGTGGGCCCTGTGGTTGATTGTCACCCACGAGGTAAGCCGGCACAAATGCTGATCCCTGGGCTGGCCTGGGGAACAGCAGGCTCTTCCTTCCAGGTTGGCTGTGTGCAGTTTCCTTATTGCTGCGGCACGGAGCTTGCTGCTGGGGATGGGGGCGGGGGTGTGCTAGAAGCCGACATATGGTTCACACCCCGCTGCAACCTGGTGAAGAAATGCACTCCCGAGGCCAGGAAATCAAGCAAATGCATTTGGCCGAGATGGCCCAGCCATGTGAAGGTCAAAGTCTTGCGGTCAGACAGGCTTTCCCCTTCTCGGGCTGCAAATCTTTGGCAAGGGAAGGCAGGTTCTGAATTGAGCTTAATTAAAATTCACTCTTAATTGGGGCCATTACTTCAAATCAAGTCTACGTAATGAAGCCATGTAATCATAATTAAGCCCCAGAAATAGAATTAGGAAGCGCAGAATGAGAAAGCCAAACACGGACGGGCCCAGTGCCAGGGGCGACAGTGACAGGACTTCGGGAATCACCAGAATTTTCAGATAGTCAAGGACCAATGAGCACGGTGATGGGGAGAGCCCCGGCAGCCCGGCCATCCGGACAAGGCAGTCATCGGGAGAGGACATGGGGTACGTGGAACCCGGAGAGGCAGAGCTCGAGGGACACCGGGCAGAGGGACACCGAGTGGGGATGAGAACAGGGCCCTCTCCAGGAGGAGGCCGCAGGCTGTGCCCCTAACTTGTGGGTGATGAGGGCAAGTCTGCCCCCCGGAAACTGTTTCCCCAGTTGCAAAATCACGGGGGAGGGCAGCTCTTTCCCAAACAAGGGCGTCTCTCTTCAAGTTCATGCTGGGCTCTCTGCAGGGGATTTCCCGCAGCCACGCCAGGGTCCACACCTCTGCGCCAGGGCACACGTGGCCTTTAGTGGCACAGTTGTTGGCAGCACCATGGTGGTTGATTTTTTACCTAAAGAAAAGACAGCAGTGAGGTGGCATGGGACAGGGATGCGCTTTCACCCCGATGAGCAGGCAAAGGCTGGGAGCGTGGGTTTGGGAGTGAGGCGATCAGAGCGTGAACTCGGGATGTGGTCTAGGGCAGTGTTGAGTTTCTCCGTCTGCAGGACAGGAATTGTAATAGCGATGTCTGTCTGAGAGGCTGTTCTGACTAGGATACAGCCTCAGCACTTACAACACCGTGCCTGGCACACACCAGCTGATTGTGTATTGAGAACTTTCTCTGTATCCAGCAGTCCTCTGTTCTCCACACATGATGCAAATGTATTGTGACAAGCACCCTCTGAATAAGGAGTATTCTTTTCTGACTTAAGGATAAGGAGTCTAAAGCTCGGAGAGGTGAAGTGACTTGCCCAAGGTCACATAGTAAGTAAGCGGCAAATAGTAAGAGA
This sequence comes from Micronycteris hirsuta, assembly GCA_004026765.1. Taxonomy (NCBI): domain Eukaryota; kingdom Metazoa; phylum Chordata; class Mammalia; order Chiroptera; family Phyllostomidae; genus Micronycteris; species Micronycteris hirsuta. The sequence goes on from PVJI01001268.1 coordinate 46,198, forward strand.
GGCACAAATGAAAATTGTCATCATAAAGGCACTGTATGTCTGCCTATGTGCTTGGTCGGCTGGTCAGGGCTAGTCAGACCTACAGACAATACAGGCCCAGAAGTCATACATCGGTCCCAAGGGCTGTCACTCGCCCACGCTTGTCCCGTGATCCCAAGTCTGTGACTCTGACACAGACAGACTAGGCGAGGCATTTGGGTCTTGAGAGGACAGAGCTGTTAGGTGCTGATTCCTCCCCTCCCCGAACCTGTTTTGTGACTTCGTGTGTCAGTTTTTTGCTCAGGAGACCTTGGGAATTCCGCTCAGGAGTGGTGAGGGGCTGGCTAGGCAGCTGCAGTGGAAAAGCAGCTTCTGCCCCCCACCCCCAGAGCCCCAGGGTTCAGAGCACGCCTCTTTCCTCTTGTGCTGCCTTTATGGATGCCAACCATGTGCCCAGAACAGAGCTGGGCCCACTCGCACGCTGTCACACTTAGTGGGGATCAAAGCCCCGCAAGTCAGAAATGACCACTGCCATTCTGCAAATGAGGGGACTGAGGCTCCCAGAGGCAAAGCTCTTGGCTCCTGGGCCAATGTGAAGTACATTCTTTGACCTTCGGATTGGGCGTTTAATCCGTTGCACCAAACCCCATTCGGTCCCCGAGCTGCTGCCTGGCTGGAGCGCCTCCCAGGCGTCTCCTGGCTCGCGGCCAGGTTGGGAAGGACCTCCCTACCCCCAGGTTTAGGACCTAACATGCCTTTGGTGCCAGGAGGGTCCTGCAGTTCCTGTTTCTTAAACAGCCTCAGGGTCATGCAGTGATTCTCCTCAGTGGCATTCATTCTGCTTGCATGCCTCTGGTGATGGGGCCATCACTACTTACTGAGTTACATCCTTCACTTTTGGACAACAGTGTAGAGCAGGAGGGAAACTTGGCCTGGTCCTAGTATTCATGAAGGCCTTCCCACTCAGACTTTAAATTTCAGCTCTGCATGAGTTCTATACATAGTCACTATGTAGAAGTATTCATTTGTTCAATGCAACTGATTCAATCATATCACTTTTTTTTTTTTGCAAAGCTGTGTTACTATCTTCTCATGTTTTTTAATGTACCAGGAACCTGAACTGGAAAATAAAACATGAATTGCTAGGTCCACTCTCCATGTCCATGTCCACGAGGCCCCAAGAATTGGCAAGGACATCCCTTGTGGGGTCCTAACCTGTGTGTTTGCAATGTTTCTGCTCCCTGGGGAGGGTCTGGAGAGCCCTGTCTGAGTCAGGGTTTCTTGTGCCCCTGCTGTGGTGTGGCATTTGGAGGGAGGTCTCGCTCTGACAAGGAAACGTTCAAGTTTACTGCCCAGTACCAACTCTCGACAGCCAGGAACCCTGCTATTTTTGACATGAGGGTAAATGGCGGGGGGAGGCTGGGGGCCAACTGCGGTTGCTCAGGTGCAACGCCAGCTGCTGCATGCTGCAGCTTGGGGGGCAGCGTTCACACCGTGTTCTGTGTAAAGGCCTCCCATGGGGTCATGATGTATGGAGGCCCGGATGCCATCCCCAACCCCAGGGAGCACCCCGGGGCAAGGTAACGCCACTTCAGGGGGCTGGACCCCAAATTGCAAAGGTGTCCACAGACACTGGCTTATGAGGAGGCCACCACCCCTCTCCCAGCTGTGACCTTTTTGTCCTTGATCTCGAGATCACTGGGCTCTATTTACACTAAATAGACACAGCACTGTTTATTGGCTGCTGTGTTTGGGGCCAGCCCAGCTGGGGGGCCCCGAAGCCGGTCCGAGCAGGTAGCCGGCCCGGGGAAGGTCACGAGGAAGGTCCTACTCTTCCACCAAAGTTTAGCAAACACCTTATCTCCTGCCAAGTAGGTGAGGTAATGTTTATGAAAAATCACTCTGTCCCCTTGTACTGGGCAGGGCGGGGCTGCCATGACCAACTACCCAAGGTGGACTCCCCTCAGCCACCTCGAGTCCCCCATGGAAGACCCTGGCTAGTGTCCACTCACCCATTGAAGCTTGGGTCAATGTTGCCTCCTCAGGGAAGGCTCTTCTGCTCTCCTTGCACCTCCCTGCCCCTCTCTGCTCCTCCCTGCACCTCCCTGCACCTCCCTGCACCTCCCTGCCCTTACCATAGCCTCTCACACTCCGTACAGCATCCTGCAGCACCCTCATCCCCTGACAACTATTTTGCATTTATTTATGGGACTACTTGGTCAATATCTGTATTCTCCACCAGATGGTGAGTACCCCGAGAACAAGTACGGCGTCTTTTTAGAAAGCCAACTTGCTGCGGTGTGATTTTGGTACAATAAACACAGCAATCCTACACGTACATTTCATGGGGTGTTCACACATTTATACAAAAACCACTCCACAGGTTTTTCATTGTGGGACCACCACCACGACGAAGATATAGAACATTTCCTTCACCCTCAAAGCTGCCCTGGGCCCCGTCCGGTCCGTGTGCTGGGTCCAGGGCATCGCTGCTCTGCTTCCTGCCTCCCTACGGCACCAAGAATCATCCCTGTTGTGGTGCGAATCAGGACCTTGAGCCTGCTTATTGCTGAATGATTTTATTACCAGATGGGTCCGCAGGAGTCTCCTCGGGTAAGCCATCAGTCTCTTGAGGACAGGGGCACGTTCTCTGACCCCTCTGACACTTGATGTGGCTCGAGGCCCGTACACGACCCTCGGGAATGGCACAGACCGTCTTCCCTGCCCCAGAGCCTGTGAGTGACCACCCCGTACCCACCTTTATAGCCTTCACCCCTGCATGCCCACCGCTGACATTCTGGGCCAGGGGAACCCCAGAACACTCGCCTCTCTTCAGAATCAGTTGGAGGCTGCCACGGCCACGGAAAGAAGTGCTGAGTCAGCCACACGATTATAGCCACGCCTGGGAGATCGTGGCTGCTCCCTCCAACGCTGCAAACTTCAGTTTCGTCAACCGTTAGATAAAGACCCCGGGATCTCCCTGAGGAGGCATTCCATGGGCATTGTGTGTGAAAGTGCCGTGTGAAGTACAAAATAATGTGAATTTGATCATTTAATTGCAGCCTCCCTGGACTGACTGCCTGTGTTAGCCGGGACATCCTCTCTGGAGGTTCAGTTTCTTTAGCCTTCGGACGAGGGGCTGACCCAGAGTTCTCTGCGGGGCCTTCCACCTTGAGACCCTTGGATTCTAAGGTGCTCGAACACGGGGAAAAGGAACCACCTGAATGCCCAGCATTAGAAATATTCATATGATATATATAGATATAGATTTAGGTTTAGATATATATTAGAGAAAAATAGGCCTCTCTGAACATTTTCTAACTGAGAAAAGATTCAACTCTAGTTCCCAGAACAAGCCGGCATTTCCGCGTCTCGAGTCTGAAACCTGAAGCTCTCTCCGAGCCCGCTGTGAGAACCCTCGAGTCCCTCCCCACCGGGCGCTGGCGCCGTGAAGCGTGCGGTAGGAAACAGGCCGTCCTGACCCACCCGTCCCCAGTCTGCCGAGTCCAGCGCAAAGGAGAGCGGGGCTCTGGGCCCCAGGCAGCAGAGGTGGCTTCATAACTGCCCTGAAAACCGCACAACGCCGTGTCCCTTTCCTGGGACCTCTGGCAGACGTGAGGGCAAAGGTCAGAACAGCCGTTGTGCTCCGGACCCTCGGAGACCCTCGCTTCTGCATCAAGACCCGAAGGCTTCAGAGCAGCAGTTTTCATTGTATCGGCAAAGATTCTGCTCTTGACTCTTCGGCCCCCAACGTGCTTTGTTTTGAAAAATCGTGACTAGCCAGTTGTTTCATCTTTGTTCATCGACCCAGCCTTATTTTCCCCATTCTATCTCAGAGGAAAACTTGGGGTCAGTGGGGGATGATCAGTGCGTTGACGGGGACTGGGTGCCTGTCACCTGTCAGGGTTTGTGCTGACAACCCGGGGAGGTCACGACCTTGACTTTCCTCCTGTCACAAGGGCAGGGACCAGTGTTCCCTTCAGGCTGGGAAGAGGCGGGGCTGGGGAACCTGAGCCCCTGAGCTGGGCCAGAAAGGAGCTTCCGTTATTCGATGTGACCCACTGAGACTGGAAGAGCAAGCATTTTCCAGGGTTTAGGTGGCTGAGGAGCTCTGGAGGGTGAAGGTAGATGCAGGAGGACCCCAGCCATTCTGAGAAGTCTGGGCCGGGGCTCACAGGACTCCTCAGCACCGCACATGGTGCCGGCTCACCAACAGGACACGGGCTTCCCACAGCTGGGCGGGCCGGGACAGATGACCCATGAGGCCAGAGAGTAGGTTGGTCAGCACAGGGGTTTGCAAAGGGCATTCAGGGGTGCGGACCCAGATTTTTCCATCCAATAGCTCTGTGCCCTTGAGCGAGGTTCCCATCTCTTCAAGACATGATTTTGTCACCTGTACAATGGGTCAGTCTAGCCTACCTCAGTGTTATTTCAGGTGATTTGGCAAGAGAAGGTGTTACCTGAGGCCTGGAAGATAGTCAGTGCTTAACAATGGAGAGTTACCATTTTTGCTACCTGGCAGGTGATGCTCCAAGGCTCTGCCTTGGTCATGAACTTGAAATACTCCCTTTCTGTCTCATCCAGAGTCTGGAGCACCATGAGACAGGGCTGTGGCTCTCGGCCTGGTCAGCTCTGTGTCCAGAGCAGCCCTCTGGGGGTCATCGCCCCCCCCACCACCACTTCACAATCCCTCCTCCATCCAGGACAATGATGCCGGACAGTTGACCCAGAGAAGCTGACAAGCCAACCAATTCAAGGCAACAGAGAACGAAGAAAGGAAGAAAGGGTGGCGGAGAAGGGTGGAAAGAGCGATGGGAGAGAGATGTAGGGATGACACCGGGAGGTTGGACGTTGTGGCAGGTAAGGGACATGGGATCTGTTGTCACACAGGCCTGGGCTGGACACCCGGCTGGACCCTTCACCATGTGCACCTTTGGGCAAATGGCGAACTCTCTTTGTGCCTCAGTTTCTTCATTTGTAAAATGGGGATACTAATGGCGCCTCCTCAGAAGTTTGCTTTTAGAGAAGATAAAATGAGTATCATATGTAAAGCCCAGTGCCTGGCTCACGGTCAGTGTTCAATACAATAATTACGTCCTGGTCAGTTCATCATCTCGCTCTCTCAAAGGCCTGTTTTACAGATAGGAAAGTCAAGGGTGGGGGCATAGCCACCCCAAGGTGTACATCCTTTCATTTGCACCCAGTTGCCACCTGGCTGGGCTGATCCCTGGCCTCGTGGCCTCCCTCACCCCTGGGCTGTCTGTCCCACACTGAGACTTCTCCCTGCCTCCCCGAAGCTGGGACAGGACTCAGGAACAAAAGCTGCAGGAGCCGGCCTATAGGGGGCAGCAGGAGCCTTGGAAAACCCAGCTGGTGCCAAGGCTGGGCTGAGCTGGCAGCTGGTTTCAGGGCACACAAGAGGCGATCGGGACTCTGGGGCCCAGGCTGACCCGCTGAGGCCAGTCTGCCTGCCTTGAGAGCTGGGGTTGGGGCTGGGGCTGCAAGAGAGGGGGAAGCATGGGATCCGTGGCTCCCTGCTGCAGTCCCCTCTCGCCAGCCAAGCATTTCTGGTCCATGTCCCTGCGCCATGAGGGGTTAAATGGGACACCATCACAGCCCTGCAGGCTGTGAGCAGGCCAGTGCAGCCTGGGGGGTGGCAGGGCCAGGAGTCGGGGTGGTTGGGGGTGTGTCATGCTGGAGATGATCAGAAAGAGCCACCAAGGATGGCGCAGAGCTTGGGATGTCTCTCAGGACTGCACTTGGACCCCCCAGCCTCTGCCTGCAGAACTTGCCCACCGCCGTGTGGGGTCCTAGGGTCCCATAAGGACCAGACTCCTGGGCCTTCCCCAGGTCTGTGCATCAGAAGGTCTGTGGTTTTGGCTGGTGAGCCAGAGGATCCTGGGGCAGACTCACATCTGATGGCCTTTACTGGGGCAGACTCATATCTTCACTGGACTGAGGTTCAGAGAGGTGAAGGGATGGGCCCAAGGGCACACAGCAGTCAGTACCCGAGGCAGCATCAGGACACAGGGCTGTCTGGTGCCCAAGCAGGGCTGCTTTTCTCCCCAGGGAACCGGGCAGAGGTTGTGCCCAGCCCATGGCCATGGAGTGGAGCTGGCATGCTGCGGGCCCTGCGGAGGGCGCCTGCCTTGGACCCTGCACCGTGGGGCTGGGCAAACATCAAACACTAAAACACTTAGACTTGTTAACACACATTTGAGGATTCAGGAGAGCTGAGCCCTCTGTTCTCTCCTCCACCCAGGCCTCTGCCAGAGATGGCATTATCGCCTGATAAACCAGAATCCATGCGGGCTCTGGGCTCCAACCCTGGGCATTTTGGCAGGAAAGGGGCTGGGAGCAGGAGGGGAGGCATCTGAGCCTCAGCCTCCCTGGTGATCTGTCTTCAGACCCCTGCACCCCGAATCTGGGCTTTCCAGCTCTGCTTCCTTGGGCCCTTGGTGGCCAGCCTCAGTTTCCCTGTGTGAAACGTGGTGATCTGTGAGGATGCCGAGTGATCCTGGGGCAGAAGGCAGCTCCAGAGGCTGGCGCGTGCAGTTCAAATCATTACAGCGCACTATCCTGCTCTGGGATCACCTCGGGGCGGTCTCCTGATAACACTGTCTCTCTACCCCACTAGTCAAATGATATTCAAATAACCCGTTTGCAGGCTCCCCGCGACGGCTTGGTAAAACGTCTGATAACTCCGATGGGCCCTTCTCATTGGTCTCCTGGCCCCAGTCCATCTCTAATCTCTAGGTCTCAGTTTCTTCTCTATTCAAATGACTGGAAGCCGAATTTTCTCCCCAGGCTCCATGGCCCAGAACTTGCTGGAAGATTCCCCTTCAGGCTGTTGATTGAGAAATGCCTGCTGCGCTCCTGGCCATTTGAGGTCTGTGGCAGTTCAACCTGGTGGGGTCGCCAGGAAAGCCTCTGCCCTCTCCCCAGCCTGAAGAGACAAGAAAAGGGACAGAGGCCACGTGGGCGTCCTTGGCCTCCTAGCAGGCGAACCCCTTCTGTCTCTGGCCGAAGGTGACACTTAGCCAGGATATGGATGGGTTGGTAACACAGAAAACAGCAACATGAATAATATTGATGGCTCCTGAGCAGAGAGAAGGCCCTCAGAGACCACCCACCGGCCCTGACACCAAACACCCCTCGCGGTGGGAATCTCCCTAGTCTCCTTGCACCAGGCGTCTGCTCGCAGCTCCACGCACAGCGGCAGCTGTGAGACGGCGGGCTGAGGTCTTAGAATCCCCCAGTTTGGGCAAGTGCTTTTCCCTCTCAGAGACTGTTTCACATCTGCCTGGCAGGTACCCCCTATCCCTTCTCCCCCGATCTAGGATTAATGGGATCCGATGAGATCGTTTATGGAGGTGAGCGCTTAGCGCTTTGTGGATGGAGGCCCGCCCGCCTGCCAAATCTCCCAGGTGTCCAGAATGTCACTGGTTTGCAACCATCAAATCTGTGACCCCTCAAATGAGGTACAAGAAATACCTTCACTCTGGCTCTAAATTGCCCTTGTGGGACGCTCGCCCACAGAGAGACATGTGAACACGGATGACTAATGCTACATAAATCGCATTTGTTTTGAGGGAGCTAGAAACCCCCCACAAAATTAATATGTATCGATAGGGGAGAGGCAGAAGAAACTATGGATCATGCCCAGGATCAGACTAAAAGGGAATGAACAATACTAATGTTTTTCTCTTTCTGCTGATCTGGAGAGGTGGCCTTGATGCATTCAGTGAAAAATGTCTACAGAAAAATGTGCACAGTGTGATTTTGTTATGGAACAAACCACCTCTCTCTTCCCTCCACTCCTGTGGGGAGCCGTGTGTGCTGCCCTGGACCTAACAGGAGGCGGGGCATGATCCCTGCTCGCAGCCGACATTGCTTGTCCACAACTGGTGTGCAGAAGGGAGACGTGAGAGGGAAAAAGAGACTGAAGAGTTTCTTCAATGTATTTCTCTTCCTGTTGGAACGGTTTGCTTTTTTTCTAAACACCTGCATCGTTTCTTTGCGGAATGAAATGAAATTGTGAGAAGGCCACCGGACCAGAGAAGTCCCAGTTAATGCGACGAGCAGATAAGTGCCGTCCAACCATCCTGCCCTTTCGCTCTTCTGACACGGAAAACGTTTTTCTGTTCCAGGTTCCCCACCAACGTGCAGATACCTCGGATGCAGCTGATAAAGTCAACCTTGCTGCCGATCGCTCCCCTGAAGCTTGTCAATCTCAGATCAAGGTCAAAACAGGAGTGTGTGTACGCAAGCGTGTGTGTGTGTGTGTGTGTGTGTGCAGTGTGTGTGTGGAGGGAGGAGGAGGGGAAAGTGTCACCCGCCTTCTGTGTGTCTAGAAGCATGCCGATGTCTTCACACGCCCCGCAGCTCACTGACCGCAGACACCACTGTGCAGGGCAGACACCACTGTGCAGGGCAGCATGTCCTGACCACAGAAACTAGGGTTTAAAGGGTTTGTGATCTGGGTGCACGTGGAGGCCATCTGACTCCATGGTCAAGGCCCCAGCTCTCGCAAAGGTCTGTTTTAAAGCAGTACGGGTGGACAAGGGTGGGAGCACCGAGAGTCTGACAGCCTCACACCTGCCGGGCGCTTTCCAGGTGCTGTGGCTGTTGGTCTCAGCCCTGCAAGGACCCAGGGGGAGGGACTACGAGCGTTCCCATTGAACAGATGCGGGAACGGAGCCTCAGGCGGGTAACTAAACTGCGGAAGGACAGGGACTCAGAAAGCAAAAAGAAGGCCTTTGGACCTCCACAGGGTGACCCCAGAGCCTGCCCCGTCATCCCCTGCGAGACACAGCAATTCCCCACAGCGGCATGGCCACGGAACGCCCCGTCTCGCTCAGCACGAGGCCAGGCGGGTGCCAGGCCCCGGGCGCTGTGCAGAAAAGCACACCCAGGCGAAGGGAGGCTGGGAGGCTCGCTTGGCTCTCGTTCCCCTCTGGCTGGCCTGATGGGTTTTTAGGGAGGCTTCCAGAGCAAACCGTGGCCTTCTCCGAGTCCCCTCAGAGCATCTGGTTCCAACGCTGTCTTGGACTCACTGCTGCCAAGGCCAGCCCCTTGCTGCCCAGGCCTTGGTGCCTAGTCCCCAGGGGCTTTGCTAGGAGAAGAGCATCCTCATCCATGGAAGGCAGGGTGTGCCAGAACACACCCATTCCCTCCCACTGAGCCCACTGCTGTCCTATCTGCCAACCACCCACAACACCATTTACTCACCAGTGTAATTTAAATCATCTTACTGCTTAAAACCAGGACACAAAGCAGAAAACACAAAAAATAAACCAGTTTTAAGAGGAAATCTCTATCACCGCTATGCATGGAGAACCAGCCTGCCTTACCACGAACAGAAGGTGCCTGTGATATGAAGGGATAAACGCAGGACCCAGCCACTCACCACCGCCCCGCTGCCCCGAGACCCCCGCCCTGCAGAAGCACCCACCCTGCCCTCGCTAAGACAAGATGACGAGAGCTGGAGAGGTGGCCCTGACCCACCGGCACCTCACAGACTTCCATCCTGACACTGCCCCGGGGCCCAGAAGACCTGTCTCCATGGCGATGGCTGGGCTGGCAGCCATGCCCCTCAGAGCCCCCAGGGGCCAGCTCCTGGGGACACTCTGAGAGCCTCCCCAGGACAAGGTGTGTGAGGAGGTGACATTACATTTCAGGGCCATGTTGACCCTGAGAAAGGTTCTGGAATTAGGAGAGACAAACTCTGTATTTTTTCTGTCATCTGGTTATCTTTTTAATATTGAGAAAATAGTGATATATTGTTTCATAACAATAGTAATGAAGGCCTTCCCCCCGGGGCAGCCTGGCATCCCCGGTACTGTGTCCTGCCTGGGCATTGGGAAGGCAGCTCAGGGGGTAGGGACGAGCTGTGGGGCTGCCCTCACAGAGCAGCATGAGCCTCCAGGGGCAGGGGACAGGCTTGTGTTCCAGCCCCCCCAGAGCTAGGGGGACAGTGCGGCATGTCCTATGGTTCCAACCCACACTGGGGACTTGCCACATGGGTGATCCTTAGCAAGGGACTCGACCCCTCTGAGCTTTCTTGAGAGTAAGATAATCTACCTTAAAGAGTGGCTGTGATGCTTAGCAAGACGACACCTATCCTACCATGTGACTTTGGTGACATGGCAGGCAATGGGCTGGGCAAGCGCAGGCACCTCCTAGCCTCGCCCTGGACCTCAGTCCCCCCAGGAGCGAACTCAGGACTAGCAAATCAGAGGCCCCTGCCTAGGGCCCCCCCCCGGTCGAGCCCGGCTGGCCGGCAGACAGGGTTTTGTATCCCACAGGATATTTTCTGATTGGCTGCCAGCACTTGGGTTTGCACATCCCCTGGGAAATCCGCAGAGCTGACACCACGGGGCCCATGCGGCACCCTGGCCGAGCGCGGGGTCGGGCTTGTCCCCTGAGCCAGAGTCACCTGCCCACAGGCGCTTCTTAGCCATTGAGGTTGCTGGGTGTTTAACAGTCAGAGCAGCTGCGTTTGCAGGTGAGGAGACTGAGGTACAAAGAGGTTAAAGAACCGGCCCTACATCACACAAAGATGGATGGGGGAGCTAGGACTCGAACCCACGCAGTCTGGTTCTGTGTGCACTTATTTGTACTGGGCCAGGTGCTGGGGAGACAGGGGAGGCAGGGAGACACCCAGCACTCTCTGACCCCCTCCCTTTGCTGGGGAAGCAACGGTTAACCCTACCTTGCTCATCTCGCAGGGCTCGCTGGAGGTGGACAAGCTGACCTTGACAGCCGCCTCAGGCCCAGGGCTGGCCCTCAGGGCCCTGGGGTGCAGGGGAGCCTGAACTCACTCTCTGTTTTGGCTTAGCAGAGGTGCTTACGTGCCTCCCCTGTGGCTCTAGCCCTCATGTTTACCCTGCAAACAGGCAGCTGCCCCACACCATCATTTAGAGGCCAGGGGGTAGCTGCCTGGGGCACTGGGCGGCTCAGGCCTGTCCGAGCTGTCCTGGGACCTGTGCCTACACGCGCCCAGAACCCATTTGCCTTAGAATTAATGGGCTCCCCCCTCCACCCCTGCTACATGCAGACACGAGCCAGGGAGGCAGCCGAAGGGGAAGGCAGAGGGGCGGGGATGCGGGTGAGGTGGGGGAATTGCTGCTGGGCTCTGCCTGGCTCCACTCCCCGTGAGCCCTGTGACCTTGAGCCCCTGGGGCCTGGGGCCTCAGTTTCTCTAGCAGTAGCTGCCCTTCCAGAACCCCAGAGGTGCTCGTGAGGCGTCTGTGGTGGGCAGGACAGCAACGCTGACCTTTCCCTGCAGAGTGAGGAGAGTCCAGCACCAGGCATTGAACTAAATCTTTGAAAACACGTCATTGAAGCATAAAATACTTTCAGAATCGTGTACAAATGATAAATGTGTTCTGGAATGAGTCTCTGCCCACCGAACATACCTGTGTGATTGGCACCCTGATCAAGAAGCCGAATATTCCTTGTGCTCCAGAAAAAGCCCCCGCGTGCCCCTCCCGGGCACTCATCACCCTCTGACTTGCACCATCTCTTTTTAACCCTCACCGCAGTTGCAGGAGGCAAGCTGCAGAAGGTCCTTGTTTTATAAATGAAGGAACGAGGGCTCGATCCCACCAGCGCGTGACTGAGCTCAGACTTGAAGGCAGGCCCTCTACCTCCAGAGCCCACACATTAACCGCTGCACTGGGGAAAGTGGTGGGCATGGCCTGAGGGACAGCTCGGTCTTGTAACCGACCGTCCTGGTCTTCCAGGCACTTTCAGTCCTGGCATGCGAAGGTAGAAAGTCAACCACTCCTCCAAAGGTGTGAATGGCATGTTATTTCTCCTCTGTCTTCCCCAGGTCATAGGGGCCGAGACTGTATCTTCTTTGTTTGCCACGCAAAAGCCTGCTTGGTACCTGCTACAGAGCAGGGGCTCAATAAAGGCTTGTTAACTGACTGATGGATGGATGGATGAATGAATGAATGCATGAACGCGGGAATGAATGGAAAGGGAAAAAGAAGGGAGGGAGGCAGGGAATGAGAGTAGAAGGGAGAAGGGGGCAGAGAGAGTAAGAGCAAGCTCCTGTCCCAAACGCTAGGCTTTTCTCTCTGGCTAGCCTCCCCCTATTTCTCTCTTCACCAGATCAGAACCTTTGCTCCAGACTCTGCTTTCCAAAACGTCTCCTCGGATCAGCCCCAGGGCTCCCTAATGCCACGGTGACCACGTGGAAATGTGGACGTGCAGCCTTGCCTTACCTGAGGGTGGGTATAGGCTGGAAAGAGGCCAAGGACTCAGGCTCACCCCCACTGGTTCTTGGGACCCAGACCACTCCCCCAAGGTGTCTCTAGCTGCCCCAGCCCCACCCTCTTCCCCGCTCTTCCCTAATTGTATTCAGAGCTCGCAACTCCGGCCTTTGCTCACCCTGCTTCTCCTGCCTGGGGGGACCTTCCCTTGGCCAACCCACCCGGCAGGAATGTCTACTCCTCAGATCCTTTGGGATTCAACTCACAGGGCCTTGCCGATTTCCTTTCCTGACTTTCCTTCCCCTGAGGAAGGAAGCCTCACTCCAGCATTTTCTTCTTCTAGTGCCTTCCACACCGCTCCACAGTCCTTTCCACCTAGTGAGTCCTAGTGAGCAGCATGGCTCCCAGCAGGGCGATCCACGGCACCTGTGGCACCTGCCCCAACGGGCACAGGGGAGCCTGGCACCCACTCGGCTGCTATTACCCTGCAGCTGCCTTTCACACAGGACACGGGCTGGAGGGCAGCCCCGGCAGGGTCAGCGGTCCCAGCCGTGACCAGCCTCTCCCCTTCTCGTCACCCCAGGCTGTGCACTTTGTCCGTGTCTGTACTCCGTGCGAGGGGATGGAAGCCTGAGGAAACCCGGCTGCCTGGAGTGTGCACACCAGGCTGGGCCCTGTGCTGAGCACCTCGTCTTTCATTTCCTTTGTCCCTGCAGGGATTCCCATTTCACAGATGAGAAAGTTGAGGCTCAGAGGGGTGAAGGGACTTGCCCAAGGTCACGCAGATGGCAGGGCGGGGGGCAGGGGAGCTGGAGTTGAAACTCAGTTCTCCTTGACTCCAGACCTGCCCTCTTAGAAGCTATTGTTAAATCACCCTGATTGAAAGGTTCTGGGCCTCCAATTCTATGGCCTGAGCTGGAGCCCGAATTTGGATCCTGTTAGCATCTTCCTGGCTTAAGGCCAGGCAGGCAGCGACCCCCTTCCGTTCCTCAGCCGGGCCTCAGTTGACCCCTGATCTAGGTCTGTCTCTTGGCTAGCTCCTGAGTGGGGGTGGGTCACCTCCTCCTGTCACATTCAGGAGCACCTCTCTCCGGGCAGCTGCGCCCCACGCCTACTCCACTACTCTTAAGTCCCCGCACCGCCCCCAGCAGTCCTCAGAAGGCGCGTGGACAATCAGGCCTGATCTGGGAGTCGCCGGCGTGGAAAATCCAGGGCAATGAATCCTGTTGGCTTTGGGCCGGTGCAGCTAGCTGTCCCTGTCCTCAGCCCCAAGTTCTGGCTGGCTGGCCCCCTCCCTCAGGCAGGAGGAGGAGGGAGCAGGTGCTGTGTGGGCTCCCGTGGTCGCACCCGTGCCGGCCCCCGCAGCCCCTCCGCTAGCACAAACCTGTTTCCCACCCCGGGACGGACACCCACTGGGCCGAGTGCGGTTGTTCCTGCCAAGTAAACCCAGTTTAGCTTTTTGTGCATTTTTTTCTGAACTAAAGGCCCTCAGATGCCCCTGATCTCAAGGTCCAGGCTCTTGGGGAATGACCCCTCCTCTAACTGATCCCTGTGAGAAAGTTCTGGCTCAGGGCAGAGCTGCCAGGCTCACCACAAACAACCTGCTTCATCTTGTCCATCTCACTGCCACGCTCCGTTTCTGGGTCTGAAATGCCCTGAGAGGAAGGGCCTTCATCTTCCTCATCCGTGGAGTCCTACTGGAGGGCAGGAAGTGGGTCACCTACAGATATTTCTGGAGCCCCTGCCGTGGGCTCAGGTTGTCCTCCCCAGCTTAGGCTGCTGCAGAGGCCTCCCCCACAGTCCATCTGTCCATCTGTTCATTCCCCAATCTATCCAACAAGCATTTGCTGGGTGCTCATTGATGCCACGCCAGGGACCAGGGGATAGGCGTCCTGCTTGTGTAGCGCTTACCTTGCGGTGGAAGAGAGACAGGCCACTTGCGGTCACGAGGCAGGCAGCCACGTGCCATGATGGGGCCCGCCTGTGCCCCACACCAGAGCCAACTGGGCTTTGCCATCATGCCAGCTCTTCCAGAGCACAGGGTGCTCTCAGGCATCGCCCACGGCAGGGAGTGATCAGCTCTGTGTGTTCAGAAAACCATCGTGGACTTGAGAGTGTGAGGTTGGAGGCAGACCCCCAGGTGGGAGGATGGCCCCCTGAACCTAGGCAGCTGAGAAGAGGTTGGACGGCGGGGAGAGGGGCGTGGATGGGGATGGATTTGAACACTATTTGGGAGGCAGTGCCAATAGGACTGGGTGAGAGATAAGATGGGGGTGGTGAGGAAGGGAGAAGGTCAAGGGCAACTCCATGCGTTGGGTGATTAGGGGGCATTGGGGTCTTTGTTGATGTGCAAAGGAACGCTGAGAGCAAGCGCTGACCTACCAGGTCAGTCACAAGTCAGTGGAGCAGGGAGCATGCTCGGACTTCCGGTTAAGGCGCCCCTGTCCCTGGAGATGATGGCTTTGGGGTGCCGATGGGGTGAGGGTTGCCATTGGCTTAGGCGAGAGGAAAGGTGCTGTCACCTCCGAGTGGTGATTTCAACATAAGACTCTCAACCCAGGGGACAATTATCCATATCTGGAGACATGTTGGGTTGTCACAACTTGGGGAGAAGGGTGACGTGTGACCGGCATTGAGTGGGCAGAGGTAGAAATGCTAAGAACAACCCGGCCCCCGATGCCTCGCCTGAGCAAAGCTGAGTGATGAAGTCCGGTCGTGGTAGCTGTGGAGTCAGGGGCTCAGGTTCCAATCTCAGCCCTCCTACTTAGCACTTGTCTGATCACGAGCAGGTTGCTCAGGTGCTCCGCGCCTCACGCGGAAGGAGCGCGTGCTGGTGCCTAGAGCACAGGAGATAAGCGCTGAGCAGAGGGGAGCTGTCGCTGAGCCTGTTCTCCAGTCGGCTCGCGTGGCCACACCCTGGGAGTGAGAGGAAACCGACCTTCACCTGCAGCAGCTGCTCAGCTCTGGGCGCTGAATGTGACTCCTGCGTTCGGTCAGGGGGTCCCGTCACCGTTGTCCTAACCGCACGTGGCAGGCCAGGTACCACGCAAAGTGTGTCATACGCAGCAGCCCGTGTCACCCTCACAGAACTCTGTCCAGTAGGAGCTCTATTCCCATTTTACAGGTAGGAAAACGGAGACTCAGAGAGGTTGTGTGCAAGCCCTGTGGACACATAGAAGAATCAGGCTTATCTGTGATCTCTAGGGCCTCCATCTAGTGAGGGAGACAAGCAAACCCCCCCCCCCCGACACAATAACATAAGAGAAAATGCGGTTTCCACTCTGCCTCATCGGACACGCACTCGACAAATAATTAATGAGCATCTACTACGGGCCAGGCGCTGTCTCAGCTGCCTGGGTTCCTGCCCCTGGGCAGCTCACAGTCTAGTGCGCAAGACTGATTACAAGATAACGCAAGCCGGGCATACCCACCAGCGCCCTTGGTACTTGGCATTTCCTCAGCGCCTGGTTCTAACAGGCTTTGGTTCATTTAACCTTGAACTTTGTCATGACAAGGTATTACTGCTATCCTCCTTGTTCAGTTTGGGGAATGCGGTGTTGGAAGATTAAGGAATTGGCCCAAAGTATTACAGTTGGTTTATGGTGGAGCCAAGTAGTCTTTCTGACCCCAGGGCTCAAGATCTTTAACCACCGGGATGGATCCCTGCACTGGTTTGGGTCCATCTCACTCATGCCCAGTTCTTACCCGTATCTTTTTTGGCCCTGAGATCCCTCTGAACCTCACCCTCTGGGTGTGATCAGCTTGCTCAACACGTGGGAGAGAAGTGTTTCATGGTTCTAAGCCAGCAGGATCCTGAGAGATGGGGGGATCCCCAGAATGGGAGCCAGGAGCTTGTCCCAGCGAGCCCAGATGTGCAGTTGACAGAGCAGGGCATCCTGGGGCATCACCCTGGACCCCCCGAGCCTCCTGGGGGCACCTCTCACTCCTGAGACAGGGTCTCCGTGCACAGAGGTGATCAGAAACAGATAGGGTCCCCCCCTGTCCTGCAAGAGAGGCTGCGGGCGTGTGGGCCTCGAAGGAAGAGGAGAGCTGAAATGACATCTTGTGAAAGGCGCTCCCTGCAGGACCCCGGGGAGGTGTGTATTAGCCTTCCCGAGTTTCCTTTCCAGGTTTTCTTCCAGGAAACCCAGGCCCAGGGTTCCAGGGAGCTCCCTCCTTCACCAACACAGGCCAGCAGGCCACTGCTGCCGGCGCACTGGACCGCCAGCACGCCCCGCACACTGAGGTCCGAGCCTTTTCCAGTTCCCTTCCCTTCACAGATGTCCGCTGAGCATCTCTGGGATGCCCGGCTCTGGTGTCTGGAAGCCGCAGTGCGAACGGAAGGCCCAAGGCCGAGCCCAGCCGGTATGGCTTCTGCCCTCAAGGAGCACATGGAATGGAGGCTGTCGGCAGGCCTGGGTTATGGCTTGGGGTGTGGGCTTTGCCTCCAGACAACCTGTAACTAGGATGTGGAATGTTCTGGAGTGAGAGGGTCAAACAGCCTCCACATTCATCTGGGGGATCCCCAGAAGCTCCTCTCAGAGGTGGTGGCCGCTCACCAGATAGGATTTTCACTAGTGGGCTTGGAGAAACACTTTAGGTGGAGAGAGAAAAAAAAACTTCTCAGGCAGTCATGAGAATGAGCTGGCAAACACGCCCCATTCTAGGCTCTGTGTGGGCTCCATAAACCACAGATGAGTGACAGGGCACAGGTATGGGAACTGAAGCCCAGAGAGGGGCAGAGTGTGGCTCCAGGTCACACAGCCAGGAAGTCCTGGCTCTGCCACCTGCAGCAGGGAATTAATGACTTCCCACACCTTGCTTTTCTCATGTGCAAAGCGGCGTGGTAACCCCTACACCACAGCTGCCGTGGGCTTAGGTGCTCCCAAAGACCTGGTCTATAGATGCCCTTAGTAGACTTCAGTTCTTCCTCATGTCCCAGACACCAGGAGTTCGGGAAGGCCTTGCTCTGTCCCTGGAACTTAGCCCTCTCAGCTGTCAGATTACCCATTCATTCCTGACATTCTGGGGCATCTGGGACAGCTGAATTCTGGATCCAACCAGACCTGAAAGCACCTCCTGGTTGTAGGAGGCAATGGTTTTCTGTTTTGCCCTTTTATTTATTTTTCCCCCTAAAGTCACATTTCTCGGGTTATCCATCACTTGTAACTAGGAGTTCTGACTACTGGGGGCAGGGCGATGGGGGGGGTCAAGCGGGCTGGGAAGAGGGATTTAGGGCGAGAGGGAGGCTGCAGGTGTGGGGGAGGGTGGCCTGAAGGCCCAGAGGCTGGAGTCAGGAGTAGAGGGAGGCTGAGCAGCAGCAACTAGTGTTGACAGCAAATGAGAGACCATGGCCCTTCTCCCCTAGACCTCAGTGGGGAGGGCGAGGGTTGATGGAGAACTCCCTCCAACCCTTCCGGTTTATTAAACAGGGGTGAGGAGGGACGGGTGGGGAATGGGGTGGTGTGTGGGCAGTGGGGTGGTGTCACAATCCCCAGGTTTTTAGCCCCTCCGCCCTGGAACTTGGCTGCATTCAGCAACAGGTTTCCCTTTGCCCCTTGCATCGCAGAAGACCCCGTTTGAGCTCTTCCGCACCCCCCATCCCCATCCCACTGATATTCAAAGATCTACATCTACATTGGAGCCAGGGGATCAGGATTTTCTCAGACTTCCCAAGGTGATTCTCAGACTTTCCAGGTTTGGAAACCACGGGCCTAACTCAAAACTCCACCTCAGGGACGGGAGGCTGGGGGGCGGGGGAGGAAAGAGGCTTCCTCGTCATCACGCAGCACGTCAGTGGCAGAGCCCAGAATGCAGGTCTGCTGGGCACAGGGACTGCCGTCCCAGCAGGGCCCGGAGTGCTGACGGCCGGAGGAAAAGAACGCAGGGCCCCGGTGCCCTGTTTCATTGGCAGACCTTGAGGGGCAGGGTGCTGGTCTGGAGCCAGCCCTCTGTGCCATGACATGGTACAGACTGTGTGTGAACTAAGAGTCACCTGGCTGAGTCCCACCCCACAGCTGCAGGCACTCATGATGGCCAGAGCATGATGGTCCCCTTTGTCCCCTCCTCCTTTTCAGGTTCTCGGGAAGCCTGACCTCCAAACAAGACAAGAGTTACTGTGTTTTAATTTCTCGTGGCTCCAAGTGTGGGCATCACCCTGGCGCTTGCAGAAGACGGAACCTCAGGCCTGCCCAGCACAGCTGCTACATTCAGAATCCCTGTTTTCACCACCAGGGCGATGGTTCTGCACACCCTGAGGCCGGAGACGCATCTCACTCAAACCCTGGGCATTTCACTGCGGCATGAAATGAGCAACAGATGATTCCACAGCAATGCAAATTGGCCTTGTTTGTGTATTTGGATGGGCTGTGAAATATTGGGTGTCCAATGCATTTTTGCAAATCAGGTCTTGTTGGAAATCCACCAAAGGCCTTAGCCAGTGAAAACAAAACAGCCGCAGCGGCAAGGATGATAAGCAGGGAAGCCCGGCTTTCTGCTGCGGGAGCCCGGCCACTTCCCTTAGGAAGTAAGTTTGTTTTATCGTCTTGACTGCCCTTAACCTGAAGCATGGCTGCCCCATCCAACGTGCTGGCGCCTGCTAGGAGTTCACACTTAGGGAGCTGTGGGCTGTGCCGGGCTGGTTACACACTCGGCCTTAAGGCATCCTCACCGCCACCTCTGAGCGGGTGTTATTTCTGTTCCCATGCAGAGAATGAGCGCATGAAGGAAAGTACAGGTAAGGCTGCTCTGGCCTGTGCATTGCATCTTGCCTTTCTCTTGCGCCTTGTAACCTTTTGCCTACTATCTCCCACAACCCCTCCCCCTCCCCCTCCCTCCCAACCATGTTTTCTTAGATTCTGTAGGTCCACTTGGCGCCAGTTCAGCAAATGTCAACTATGTTTATGGCGACATTCTGTTGTGGACATGCACAAAGATGAAAGAGAGTTTATTTGTTGTGATGGAATCGCCGGCCTTGTTGTTGAGACTTAAATTATGTCAATGTTGCAAAATATGTTGTATTTTGAATCAAAACGGTCCCTTTCTTCTTCCCTCCTTCCCTCCCTCCCTCTCTCTCATCTTTCTTTCTTTCCTTATTTTCTTCTTATGTTGTAGGAGCAAAGCCAAAAACCCTGCTCTAAACAGTGCTGATGATCTCTGCCTGTAGGCCAAAGGCAAATCAAATAGCCCTTCTGAGCCTGGGGCTACTTCTGGAAGAGTTAGGTCCTGGTAGCTTTTCAACCACAAAAATGAGAGCAGTTGTCTTGGAGGAAGAGATTGTCCTGAGAGTAGGAATCTGGGGGGCACAGAAGTCACAGATGAGGCCCCCTCCCCACCCCAGGTGGTAGAAAGTCCAGGGCGACTCAGGGGCTCGGAGGCATCCCTGGGGAGTCCTGGGCCCAGGGACCTTACAGGACGTGTCCCACATCTCACAGCCAGGCAGGAGGCAGAGCCCAAGCCAGCACCACGGCAGGGTCCAGCAGGTCACGTGCCGGACGCAAGCAAACCCGGTGGAGAACACATGTGTCTGCAGGGAGCAGCTCTGATTCAGGGGCTCCGAGTGCCCCTATCATTCCAGATCCTCCAGATTGTAAGGGATCTTTTCGAAGGAAAGCAGGAAATGTGCATTGTTCTGAGAAACCCCTCCATTTCTGAATGAGGGCAGTTCCTTCAAAAGATACGGGAAGGACCGCGTGCATGGTTCTGATGCAGCCTGGGGGTCACCACGATGGTGTCACAGGCCTCCTTCTGGGGCCTGGGACGGCCTCCTGAGTTGCGCTGGAGCGAGAAATGAGGGCTCTTGAAGATGACAATGGTGCCCATAATTGAAGAGCTCTCGAACTAAGGCCAGCGCTGCCTTTTCCTTCCCTTAAACTTGTATTCAAACACTTTGGTTGAAGCACACAGAGCAACACTAGATACACCCCAGTGATATCTTTCAAAGTTAGGCTACAGACTGGGCTTCGATCTAGATGTAAAACGAGAGAACCTGGGCGGCGGGGGAAAGTCAAGTGTACGAAAGTGGGCTTGGACCGCAGCTAGACAGGAAGGGTGTAGTCCGAGGATTTTTCCCTCAAGCCAAAGCAGAGAGGGGTGAGAAATCGCAACCAGAGGCAGGACAGTTTCTGGAAAATGCCGAATAACGGAGCCTATCAAAACAATTTGGAAATTAAGAGGCGAGTCAAAGCTAACGTCTCCTCAAGTTCAGCCAAAACTATTCCTGGAAAGGTGTCTGCTCAACACCTCGTGGCTCTCAGGGGACCTGGGGCCAAATCTTGGCTGCCCCCTGCCCCTTGCCAGCCGCCGCTGTGTATGGCAGGATGGGAACCTCTTGGAGCTTCATAGATAAAATGGGAAATGCACGACCTGGTGAGGTGGCTGTCACGAGAAGGGAGAGAGCAGGACGTGACAGCTCTCCATAGCTGAACACGTACTCTGTGTTGGGCACAGAGCATCTCGCTCGACCTCGCTCCTTCCACACTCCCGCCAACATCACTGATGGCAGGAAGTGTGCAAGCCCCAGGAGAGTGTGATGGTGCCGTTTCTGCCATTGTTCTCATTGTTATCACAGGAGACGTGCACGTCGCATTCCGGGACAGGAGGTGGCTTCCCCGAATCCTCTCAGGGACACCCTGGGAGACCTTCCCTGACCACACAAGAACCCCAACCCATCCTGCCCCACTGACAGTCGTCCTGGAAAACAAGCACAGGCTTTCCCGGCCTCATGCCCTAACCCTCGAATGTATCGGGCAGTTTGAAATGAAAACAGACGGCCTTTTGTGTAAGCAGATTTGATGAGTTCTTCTTCTACATCCATTATTACCTCTGACATAATGCTCGCCCGGTACTGGGCACGCGATGCCTGCTCTATATGTTTTGTAGAAAAGAAGTATATTGTTTCCCCCCCGCAGCAAAAGCAATGTATGCCCGCTATGGTAAACTTGGAAACTAAGTAGGCTGGATGGTGTGAGCTGGGAAGGGCAGTGGATAAGGCTAAGTGGTCTTTGGAGAGGAAAATGCAAATTCCCACTTGGAAACTGGAGGGTGGGAGGGCGGCTACTTCCTTGGCCAAACCCCAGCAGGCTCCCCATCTCAGCCTGCCCTGGGCCCAGCACAGGGCCTGGCAGGGGGCAGACGCTTGGTAAAGCTGTGGGCATGGTCCTGCCAATGTCCCCGTGCCCAGAGTGTGTGCAGAATGTTGGGGTCAGGCAGGAGAGCTTCTGGCCGTCAGAATGGGACATGGCAAGCCATGGGCAAGGGCTAAGAATGGCTGTGAGGGACAGTCCTAATGGAGGGCAGTGCTCAGCCAATGCCAGGGACCACAGTTCTATGTGCATGGGTGGGTGGAGTGAGCTCATGGCGGTAACCCTCTGGGCAGCCAAGTTATGGAAGCTTTTAGAATGATGCATTCTTTTATTTGCTTTTTCAGATCTGTATTTTAATGATTTTCCTCCAAAGAACTTATGTGATCTGCAAGGTCTGTCTGGAAAAAGTCCAGCCATTGTTAATATAATGGGAAGGGTTTGCATGGCATTGCTATAGCCTGGCAGCCGAGTGGACCGGAACGAGCACGCGTGAACAATGACAACCTCACTGTACTAGTCAGTGGGGGCGGTAGATGCTGTTGAGTGAGTCTGTGTGCTGTGTGGCATCTCATCCAAAACAACTGAGCAAGTAGAGCAATGAATCTGCATCAAATTTTACCTTAAGCTTAAACATTCCTCTGTGGAAACTATTCAGAGGATTGATTCAGAAGGCTGCAACTACGGGCAACTGGTGATTGGCAGCTTCATCACAACAACGCACCTGCTTATGCATCACGTCTCATGCAGAGGTTTTTGGTGAAACATCAAGTCACCCAAATGACTCAGCCCCACTGCAGCCCAGATTTGGCACCCTGCAACTTTTGGCTTTTCCCAAAACTAAAATCACCTTTGAAAGGGAAGAGATTCAGACCATCAGGAAGATATAACAGGGCAGCTGATGGCAATTGGGAGAACCGTGTGAGGTCCCAACGTGCCTACTTTGAAGGGGACTGAGGTGTCATTGTCCTATGTACAGTATTTCTTGTATCTTGTATCTTCTTCAATAAATGTCTCTATTTTTCATATTACCTGGCTGGATCCCTTCTGGACAGACCTTGTATATGATGTGATCCATTGGAAAACTAATGTATTTCCTTTCTTATAGTTCCTCCCAAAGAGAGGTATTCCTTGCAACCACGGAGCCCCAGGCTGGAGGACGGCATGGTTGAATGCAGTCCTCTCCAAGTCACAAAGCAATGGACCAACCAGGGCAACCCTCTCCAGGGCCAGGTGCACCCTCACGCTGCTCCTCACTTGACCTCCACTGAACCTGAGGGACATAAAGAGCCCTTTATCTTTCTCCCAGGTCCCACCACAGGCAGGTGACTCCTTAGTCGTTAGTCACCGGAGGGCCAGTGAAATGGAGAAGGCTGCTTATCAGCCAGGGCCTGGCAGATACTATCAGTGCGGCCCTGACCCACACCAGGGTCTTAGCTCTGACTTGTATTTCTAGCCTGCTCCCCCAAGATTTCCCCAGAAAGCCATCTGATAAGATGCATTTAGGTATCTAATTTGCATGATCCTGACAATTTTCATGCAAAACATATGCAAATACTGAGGACAGGTTTCTGGGGACAGAGGTTGCGATGAAATGTTTCTCAACTTTTAACCAAATAACTCTATCGGCCTCAAGAAGAGGAGCTTTTGATTTTGGCCTCTATTTTCATCCAAAGGACAGTTGGATCCCTGCTCATGCCTTCTCTCCTCTGGCTCCTTATCTCACATCTGAAAGGGAGAAATGGGCGATGGGACCTTTTCTGAAGTCGTTGGGACCCTGGGTTCCTAGTGAGGTGGCCATGAAGTCCTTCCGAATTCTCCAGCTGGGCCTGGGTGAGCCGGAGCCTGGGCGGGCTCTGGGCATGGTCCCAAGCCACCGGGCAGTGGTGGGAGCCAGCACTTACCAGAAGCAGGCTTTTGGGGGCCCCCTGGGGCACCTGCCCGATGTGTTTATACAGCGGTGGGGTCGGCCAGTTGAGGAGATAGGGCACAAAGAGACAAGCGCTGGGCAAACCCTGATGATTAATGAATGTCCTGAAAACAGTGCATCTGGAGGAGTAACCCGATACCCTGCCCCGGGAAGGGCTGATCGCCAGGGAGGCTGGGAATTTCGCAGAGGCCTTTCCTGCTTCCTCGGCCAGGCCTGGCGGGCTCAGGCTACCACCTCCTCTGCCCCAGATGGGACATCTGTCCAGGCCAGGGCCCTGGGCAGTGCCTGCTTCACGGGCCCTCAACCTGGGCGGGGGCAACTGCCTTGAGTTTCATGCTCTACTGTCACTGTCTGGACATCCTTGATAATTTTTGAACAAGGGTCCTCCATTTTTAGTTTGCTTTGGGCCCCACAAACGATGCAGCTGGGGCTGACTTCCAGCACAGGGCCCTGGGATTGCCAAGGGTAACCGCAGCTCCTTAGCTTGGCATTCAAAGCCCTTTCCAGTTCAGTTTCCTGACAATCTTTCCGAGCTCCCCACATGTCACAGTCACAGGGACCTACTGCTTTCGCCCCAGGTTCTGCCACGCTCCCTCCTGCCTCCATATTTTGTGCCCCCCGCCCACGTCTGGTGAACCACCCCATCTCCTCTGCTCCCCCGTTGACACCTACTGATCCAGCAAGGCCCTGCGGAAGGTTTCTTTTCGTCCTGAGGATTTCTTTGAAATCCTGCAGGCAGAGTGTGTGGCTCCGTCCTTCCTGCTTTCAGAGTCCCTGAATACCACTGGAGCACTTAGCAATTAGGAGCCTGAGGGTGTCTCTCTGTCCCTGGGGTGTTTAAGAATATCTACCAACTGGCTTGGCAAGGCACCAACCAATGGGGGCTGATGGAAGGGGAGAGGCACAGCCTGGGAGCAGGCCCCCTGAAGGGTCTGGGCTTAACCCTTCAGTGGCTGGATGGTGGGAATCAGGGGGCTTTGGGGTCCAGGACAGTGGTTATCTATGAGCCTTCAAGGAGGATAGCAACCCTTTAAAGTGGGGACTGCAGACCTGGCGCATCGAAGAGCTCCCTACCCAAACACAGCTGGCAGCAGGAGCAGTGCGTGATGCCTCTCTCTGTCCTGGTGTCCAGGACAAGGCTTGGTGTGGGGTCGCCACTCTGAAAAGGAGCATGGAAGAGCGTGGGCAAAGGCGGGAAGGTGCACGGGACCTGGGTTCCGGCATGCTTCTGGGGGGGAGGGTGGTAAAGAAGCTGCTCTGAGATCTGGAGCCCCGTCTCCCCAGCTTTCCCCAAGGGAGCCTCTTCACTCTACAGCCAAGGCACCCAGAGTATTGCAGTGTCCTGGTAGGGGAGGGGGGTGGGGGGGGAGGCGGTGGGAAGGCCGGGGGAAAACAAGAAAAAGGAGGCAGTCTGGGCCTCCTGCATCTGCACAAGACATAGAAACACACCCCCACCCCCCACGTACACACACACACATGCCCAGTGTGCATGCCTGTCTATATATACCCACTGCTCACACACACCACCTCCTCCCAAATACGCCTATGCCCCCTAAAGCCAGGAGCGACCCACAGAAGCCAGCACGTAGCCAAGCCAGGCATCTCTGCTGGGTCGGGAGGGTGGTCGCGGGTGGGGGCTGCAGGTGCCCTCCTGGGACAGGGAGGGCTCCGAGAGGCAGAGACAGGGAGGTGGAGGGAACCCAGGAGGGGCTGGAGGACGAGCCTTAGGAGGTCCTGGGGAAGGAGGGCGCAGGCAGGAAGGTTGCAGGAAGAGGGCTGTGGGGAGGGAGGAGGAAGCTGTCCTGTGCAGGGAACCTTCCATGCGCCAGGTGTGTCCTAGGCACTGCGCAGACGTCACCCCTACTCTCAAACCCTCCGGTGAGGTGCGAATGACGATCTCATCTCACAGGCTCAGACCCGTGGAGTGGCCGGCCCCAGGCCCCCCAGCCCGAGAGTGGAACCCACTCACTGACCCACGTCTGCTGGATCCCATGTCCCCTGTCACTCCCGCCTCACACCCACTGGGGCAACGAGCTGTGTCAATGGATCCTCCCTCCCCAAACCGCCCCTTCCTGAAGGACACAGCTGGGGTGGCTGCCCCTCCTCCCCTGTCAGGTCCTTGGGAGCTCTAACTGGGGAAAAGGGCACTAGCTACAGGGTGAGGGATTTAGGTCAGAGCCGCGTTTTCTCGACCTTGACACTGGTCACCTGGGGCCAGATTATTCTTCTTTGCAGGAGGCTGTCCCATGCCTTGTAGGATGTTTAAAAACAAAGCATCTTTGGCCAGTGCGGCCATTCCTTCCCCCTTCACCACCAGTTGTGACAAACACAAAAATGTCTAGACATTTCCAAATGTCCCCGGTGGGGGGAGGGGGGGACACAAAATCCGCCTCTAGCTGAGAACCTCTGGGTGGCACAGATGGCTAGCTTGTGAGGGTCCCCTTCTGCACAGGTTTGAGGTGCGGATGAGCCAGCCAGGCGCAGCGGGATGGCCAGCGTGACCTCCGGAGGGCCTGTGGGCGGTCCTGCAGGTCTGGGCGGGCGCTGCCCCGCCTTCCCGCACGGGCCACTGGACTCCCACAGAGACACTTTGTCCCGCAGCTCCCTTCGCCTGCACCCCCAGCATGGCCAGCCCCCATGGCCAATTATGAAAATGAAAAATCCAGGCCTCAAATGAGTATTTTCCTTTGGTGCTTTGATTTTCCTGTAATAAGTGCCTGGCCACCAAAGAATCTCAGGAATGTGGCCTTGATAATGAAAATAGGCACCTGACTGGCACAGAGGCCTCCACCTCTTGAGTGGCCCCTTCCCCTTTGGGCCAGGCACTTGCTGGAATTGGCTGTCCCCTCTCGCAGCCCTGGGCCCCGCCTACAGCGGCGGAGGAGGACATGAGACCAAGGCCAAGCCCCTTGCTCCAAGGCTCAGAGCTGGCAGCGGAGTTGCTGGGATTTGAACTCAGGCAGCTGTTTCCAGAACTGCTGCTCCAACGAGCTGAGCCCCCTCACCCTGCATAGGGACCCACTGTCTGGGGTCCCTGGGGCGGCAGCCCGGGTTCCAGCAGAGGCCATGGTTCTGAGCGCTCCCTGGCTGGCCAGGATGGTGCAGAGCTCCTTAGGGGGCACTCCTGGCCACTCCTGGCCCCGGGAATCTCACCGCCCTCCACAAACAATGGTAGAGGGGTGGCCGCAGAAGAGGGCTCCTTGGCTGGGCTGGCCAGGGAAGCTCACCTTCCTCAGGGCTCCTCCTCAGACCCTAATTCTTTGACATTTTACCCCAAAAGAGTATGCCTCCAGATCAGGATGCCGGTCAATGGTATTTTCCCCAAGAATCAGTATTGGGGGGAGGTTTAGGCCCCGGCATGGATCCCGAAGGAGTCAGGCTACAGGGCCATCCCCGCACCTGATACTGGTGCTTGCCTTCCCGCACACCAGTGCATCCTCATTTGTAAGCTGGAAGGAACAAATCTGACATCACACACCTGTGCCACTAAGACAGCCAATGTGAAGCCTGGGACACGTACTCTCTGGAGATCCCTGTTTGGGTGGAGGAAGTGGAGGTCACCTAAGGTTCTGGCGGCTCATTTGGCTCACCTGTAAAATATGGGCGACGACACAGTCCCATCTCAGGGCCAAGGGCCCTTGGCGGGACGCACAGGGGGCCTCGGTGCTGGGGACAGCACGTGCAAAGGCCCAGGGGTGGGAACCGGGTGGGCTGGCTCAGGATTCCAGGTCATTGAGGCTGCTCGGGCCAAGACATGGGGGACGTTCTTGAGAATGGGTGTACAGCAGGCTGGGCTGGCTCCGGTTTTGAGGCTGAAATTCTCTCTTGGCTTCTGAAGTCCTGGGACTTGGTGGGAGAAGAGGCGTGGCAGAACCGAAATGGCTGCTGACCTTGCCGCCTGGTTCTCAGCATCCCGGGCCCAGAGCTGGGTTCCCGGAAAAGTGCAGGTCGGTGGAGCGAGGGAAACAGCTTGGCTGGGCCTGGAAGAGAGAGAATTCTAGGACATGAGGCCCTGGGGCCAGGTACCTCCTCCTCCCTCCTGTGCCCTAGTGCCTCCTGCACCCCGCCCCCCCCCATTATGTGGGGCTCAAGGGGCTGACGGTGGGTGCGAGGACCCGGGGCACACGCCGGGTTGACACGCAACACAGCTGATAATCGCTGTGGTGCACCAGGGCTCGCTGCACACAGGACACGGCGGAGCTGGGAGCTTCCCAGGGCTCCCTGGGTTGTGAGGAACAGGATCAGAGAGGCAAAGGCTTTGGCCACAACCACACAGCCGGCCCGCGGTGGAGGCGGGATTCAGCGGCGAGTGGTGCCATTCCTGTGGCCTTAGCTGGTGTACCCTGCAGCCCTTTCGGGGCCCCCTTTTCTCAACAGGGGGAAGATGAAGGGAAGGTGGGTACCCCACCCCCAAAACCTTTTTCGCAGGTTCCTTTAAGATGTGATCCCACTGCATTTCAAGTCAAGTCAGGTCAACGCGCAGTGAGGGTCTCCTGTGGCTGGGGTTCTAAGACCTGTCATCCAGCTGAAGGTGCGCCGCCAGGTTCAGGGCGACGTTTAGAAAGGACATGCAAAGGAAGAGCACGTCCGTGTCTGCCTCTGAAGTCCCGCCGGAGGAGGTGCCGTGTTTCAGCGCCCGCACACAGTAGGTGCTGAGGAATGACTGCCTGAGAGAACGAATCTCCATCTTGCCGGCGCCCCGCACCAGCACGCTGCCCCGTCATCCCTGCCCCAGCATGCCCTCTCTGCGCCCACTCAGCGGTCCAGATGCCCACCCACCCCACCCCACCCCAGCTGTTCAGCAAAACACTTACAGGCTGTGGGGTTTCGGGTCAAACCGTGGCTTTGCCGCCTACTTGCTGTGTGGCCTTGGGTGAGGTAGTTAATGTCTCTGAGACCCTGTTTCCCCACCCCCTAAATGGGGGTGATAATAGTTCCTCATTCCCGGGGTGGTGGAGGAGATTCAGGAAACCCGTGCACACTTCCTGGCCCTGGTGAGCCCCTCGTGGGAAAGGCAGATGTCGGGGGCTGTAACCTTCCCTGCCCAGTCCTGGTCCTCGGCTGTCACCCCCAACAGGATCGCATTGGCCAGAAAGATAGGAGAACAGGCTGCAGGATGTGACATAGGGTGTCTCCCTATCTTGTGGGCAGTACGGCAGGCTGGCATTTCTCCCACGCTGGTATTAATCTGTAAAGCACTCCATGAGAAGAGGGTATGTAGACTCCTGGAGATTTTCAAAGCCCAGCTCGGTCTGCCGCCAAGCCCGTGCTGGGCTGACTTAATGCCATGTTCTCTCAATGGCCACACTTGGCCTGGAAGGCTAGGATCGAGGAGCCTCCTGGGAGATCAGCTGCAGATTGTTATTATCCCCATCTTGCAGACCAGCACACTGGGGCCCACGCAGGTGAAAGGGTGACTATGAGGTCACCTAGTGAAATGAGAAAAGTGCTAGAATTGGAACCTGGTCTTTCCAAGCCTGGCCCCTAACCACTGCACAGCACTGCCACTTTCCTGTGAATGTCCATGGGCAAGCGTCCGTATGGTCACGAGACCTCAAAGGGGACAGGCTTTTCTTGGGAGGCATGTCTCACATGGCAGAGCCTGTGTTCCCCAGTGGGGTGCTGCCAAACACCCCGCCTGGAAGTGAGATCGGGGTCTCAGCTACATCTCCCAGGAAGCCTGCAGCCCCTGGGTCGTGATGAGAGGCTGGGTTCCCATGGGAGGGGTTCCCGTGGGAGGGGGTTTCCTTCTGGCAGTCACCAGCCACCATGTCCTCAACACCATTGCGCCCCAAAGCAGCGCTTGCCCAGGTCCCAGCCCGAGCCCAGGGTGATGTCCCTGTGTTTTACTTTTTCACAATCATCACCAGTGGATGTCTGGCTGGTGCCGAGGTTGTGGTTGGGGTTCCGGGTTGGCTGAGATACCCAGAAAAAACCGCAATTGCTCAGGGCCTTCCACCTACAGGAACCAAGGAGACCAAGCCAAGGAACTCTGCCAAGCCTTGCTCCAAGTCTGCCCACTGGGAGGGCCTGGCTGAGACGGGGCTCCCTCTGCCTGCCCCTGAGTCTATGCTCTCATGCCCGGGGCTCAGACTGAATCCACAGGGCTCAGGTCCAGGCCCTCCTTGCGTCTGTGTCCTAGAAAGTGCTAGAAGACCTGCTGGGGAGTAGGCAGAGGAGCTGCAGGGATGTAGAGAGAAGGGTCTGTTCCTGAGGTCAGACTCTTGCCCTCACACTCTCTCCTCACTGCTCAGGCTGACTGAGGACTAGGGTACCAGGAGGGGAGGGGAGAGGAAGTCCCAGGGAATTGGGGAAACTGAGACTGAGAAGTAAGCAGGGGAAGGCTGGGATTTTATCCCGGGAGAGTGACGAATTAAAGGTGGGTTTAAGCAGGAAGGCCACACCATCCAATTAGTGTTCTAGAAAGATCTCTGGAGCAGTGATACCAAAGTATGTATCAGTCAGGGTTCTCCAGAGAAACAGAACCAATTGGACATAAGGTATTTACCTCTCTGTCCTCTACCGAGACCTTAAGGAACTGGCTCCTGTGATTGTGGACCCGGGCCAGTCTGAGCTCTGCAGGGCCGCCCGAAGGCTGGGAGCTCGGGCGGGATTTGGTGCTGCAGACTTGGGCCAGGGCGACATCACCGATGTGGTCTGATGTGCACCCAGAGGTCTCTGGGGTCTGGACTAGGTCATGTCCATGGGCTGTGGAATAGTTTCTGCCCAAAGCCGACCTGGGTCTAGGCTCCTCTTCCCCTGCATCCAGGTGCCCCCTGCACCCCCCGCCCAGCATGCATCCCTGCAGCTGTCTGGCAGGAGCGGTGAAGTCCTTGAGGGTCAAGGTCGTGTCTTATTTCAGGGACTATGGCATTAACATAGTGCCTATTGCCTAGAAGGTGCTCGATAACACGGAAAAAATGGAGGACTGCCTGTCTAGACGCCATCCCTGTATCACACGTATCTCTCACCACACACAACCCCCACCCCCGCCCCTGGACCCGCAGGGCACTGGCCCCACACACCCTGCAGAGCAGAGGCGCCTACAGGCCGTGGGGTTGGGGATGGAGCAGGCCTGGGGCCACCTCGTGGTTCTGATAGCTGCACGCAACATGTGAACAAATAAATGTTGATGGATCGATTGATTGATTCACTCATTCATTCATTTAAAAAAAATTTCACATGCCTATTCATTAAACTTTCATTGGGTGCCTAGTAAGCCAGATTCAGGTGCTGGATTCACACAACAGAGTCGGGGCTATGACCCCTGATCTCAACAAGCACACCTTCTGGGCAGGGGGAATTCACAGAGAAAATAAAACGATACAACTTGAGAACAGTGACAGTAGAGATAAGCACAGGGTGTTAAAGGAGCTTGGGAGGGACCCTAACCCAGTTGGAGGGAGGGGACAGCTGCGCTCAGTAGGAAGGATGTGCGAGAGTCATCCCGGTAGAGAGCCACCCAGTGGAGGGATCCCTCTGGCTGGGCCAGGGCAGCCTGGGGCCAGTGCCCAGCAGGGGAGAGGTTTCCCAATGCGGCAAAACTTTGGCACTCCTGCTGGGAATTCTTTGTCTTTTCCTGCTTCTCAGCATCCAGGCCAGCAGCTCCTCTAGTCCTTGCCATAAAGAATTCACCTTATGCCAGGCTGAAATGCGCCCTCCCTCCCCACCTCCCTTCCCCTTCAGGGAGCCTGAGCCAGGGGGACGGGGGAGGGGGCTGGCAGAGGAAGGGCGGTGGGGACCACCTCAGCAAGTTGGCAGTCGGCAGATGCCAGGGTCTCCTCATTGCAGAAAGCCACACCCATCCAGTGCAGGCCTGGATGTCCTGCCTCGCTGTCCCCGTCTGTAAAATGGGGGTAGACAACCCCATTTCAATGAAAGGAGGCTCATCAGCCTTTTTATCCCCTTAGCCTGGGACAGAACGGGCCCAGAGTAGCAGCTAAAACACATGCGTGGAAACAGGAGACACTTGGGGGAGACAGGTGTTACACACGTGGTTACACGTGGGAGGAACGTGCCTTCGCCAGAGGAAACTTCACGGGGGATGCGTCCCTGTAGGGACCCTGAGGTGTGGTGCTTACCCGTGTTTCTGCTAGTTCCTCTCTTACGCCCGGGACTCCGTCTTAGGGGACCCGTGTCTTAGCGCCTGGAAGAACCAATGAACGTTTGCGAAGTGCCTGCCACATGCCGGCCTCCGTTTAGGCCCCGACTGCGCTCAGTTCTCCGCACCCCACTGCCCCGGGCGGGCGCGGAGGAGGCATCGAGGCTCTTACAAAACTCGGGCTCCATAAACGTTTAGAGTCAGATCGAATCACTGCCTTTGATTTAGACCAGAGAGTAGAAAAAACTTCATTTTATGGGCCAACATCTCCTGGTGCGGGTCAATTAACCTGAACCCTCTGCTGAGCAAGATTCTGAGGCTGTTGAGGGCAGACTGGGGGCCCCGCCCCCCAAAGCTAGGACCACACCCTAACCCTTGAGGCCTGTGAATGGGATGTATGGACAACCAGGGCTAGGAAAATTTGGAAAACTGCATTTGTAGATGAAATTAAGTTAAGGGCCTGGAGATGAGCGTATCCTGGATGACAAGGGTGGGTCTGAAATGATTGGTGAGTGTCCTCATAGGGAACAGAAGAGGAGAAGGCTGGGGAAGGAAGACGGAGGCAGAGGCTGGGGTTCTGCAGCCGCAAGCCAAGGGGCACCTGGATGTGCTAGAAGGTGGAAGTGGCCAGGAATAATTCCCCCCACCCCCATGGCTTTAGGAGGGCGCGTGGCCCTGTGCACCCCTTGGTTTTGGACTTCTGGCCTCCAGAACTGTGAGAGAATAACTTTCTGCCAGTTTAAGCCACCTAGTTTGCTATATTTTAAGGCAGCACAGGAAGCGAACAGAGTGGCCTTCTCGGGGCTCCGTGGGAGGGAGTGCAGGGATGGACTCAGGATATCTGCGTGGGCAAGAGAAGTGAAGTGCAAGGGCGCCTGCTGAGGGTCGCCGACCTTGATTTAGATCATTGGTGTTTCTGGTTAGGGGGCTTCCTCCGTGCTGGCAGATACGAGATCATTCCATCACAGGGACTCGGCCCTAGACAGAAATCCCAGTGAAGAAATCAATCGGGATGTATCTCCCCGCATGAGCAGAGGGTGGTGGCGGGGTGGGGGCCAGGGTGGCATGAGTAGCTCCCTCGTCGTCAGCCGAAGGAAATAATCGTGAAGGTGGGAAACCTTTTGGGAACTGGGGGAAAGGAAAGGAGGCGGCTGGACTTCTTTTTTTTCTTCCCCCTTCTGTGCCTCTGATAGGACCACCGAGAATCATCCAGAAAAGACAAGGGCTGACATGTGCAGGGAAGTCTTCCTGGACGGAGTTCTGCTTTTGTTGGAGTGGCCCATGCTGGAGACTAATGGTCCCTTCTGTCGGGGCCTCCCCGTCCCCCCACCCCTGAGCCCTCCACGCTGCCATGGAAACTTTTGTTTTTCCGTGCAATCCGTGGGAAAACTACAACCACATTTCCTCCTCCGTGGAGCAGGAGGGAAGCCCAGTGTGGGGACAAGGCTGTGGGGACATGGTCTCCAGCCCTGGTATTTACCGTTTCCTGCTGTGTGATCTTGGAGACGTTCCTAGCACGGGCCCTCAGACCCCATGTCTGTGCAGTGGGAGGAAAACAACACCTACCTCAAGGTGTTCCTTTGCGGATTCAGCTAGGTCACCGCATACATGTGGCCAGTACCTGTACTTCATAACCGTGCAGACAGGTTTAATCCACAAACTGTTGGCATAAACGGACGCACAGAACCAGTCATCCCCCTTTGCTGTACCTGTGGGTTTCTTGCCTGGACCTGCAGTGGTCGCCATGCACGGAGCCCTGTCCGCGTGCCGGGCGCCGTGTCAAGCTTTCCTGCCCACCAGGCAGCCCGTTTGTGAAGGCTCCATTGCCGTGCCCGCGGAGCAGGGGGGACACCGAGGCTCGGAGAGGCGAGTGGCTTGCCCAGGGCGACATCATAAATGGAAGGTCTGTCTCTCCACCGTCACGTGGCTCAGCCTCTGCCCTGAGGACTCCTTCACCATGCTCGGTGAGGGGAGTGGAGCCCCGGACCCCCGTGCTCTCCTTGGAACACAGATGCTTTGAGGAAAGGGAGTGAGTCCCCATGCGCCCACGTGGAATCTGGTGCCGGGCTCCCATCTCTGCGTGCGTCAGAAAAGGCGCACGAGTGAGTGGATAAGTAGCTGAACACTGGAGGGTTTTTAAAAACTGTCTTGCGTTTTAATAAAGTGGACCCTTTATGCTCTGAGGAAGGAGATCTGAGTCACTGCCCACCTTCTACCCCATCCCCCAGGGACGCTGCACGTGCCCGGTGTTCCTCCGTCTGAGGGGTGAACAGCCTCGGCCTCACCTTGGCCTGGAGGCGGGGCCCAGGGCTGGGTAGGGACCATCCAGCGGGAACACACTGGGTGATGCTGATCGCGTTCACGCTCCTTCCCCAACAGCACCCGGCATGCAGCTGGCCAAGGGCTTCTTTGCTGCATGAGTAGTAATGACTCAGTGCTATTCTCAGCTGTTTCAAAGCCATTAAGTGCGGGGCCGAATGGGCCTGGTTTGGAGCAGGGCTCTCTCCTCTCCTCCAGGAACCAGATGCAAGCAGGGGGGCTGGTGTGAGCTGGCCCTGCCATTGGATGGGGTGTGTATCCACTCCCTGGCTGCTGCCCAGAAAGGGTTAAGCCCCAGGCAGCGTGCCTGGGTGTTCTCCAGCCCTGCCTTGCCCCATTACCCTGCCTCCAGCTGAGAGTGGGCCATTAGTTTACTCATAAACAGGTGGCACACTCCACCTGAGCAGCTACAGATCAAGGCCATTTTCAAGCTGCAGCTCTGAGCGCTGCTTCCTGCTCCCCAGGGCCACCCACCACCTCAGTCTCGGCAGTCTGGGGCCTGTCCTTCAGGTAACTGTCCGTCCTCTGGAGACCCCTAGGTGTTTAGCAAGACCTTGGGGGCCTGTGATGTCCACACAGACGCAGGGGAGGGGGAATCTGTGAGCAGGCTTCCAGAGTCGAGGAAGGCAGAAGAACCCTGGTCAAATCCTGCACACTGGCAGAGCCAGGAGCAGCCTAGAGACCCCTTGTTCCAGCCCTGAGGCCGGGGTCCTCCCAAAGTTGAGGAGCCTCCCATAACTCCCTACTTCTAGTCCCACCTGATCACAAAGCATGGCCTTTCTCCCAGGCGTTTCCTCCCTACCAGTCAGGAGAGAGGGGCAGCTGCACCGACCGTCCTGACTCTGAACCGCTTAAGTCGTCCTGTGAGACCGTGACCCCTGGCCCAGCACTTATGTCTGTATGGCCCATGGACTAAGAATGTTTTGTTTTGCTTTTTTAACCTCCCTAAATGATTGAAACAAAAATAAAAGAAGACGCCTATACCGCGATATGTGAAAATGACAGGCAAGTCAAATGTCAGCCTCCCTACAGTTTTATTGGAACTGGACACACTCATTTGTGCAGATGCCGCCTTTGGGGGCTTTTGCTGGGTGACCGGAGCTGGGGGCACATGCAGGTCACAGCCTGGAGAGGCGACACGTGTCCCCTGCCTGCTGCTCGAGAAGACGCTCTCAAATAGGGGCTCCCTGATGCCCATCACAGATGCTCAGTCGCAGGTGGACACACTTGCACTTGAGTCTGAATTAAATGAGATGTGACCCCCCCAAAGCCTCCCACCTCCTCATCAGTAGAATGTATTCCAACATATTGGAGTGGATGATGATTATTTTTATTGATAAAACTTTTGGAAAATTCTTTTGTCTCTTGTTTCTTCCATAGTATCTTAGGTTTTGTCTCGGTCCGCAAAGCATAATGTGTTGGCTATCTGGTCCTTTATAGAAGCTTTCTGACCTTCGACCTAGACCCTTGAACTGCATCATTATTTTGTCTTCTCAACTCCATGTCCTAGGTTGTCTTCTATCCAGACAGAACCTAGAAATTCTCTGCAGACCACGGGCAAATTTGAGCTTGAAATGTTCTCACCACTCTCAGTGGGGCTTGAAAATGTAAGGGGAGGAACCATTGAAATGCATCCCTTGTCCCCATCCCCTGACCAGCTCTCTTCTCTGCCTCCCCAACCCCCCCAGGGCATGTGCAATACCCCCCTCAATACACTCTCGGGATGGCTCTGTGACTCGTCAAAGGTCCATCGATTTTCCTGTCCTCTGCTCTGCCTCCCCATTAATTAATCCTGGTTGCCGGATGGATCCGCTGATACCAAACCAGTGGCCGGTTACATGGCTATCTACCAGACATTGCGCTGGCAGTCCGATTGCTGGAAGACCCTACCTGGCATAAATCACAACCCCCAGGACCTAGGTGATGCCCTGGGAGGCGGGACCTGGAGCTGGGTTTGGCTGACGCTGTCACTTCCTGTCTGGGTGACCTTCTTTGGTTGCTCTAGCTCTCAAAGTCTGCACCTCCTCCCCTGCAAAAGGCAGGGCTTGGCCGAGGTGCTCCCGACTGAAGACTGGCGGCGAGGCACATCTGTGGGGACAGCGCCACGTGTTGCCCATGCCCCCCACCCCTGTAGTCTCCCATCTGCGGTCTCGGGCAGAATGTCTCTTTAAGTATCTGCAGCCCTTCCCCTGCCCTGCCCCCTCACCCCTTGACCACATGCCCCCAGGATTTCTGGACTGGGCTCCTCTCCCACAGCCCGGGGCTCAGCCAAGCCCGATTTCTTCTTCCAGGATCAATTATTTTTTCTTCTTCTTACCTTCAAGAACAATAATGATTCACACTGCAAGCCCCACAGTCCTCTATTATTCCCTGGTCTGCCTTTGGATTTCCTCTTTGGTTGTGTAATTTGGCCCTTACAATATCCTTTCCATGCTAACAAAAGAGGGGAGGGGCCCCTGGGAGGAGGTGGGGGGGCCCTTGGCCTCCTGGGCCAGGAACGAGGGAGCGCTCAGCCCTGTTTCTCCTGCACCGTCACCCCCATCCCTTGGAGCTTCACTCACCCAGTGCTGATGTCTTTTTCTCTTAAGAATGTCATGTATTTACATGAGTATTCTGCCTCGAGGCACGCTCCCCTGCCCTGCCCCCACACACATAACATGGACACTTAGACGCTGGAGCCCAGGGTTGGGGGTTGAAGGTTGGCAGTCGGAGGATGAACGTGCGAACCAGTGGTTTGGAGACATCTTGGCATTAGTTGACTTCTACCATCCTTTTGTTCCAGCCTTGCTTCCTCCAAGCAGGCTTCCTGGACTCTCAAACACACAGGAAGCCCTCTTCTTAGACCCTTTATTGGTGTTGGGGGCCCTACCTTCCGGGCAGTGCCAAACTGTAGGAAGCTAATACATGCAATGTCCATCTATAGCACCATGCATGGCAATGACCTCTTAGTGAGTCACAAGTTCCCCTGCCTCCATCCCTTCCTCCTTCCCTCCTCTTCCTCTTTCCCTCCTTCTCTCCAGCCCTCATTTCTCCTCAGGGGAACAGAACCACAGGAAGGGCCAGGCCAGCCCATGGAAGCTGACCAGGGAGACCCCCTTCCAGAGCCGGGTCCTGCCCTTCAGCCGTGGGACCAGGCACCTTGTGCACCTCCCCTCTGGGAGCTCCTGGCGCCGCTACCAGGAACTCCCTGCATGTCACAGACAAGCACTGGCAGGGTCTTTGTGTGGTCAGAGTCCTGCAGACGTTCCTTTTACTGCTGTGTCCGTGAACTTCAGGCTGCCAAAGAATGGAGTGTTGGGACCTTGGTTCTAAGTGGCCATCTCCCGCCCGGGGAGGCTGGCCTCTCCTCGGGACCCTTCATGCCGAGTCCCTTGCCCAGTCGGCACTCATGGCAGGCCTCCTGCGGCCAAGGAGGGGGCCCGAGGGGTTGGCAGTGACTTTATCAACAGAAATTGTAGGACTGCAGGATCAGTGTGGGCAAATTCGGTGGCAGTGGGATCTAGTGTGACAAAAAGCTTTAGGGACCTGTATGTTAATTCTGCCTATAATCTGGTGACAATGTGGCATTGTGGAGTCCCCTCTTCTCCCAGACTCAGGGTTCCTTTCTGTGCAGCAAGGCGTCAGCCCGTTCCAAGTTTTCCGAGGCTATTGACTATCTCACACTGTGTCCCTTCCCTTTTCCTCCCTCTGCCACCCCCACATCCACCTCTCCGGCTGGGAGACCCCAGCTCCCTATGGAAAGAGATTCCCCAGGAAAGGAGCCATGGGAGCACGAGGGAGGCTCACAATTCACTTCCCAGTTTCCCTGATGTTCCCTTCCCGTGGTCATTCCCGGTCTCCCCAGTACTTGTTGGCGACTGGGTAAGAGTCAGCCGTGGCATTGGCCAATCTGTGTTGGAATCCTGGCTGTGTCTTTCATCGAGTTCCACAATCTCCCTCTCCGGGCCTCAGTTTTTAATCCTGTGAGATGGACACAATAGTATTGATTGCATTGGATTGTTTTGAGGATTAAGCCCCATAGGGCAGGTCAAGTCCTAACACAGTGCCTGGCACATGGTGAATCTGCAGTGGTTGCCATTGGCGTCATCATTATTGTTGCTGCATCGACCACCTCCCCTCTGTGCTACTCCGGGGGACAGAGCCCCCCAGAGCCCATGGGAGCAGCTTGGCATGTCCTGTGCCAGCGGTCAGGGTGCCCTGGCTTGAGCCCTCAATGTGCACATCCAAGGAGGGGACTCCTACCAGAAAACCTCTAGCTTCCGCACACCATTCTCAGTGTGCACTGTGCCAGGCACCCCCACGTGTCACCCGTGCACACACTCGTGGGCTGTTGTGAGGATGAAAGAGCTCAGCTCCGTGCCTGCCCCCAGCCCTCCGTGAACTGGACTCAATGGTGCGGTTGCCATCACCACCAGGATCAGCCATGTCTGTGGCGCGATGAGGTGTCAGCATCAGAAGACTTGGGTAGACCTTCGCTGGGGACTTCAGGCACTTTGCCCAACCACCCAGACCCTCAGTTTTCCCTTCTGAATAATGGGGCAGCCCCACTCCTTCAAGGGGATGCGGGGGGGGGGGTCCTAGCACAGCTGTGAGGGTGGCATGAGCTGTAAACACCAGGCAATGCTCAGGCTGTAGTTTGTGCCCAGTGTGGACGGGCTCCGTCCGCGCACCTGCCCCATGTCTGCAAGCTCCCCTCTTTCCCATGGGGCCCCCGTCCTGTCTCCATGCCAGTGTGAAGGTGGGGAAGAGCCTTGGACCCATTCTTTCTCTGCCTGCTGTCCTGAAAGCCAGCAGCTCCCGGCTGCACTTGGCCACAGGTTGAGTCGGCCAGCAGTTCAGAAACAGGGAAACGCACAAGGAAGCGACACACTTGGTTTTTTGTTTATTTGTTTTATTTAATAAGAAAATAAGAAAACAAAAACCCACACTTCCCAGGGTATGCTATGGCAAGATATCAGGCATGCAAGCATGCAAAAATACATATAAAAGCAAGAAAAATCCCTCCCAGACCCCTGGGCAGCGGGCGCAGGGGGTGGTCCCATCTCCCGGGCAGTCACCTCTCCTGGGCTATGAAAACAGAAGTGCCTGTTTGGCTTTGTTTCTCTTGGAAGACTCAGCCACCTCCCGCTCACTGGTCCATGACATGCACCCAAGAAGCTGCTCTATACAAGGTTTTGCAGGTGGGTAGCCCTGGGGTGGAGAACTTGGGGTACACCACTCCTGTCCCAGCCCTGCTTGAGGCTGGGGAAGCGATGACCTTCTGTGGGGACAGGCTGGACACACTGTCCTGGGGGGGCACAGCTTCAGTTTCCCACCTTGCAAAAGGGGTGTCTGCGGAGTAGGTGAGGGCCACAGAATAACTTGGACCCGGACCAGACGTGCCCAGGGGGCAGTGGAGGTAGTCCTGGCTCTGCTGCTTCCTAGTTTGTGTGACCCTGGGAGAGTTACTTAACTTTCTAAAGCCCCAGTTTTCTCATCTGTTAAAGGAGGAAGTTCCTATGAACCCCATAAGGTAACTGTACATAGTAAGTGTGGCCATGCCTTCAAAGAGCCTAGTACGGCTCCCAGCAGATAGTAGGTGCTCAATGAATGGCCGCCACAATTACTGTTAACCAAGCACCAGCATTTCCATTGCAAAGTTGGTGGGAGCATGCTCAGGTATATAGGGCAAACAGAAGGTTTACATCACCTTCTAGAAACAGCATAGAGGTCTCGGAGCATCCTGTGTCTGTTTGGTCATTTAGAGGTATGGACAACAGGGCTGCTAGACAGGAGGGCCTTGGCATGCCCCTCTGGCTTGGGAGGTGCCGTTCTAGACATCGGTGCCCTCCCTGGGGTAGAAGACGTTGTTTGCGCTGGCGTTGTTATAGAAATGAGGGCTGTACTGGTTGACCACAGCGCCTCCGTAGCCCAGAGTGTTGGTGGGCATGGGGTTGGCCCACTCGGCCCCCACCCCCTGGTTGGCGAGGGGGCCCACGTGGCTGCCAAGGTTGGTGAGTGGGGTGTAGGTGTTGAAATTCACCAGGTTCTGCCCCATCTTGTCAGCAGACTCAGGGGTCAGAACTGGTGTGGCCACAGGGCGGCTCATGGGGCCCGGCCCGTTCACATAGGCGGTCATGGAGGAGAAGAAGCTGTTGAGGCACGGGGTGCTCGGCGGGGCCGCAGGCGGCGGCTGCTCCGGGGGGCTGGCAGTGCCCGGCGAGGTGGCCTGCAGGGTGCCCTGGGCATCCGCGGTCTTGGTGCTGCTCGCCAGCAGGCTGCCGTCTGTCTTCTCCGAGGCCGAGGAGCTCGCGGCGGAGGACCCATCCGACTTCCTCTTCCTCTTCCTGCGGAAGTTCCCGTTGTCGAACATCTTCTCGCAGTTGGGGTCCAGGGTCCAGTAGTTGCCTTTGCCTGGTGCAAAAGCAGGGAGAGGTGAGTCGAGAGACAGACAAAAGGCTGGGCTTCTGTTTCTCCTCCTCGGGACCCGGTCAGGCCACGAGCACCGAAAACTAAGGCAAGGCACCCACAAAGACAGAGCAAAAGTCAGACACGGAGGAGAAGAGCCCCGAACCAACCCCATTAGCCCCCTGCCTGTCTTCATGGTAGCGCCCCCTCGCGGCTAGAAAGACCCGGAGGCAGGAGTCCTGAAGCCGTTCACCGTTCACCGCAAGGCTCCTTAGAAGTTCAAGTACAGCGTGGGGGTGGGGTGGGGTGGAGAGAGCCAGACGCTTCCATTGCTGAGGTGAAAGAAAACTCGGGGTAAAATCGGGGCTCCCCAAAAGTCTCGGGCGTGGAGTCCAAAGAAGGACTCGGGTCGCTGCTTTGCTTATCCCCGATGGAGGGACCTCGGGCAAGCCGGGTTTCCTAGTCTGCGAAGCGAGCCCCCTGGGGCTGCCCCTCCTCCCTCCGGCTGACACGGAGGCAAATACTCGGTGGAGACTGCGAGGTCCGAGGCTGAGCTGAGGCCTGACCTCTGCCTGCCCCTCTCCATCTCTCGGCCTGGGGGTAAGGCCAGCTCATGGACGAGAAGGGACAGAGAGTCCTGCCCTTGCTGGCCTCGCGGTAGGCGGAGCTGGGTCCCTCTGCACCAGACCTTGGCTTCCTGCGGGCGAACGGGATCGGACTTCAGTTCTGCCAAGCGGAGACCGGAGCGTTTACAGCCATCTGTACATCTGCCTATTGTAGAAACTCACCCTTCACAGGGAAAGGCCGCAGTGCGCCCGGGAGAGAGAGACCTCCGCAGCGGACTGCGCCCCCCTACCCGTGACTTTCCCTATCTGCAGCCTAGGTTTCCTGCAAGCTCCCCCGCGGCAGTGCGTTCAAGGGCTTGATGCAACTAGGGCGGCAGCGTAATGCGGCTCGTAGGGTCCGTTCAACAAACGTCCCGACTCTGCCCAGGGACCCCCCAGGACTTCTTCGCGGCAGACCGCGGAGCGCCTGCGAGCGCCAAACCCTTGCACGCACTATCTCGGGCCTCGCTAAAAGCCTCTGGAAGAGGCACTCTTACCGTCCCTGTTATTCAGACGGGGAAACTGAGGCTCAGCCAGGATGAAATGTTCTCCTTCACAGCTGACACCCCCCCCCCCAACCCCCGCCGCCGTCCAGTTTCGGGAGGCACGGTCCTACTCGGGACTTTCTAGAAAGGGGCAGGCAGGAAGGGAGGCTTCCGTGGGGGCCCCCCAGTGGCTTCCCGGGAGAGTGCCTCCCGGCCCCTGTACCTGGGTCGTCCTCATCGCGGGGCACCTTCTTGAAGCAGTCGTTGAGAGACAGGTTGTGGCGGATGGAGTTCTGCCAGCCAGCCTTGCTCTTGTTGTAGAAGGGGAAGTTGTCAGCCACGTACTGGTAGATCTGGCTGAGGGTGAGGCGCTTCTCTGGCGCCCCGTGGATGGCCATGGCGATGAGGGCCGAGTAGGAATAGGGGGGCCGCACCAGCTTCATCAGCTCCTCCTGGGACGGCATGGGCATCCAGGCCAGCTCGCCTCCCCCCATGCCCGACATACCGGGAAGCATCTGCCTCTGCACCCCGTAGGCCTGCGGCATGTACGGGCCGGGGTTGGGGTTCGGCACGTAGGGCTGCGGGGCCATAGACTGCCCGTTGTACCAGACGTACGGGTTGGCGGTGGCCCCGTACTCGCTGCCCGCCTCAAAGGAGGGGTTCCGCTGAGGGCCCGGCGCGCCCTGCGGGTGGAAGACGTTCTCATAATAGAGATTCATCTCGGGGGGCTCCTGGCCGATGCTGGGGAACTGCGGGTTGCCGCGTGGGGGCGAGGGCCCTGGAGGATCGAAGGAGCTCATGACCGGGCTGGACTCTGCTGGACTCTGCGCGGACACCTGCCTGGCACCTGCTCGGAAGGCTGTCCCTGCAGGTGTTCCCGCAAGTCCCAGCCTTACACTTATACCCCTGAGGGCTTGGCCCCACCCAGGGGCGGCCACCTGGGACGGCAGCTCCGCCCCTCCGCCCTCCAGCAGCCGCAGTGCCCACAGGACGGGAACCTCCCTGCTGGCCGCATCGGTCCCGCTAAGGACACGCTCAGACCTGCCCCTTCGCAGATATTTCCTCGTTCCCTCTCCACCTCCTGTTCTCTCTCATCCTCTTTGCCCCCTTCTCCCTCCTCCAGTCTGTCCCTTTTTTCTCCCTTTCCCCTTCTCATGTCTTCCTACCGTTTCCACCCCCTTTCTTCTCTCTCCTGCCCTCCTCTGGGCACCACTGCCCGTCATTCTCCCTTCCCTGCCCCCTGCACTGACCATGTCCCCTCCCTCGCTGGCTCTCCGAGTTTGTGCCCAGTGCCTCTGCTGTTCCATCTGCTTCCCTCGCTTTGCTGCCATTGTGGCTCCTCTTTGGCCTCCTTTCTGCATGGTCCCTCGCTCTGTCTTGCACTTCCTTTGCGTCCCTTTCCCCATCACTGACCCTGTCTGCTTTCCCACCAGACCCCTCAGTCTCAGCCCTTCCCCCAGACTGGACGAGACACTTCAGGAGGAGCCGCATTTTGGGGTCTTTTGAAGTGAACACACGTTTTCTGGAGTGTCCAGGAAAGAACCTGGTTCTGGACCATCAGGAGAGCAGGGAGGAGAACGGCTGCCAGTTATGTAGATGACCTCAGGCCACGCACACGTACACACACTGCACACATGCACACACACAGGCACACATGTGTACACAAGCGCACACGCACGCTGCAGCCAGGCAGAGAAGGGGCTGTGGACAGGTCATGAAAGTGACAAGAGGAAGAGATGGTGAACTGGACCTTGGGGACGAATGAGTGAAACCCGCACTATCCAAGCTTCTTTCTGGCTGCGGGCTGGGCAGGCTCTTGGTTCCTTATCTGATCCAAGTCCTTGCATGTTCCAGCTTGCAGAGAGGCCCCTGGGAGCTGGGCCAGGAGGCGCGCCCTCCACCCCTCAGCACCAGCACCCCCACCCGCCTCTGCCGGGCCATCTCTGCCTCGTGCTCCAGGAGTAGGACTCCAGCCTCCCGCTTCTGCTTTGCGCCCAGGCGCCCCCTCTTCAGGCTCCATCCTCCTTCTGTAGCTTGGACATGACTTTTCCCAGCCTGCCTCTCATCCCAGGGCAGGCTTTCAGCTTGGGGAGTGGGCGGTGGTCCCCCCTCTCAGAGGGTAGGCAGCTGTCCCCTGACCAGGCTTTGGTAGCATCTGGAGACTTCTCTCTGGGGTCAGCAGATTGGAAGAAAGTGAAGAAAGTGCCCGCCAGCCCTGCTCTCCGTCCTGCTCTTATAGCTCTACTTCTTTCTGATATTCCACTTCCTGTCACTTGCCCCAGACCCCCGTAGCCTTTGAGACCAAAGGAGGTTACACGGTCCCAGCAGGAGGTTCCTCCCAGGGCCCCTGACTCCCTGCTGCATCAGGAGACATGCGGGAGGCTGCTGTGTCCAGGCGCGAAGCTCTGTGGCAGCATTGCAGTCCCCAGAGGATGATTTCAGTAGCTGGGTGCGAGGGTGCTCCCAGACCTTGAGGAACCCCCCTGTCCCCACCATGGAGCAGCACACGGCGGCTCTGAAAGGGCCCAATGGCACGTTCTTTCCCAAGAGTTAAAGCAAGGAGGCCATTTCTGACTACAAGGTTTCTACTCATGAGGCCTGGCTTGCTGCTGTCTTTTTAAAGGGCGGCCAATAAAGACCAAAGTCTTCCTCTCCACTTGCGGTTGCTCTGCCCACAGAATTAAGCATTCATGTAGCATTATATGATAATAAAAATGTAGCATCAGCTACAGGGTGGCCCACCATGGCACTGTTCATTGCTCTGCCAAATTCTAACTGACCTGAGTGTCCAACCGTAGGGGATGGGCTAAATAAATTTCATAGCTTCCAGGTGATGTAATATTACGTGGCAATGAAAAGTAGAAGGTAGAATATTTACTGATATGGAGAGATGTTTATGTTCTAATAATATTGGAACATGTTGGGAGGGCCGCTCGGTGCCCGCCGACACTGATGGGACAGCCGGGCCCTGGTGTCAGCAGCTAATGGTCAGGGAGGCCCCGAGTCACAGAACAAGTCCCCAATGGATCCAGGTCAGGGCCTGGCTTCCAACCCCCTGTTCTGCCCGCGCCTGTTCCTGGGGGGTCCTTTCTTAGAAGTGTGTTTTGGGGAGTGCTCACCCGAGCCTCCGTGGTGCACCCGGGCCCTGGCTCTTTCCCCTGGAGGGCTGAGCAAGCCAGGCCTGTCTCAGGGGGTCTGGCCATGCTTCTGAGCCCGCGAGGCCTCCGTTTGCTCATCCGTGAAGTGGGGCTGCATGTGGAACCTGCCTGTGGACATCGGGGGGAAGTGCTGGGTTGTGGAAAGTGTGGAGCCCACGAAACGGAGGAGGACGAGGATGACCGGGCTGAGTGCTGGGCCCCAGGGGACAGGCACTGACAGGACGGTGGCTCTGGGCAGGAGCAGCCTGCCGTCCCCCAGCCAGCGTTTTACCTTGTGCTCTGACCTGGGGAAA
Source organism: Micronycteris hirsuta (assembly GCA_004026765.1). Classification (NCBI taxonomy): domain Eukaryota; kingdom Metazoa; phylum Chordata; class Mammalia; order Chiroptera; family Phyllostomidae; genus Micronycteris; species Micronycteris hirsuta. Next base: position 90,756 of record PVJI01001268.1, read on the forward strand.
CTCCTTCCACGTGGGGCGAGGTCTGGGGAAAGAGGGCCAGCCTGGCGGCCATTCCCCTTGGACAAGGCTTGGCTTCTTGGGCTCCTCTCCTTTCCGCACATAAAGCACAGATGCCTGCTGAGCGCCCCGGTTTCCGGGAGAATGACAGGGCGGCGGTCGCCCGGGACAGGGAATCGGGAGACACGGGACAAGTTGGCTTCCAGCTTAAACTCTGTGTCACGGTTCCCTTATCTGTAAAATAGGGATAAGAAGCCACAGATTTTCTTGCTACTGCCTACAAATATTTCTCTGTGCACAGCACTGAGCCTCCTGTCCTCCCTGGACAGGGTTCAAGAGAGCTGTCTCTGTACTTTTGGGGGCTGCTGCGGGGCTAGCTTCCCCATCCCTGAGTGTGGGCTCTGGGGAAGTCTGGGCCTGTTGGGACCAAAGCTCAAGTCCCCGTTGGCACATCTGGGTTGCTTTCAGACTTCTGGGTGACCTGGTGGCTGGAGAAACATAAGCCAATTGTACCCTCTAGTGGCCATCCCTTTAAAAGCAGGGAGCAGAGCGTAGAGGCTGGGTGACATTTAGGGTCTGCTAAGGGTTTCTGAGCCCCTGTGAGGGGCAGATTCCCTGGAGAAACTGCAGCTGCAAGCGGCAGGTGAACCCTTGGAGGGAGACACCTCAGCCCACGGCGATAGAGACAGTAGACACTAGATTGGCGATGAGGAGACAAGTCTTAGTGGGCAGCCAAGAGGAGCAGTTGGACCGATCTGGATTCGAACGTGATTCTTCCAGGTAAATTTTCTGAGTGTCTTGGTGCTGTCGAATCCTGAGCCCCGGTTTGTTTGCCGGTAAAACGAGGATAAAATCAGGGTCACCTCCTCCAAAGGGCTGTTGCAAAGACCAAAGGAGACGATGCAGGAAATGCTCTGAAGCAATGCTGAGCCATAGTTTCCTCCTGTGATTTATTCAGCAAACACTAACTGTCTTCACAGTGGCAGTTCCAGGCTGTGCAGGGCACTGGAGCAGTCCCAGGTGTTGAGGGTCACACCTCGGGACCCTGCCCTCGCTGCACTGTGCCAGTAGTGATTTACTTACAGTTTTTTAATTGGCGCTCACTTCTGCACAGCCCCCCCCCCCCCCAAGGCCAAGGGCAGCAAGGGCATTCAGCTGCTGCCTGAGGATCCGTTTCCTTGGAGACCGGAGGCAGAGGCACCCCGGGTTCAGAGGGAGCAGTACACAGGTTAGGATGTCACGTCGGGAGGGCAGAGACCAGCTTGGGGTCAGATGCCTCGGAAGGCCCTTTGTTTCTCTCAGCTCCTCCTTCCACCTGAACCTTGGGAAGGAAGAAGGCAAGCTCCTGCCCCACACTAGGGATGAAGCTAAAACGCCCGTTCCCTAGGAGAGGAAGCGTGGCCCCTAGGTCACAGTAAACTGTGAATGGGGCCGATGTGAGCTCTGTCTCAAAGGCAGAGGACAGGAAAGCCGAAAGCAAGGGGCCTCGGGTGCTCACAAAGAGGGTGAGGGAGCCCCCAGGGGGCAGGGGGACTCACTCGGAAGAAAACCAGGCCTAGGGTCAGGCAGGTCTGATTCCAGACCAGTCCTGACGATCGCAGCTGTGTGGCCTTGGAGGAGCCATTCAGCTCTGCAGAGTGAGAGGACTAGAGGAAGCAGTCTCTCAGGGTCCCTGAAAACCCTACATCCGGAAAGAGAAAAAACCACAAATAGACCCTTCCTCTGAGTGCACCCCCCTACCCCCACAGCATCCTCGCCCCAGGAGCTCGGGAGGCAGATGCTTACCCTCCCTGGGCCTCGCTCACGAAAAGGGACCCCCCCCACCCCGTGGCACAGGCAGGGCGGTGCTGGACGCACGGCCCCCATCCTCCGGGGCCCTGCGGGAGGGACGGAGGGACTTTCAAACCGGGCGTGGACTATGCAGTCCAGACATTAGCTGAGGTCAAAGGCAGAAAGTGAACGTGTGGATGAAGGTCATGAGGCTGGATGTGGACAGAGCTGGCCCCCCAGGAGCCAGGTGACGAGGGACCACCACAAACTTCCCGAGCCTGGGCTCTCTCGTCAGTGTAGTTGGGATCCTCCTGGAGTTAGGGTGGGAGGGCTACAGGAGAGGCAGCTGTGTTAGTGGCGTTTGCCACTGCCGCCGCCACCGGCATCGTGTTACTGCCCAGGACCGAGAGGCCCCTTGCACAGACTTAATACACTACCTCGGACTCCGTGCAAAACTCACAGGTACCGATGATTTTGAGAAAACAAAACCTGGAAATATTATCACTGCCCTGCTGAGTGAGGAGATCAGAGTTACGGAATTTCTAGAGTTTAAAGCACTTTCCCAGGATGCAGCCACAGTCTTCGAACCTGGTCTTTTGTCTGGGCTGGAGAGGGGTGGGGTGGTCCAGCTGCTCAGCTGCTCAGGGGCACTGCTCTGCCCGTTGCACTTTCTCTGTCCCTTTGGCGAGTGCATCCAGCCAGATACCCAGCCTCCGGGAGCCATCCCTCACCTTAGGGAGCCCACGACACAGCCAAATCCCAAGCCCCTCCATAACAGGACTTTTGGACTGTTGAAGAAATTGGAAGCTGGACCAGCAACAGGTCTGAGGCTTGGCGAGGGAACTTGGAGGACCCCGGGAAGAGGCGGGGTGAACAAAGACTACTGCAGGGACCCCGATGTCCTGGGCACAAGAGGTGGCCCGGGGTAGGGGTTCAAAGCCAAGCTTCCACCTGGCCACCCGTGTTTGGACCCCGGACTTCCCACTTACCGAGTGCATGATCTGAGTCACTTCCAGCCTCTGCGCCTCAGTCTCTCCCTCTGGGGCAGAGTCATGCCTGCCTTCTAGGGCTGCTGTTGAGAGGTAGGAAGTTCATTCTTGTCAGGTCTACAACATGGGCTGGGGACAGTCAGGCCTGCAGAAATCTGGGCTATTGTTATGATGACCCCTCGTCCCTCATGGTCCCCGGGCGCTGAGGCTCTAAGGGAACACTGACCCCGAGGTCTCTCGAGGGCCCGAGCTCTGAACCCCATGTTGCCATGCCCTCAAAACCCACCCGGTACCAGCTTCCTTCCCAAATGAGTCCCCAGCCTCCCACCTGCCCTGCCCCTGCAGGGACTCAGAGATGTGAACATGGCCTCTGTCCCCAGCCTCTCATCCTGGCCCCAGGAGCACTTCACCACCCTTGGGCCCCAGCTGACAAGCCTGGGAAAAGCCACCCCTCTGACCTGGGGACAGATCCCAAGGTGGGGCCACCTGTCTGCTAGACCTCAGCCCTCACTTTTTCTAACTTGTCAGCGTTGGGTTGGGTGGTTTTGTCATCTGTCACCAGAAGGGGAGAAAGGCAGGTGAAGCTATCACTGAGTGATCACATGAGGAAGACTCTGGAAGTCTTTCCCAGCGTTCCTGTGCCCCATCATGCAGCTGCTCAGAAAGCGGAGTCATGGAGCAGATTCTTGGGGTGGCAGGAACAGGTGGGCGAGTTTGCCGTCGGGCCCGGCTGGAGCCAGGCCCTGTCCCTGCCCCGCAGGCCCAGGGCCTCCCTGCCTTCCCGGTGCCCCTGCCCTGTCCTGGGCCTCCGCGGTGCGTCGAATCCAGAATTGTGCAACAAGACTTATTGAGCCATAAAACCACTTTTTTTTTTATTGTCAATAAGAAATAGCAACACTTTGGAGATGATCAGCTAGAGAAAAGACTGGTTGTTATATTAAAAAAATGTAAACTACAAAACTGTTAACCAAAAATAATTAAAAAAAGAATATTTAAAAGGCTTTTCTATGGAGGGCCAGGCCTTAGGAAACGAGAGAGGCACAGCTCCTCATCCCTAGGAAGCTGGGTCGGGAAAGCGGGGCGAGGCCGCTGGGGGCGGGGCGCGCACAGAGAGGCGTTCACGCTGGTCACTGGCTCCTTCCGCCCCCTGGAGTCCGTCCGGCGCCCTCACCCACCACCGGGTCACTGCCCGGGTCACGCTGGTCTGTCCCACCAAAGTCCTGGAGCGGGACCAGCCATTGCCTCTGTCTGAGCGAAGGCAGCTGCTAGGCATTGCTGTCCCACTGTCTCTCTTGTCCTGGAAACCTCCCCTGGCACAGCCCCGGTCAGGCGGGCGTCAGGGGTCGGCAGACGGGAAGTCAGGGATCTGCTTGATGTCCTCAGATGCTTTGCTGGCCAGCTGGTGGAGAAGAGAAGAAACGGCAGGAGCCCAAGGTGAGATTCTCATGTGCGTGCAAGCGGGGTGCCCAGCCCTGATCTCCTGCCCAAAGCCCCGTGCGCGTGAGCTGCCCGGACCCTGAGTGTGGACAGACGGGCCGTATGCGCATCGGTTAGAGCATAGGCTTTGCTGCTTCACGGACCGACCGAGCGACCTTGGGCAGGTCGCTTCCTGAGCCCCGGGGGGCCCGTGGAGCCCTCCCGCGCAGGGTGGAGGGCGGTGGCGGTGTGGGCCTGATTCCTGCGCGCCGTTAGCCTTCCTGCCCTGCTAGCGGAGTTCTGGTTCAGTAGCGCCTGGGCGTCCTGGGCGTCAGCAGCCCCCTCCCCATCTTGAGTGGGCACTGGTCAGCAGCCACAGCAGACGGCCCGTGAACAGACGGGGCTTGGAAATGAACTTTTAATGAGTGGGATTTTGTGATATAAGATCAAGAGAAAAACTTCCCAATTTATTAAAAAACGCCTTCAGCTTCCACAGACAGCTGCCTGGGCAGCTCTGACGGCCGCAAAGGCAGTTTGGGCAAAGGACAGCTGTGGGTTCCATGTCTCAGGGGCCTGCACGTCCCCTTGGCTGTCCCTGCAGCCCAGCCGAGGTCTGTCCTGCCCCAAGGAGGGGCCGGGGCCCAAGGAGAGAAGTTGGCCCTGCCTCCCTGGTGACGCGCACACGTGTGTGCACAGGTGCACACACTCACACACACCCAGTCCTCCTCTCTGCTGCCCTCTTTCCTCTCTACCCTCACCCGGTCCTTCCGCCCATTGGGGTCCTCACCATCGTCTTGAAGAACTGGTTCACTTTCTTCCGCTTAAGCGTCTTCTTGTCGCCTTCCAGGCCGGGGAGGAAGGTCTGGCTGAGGCGGAAGGACGAGCTGCTGTCATCTGTCCCTGGCACACCTGCAACTGAGAGCGTGAGGCCTGGAAGGAGAGCAGAGGGCAGGCGGGAGCGGGCCGGTGAGGACAGCGAGGCCCCGAGGGCGGGAAGGGCGACTTGAGGGAGGCAGATGGGAGACAGGACGGGGACGGAATCTGGGGCGAGCAGGCCCGTGTCCTGATGTGTGGGGCTATGCGGCCGCCCTCTTAGGGGGGTGGGGGGCCTGCCAGTTCCTCCGACAGTGAGTGGCCTGCTCCCTCCTAGGCCTCTGGGTTGGCAGCGTGGGGGCTGAGGTGGGGGAGGCCCCTGACTTCCTCAGGGGACAGGACCTTCACCTTCCAACACCAAGAACCAGATTTCTCGTTTTCCCTGAAAATAGGGGCCAGTGGGGACAGCTGGTGGTTATGCCCCCGCCTCGGAGTCACACAGACCCTTGCTTTTGACATCGGCCACAGGGGGGTAAGAGCGCAGTCCCCTCAGCGTGTGGTGAGGCCCACTCGGGGGACACGAGTGACAGCGCCAGGTGCCCAGGCAGACACCCCTCCCTGTGGGGCTCCCCGGCCCGGTGTGGCGGGCAGCACCGGGGGCCTGGATCTGAACCCAGCCTCCGCATGACTAGCGGGGACAGGCAGCACATGGGCATTCTCAGTGCCTCTGTTTCCTCGTCCATACAGGGGGACTACTGTCATCATCTGCTTCAGGGGTGGGTGCTGCGGCCTAATGACATAACGAGGGGATGCAGTTAGCCCAGGACCGGGCCCTGGTCGGCCCTTGGGAGCAGCGGGCATCCTTGCTGAGGTCTACCAGCCGTATCCTGGGGGCAGCGCCCGTCTGCTTGCTTCTGTCTGCCCCCCCTTCGCACAGACCGCCTGGCAGAGTGTCAGACACTAGAGACTGCCGTGTGGCACACGGAGTGCTCTTGGGTGTGCCGCGTCCCCATCTGGGGCCCCCGCGTCCCCTCTGTAAACTAGGAAGCGTTGTCCGTGTGCCGCTAACCCCAGCACCGGGACTGAATGAGCGATGGGGGAAACACGTAGCACCCACTCCACCTGTCAGATGTGGCGGCAATCTGGGATTCTTTGTAAGTCCCAGAAACAGTCTTCCAGGTCCCCAAAGGAAACACAGAGCTCAGGGACACGCTAGGGACCAACCTCTGGCCCCTGGGGAGGCCTGGCAAACTGAGACAGCAGGGCCACCGGTGTGCTGAATGCATTTCTGGTGGATCCCGAGGCGCAGAGTGACAGCAGCCTCCGCCCCAGCTCCTGGCAGAGCTCGCTGGGCGTGGGGACAGCTCGGTGGACAGGGCGGCTCTGAGCGGAGCCCTCTGCCCCCAGGGTGCTGGCCCCCTTTGCTGCACTGACCCCCGTCCTGCACCCCGCCAGGCTGGCAGTGGCCAGGCACGTACCTGGGATGGTGGGTAGGGACTGGCTGGCAAAACTCATCTGCGAGAGGATGGATGCCCTGGGCGGGACGGCCGCGTGCTCCGAGAGGTTCGTGTCGCTCATGAACTCGTGCTTCCTGGACAGCTGGATGAACACACGCACACACACACACACACACACACACACCGCACAGAGACTTAGCGTGAGGCAGCCGGGGACCTGAAAACTAGTGATGGCCGCTTGGCGAGTCTCCGACGACCCAGCGCCCAGCTTGTTCATTCTGTTTGGCACCATTCCATGCCGCCAGCCCCCAGGCACAGGTGCACAGGGTGGCCCACTCTATGATTCCCGGGTCAGTGGGGGTGTCAGGGGCTTTGAGGGGCCTTCACTTAGATGGTACTGTGAACGACGCTCCCTGGAATTTTGAACCAGAGAAATCTCATTCCCAGCCTTCTCCCCTGGCCAGAGTCGCCTCTGAGGCCTACGGGGAAGTCCGTGGAGGGTCCTTTCTCACCAGAAGGCCACCGAGTTTCATATCAAATAGTTATTGGCTTATAAGATGAAAAGTCTGAGTCAGGGCAGTGCCCACATCACTGGCTGGGCTCCTGTGCACTGCGGGGACCTAACGGAGTCTGAGGTCAATGGTTAGAGTGGCCTGGGACCAGGGGACGGAGGGCAGGACACGCAGAGCCACCTGGCCCAGCACCAGGAGGGCTGCTGTCCTTTCCAGTGGGTGAAGCGGGTGCTTCTCCCTGCTTTGCAAAGCCCCGTGTATGGCAGAAAACAGGCACAGGCTGGAGTTTGGTGGCTTTGGTTCAAATCCCGCCTCTGCTGTGTTCAGGCTGCACCCACCTCACTGCAAATGTGGGGCTGGGAGCCCCAGGGACTGTGCCTGGTGTGCAGCAGGTTTGCTGAGGGGCCTGCTCACCCGTTTCAGGTCCGACTCGGCCGCTGCCTTCTCCTCGGCGAACACCACGCTGCTCCGCTTGGCCCTCTTCTTGGACCTTCGCAGCTTGACCTCTGGCAGAGTGCTCCCCGGCGAGATGGGCTCCTCTTGCTCCACCCTCGGGGTCTTGGGGGCTGCCAGCTCCAGGTCGAAGCTGGAGGGCAAGGGGGACAGCAGTGGCGACTGCAGTTAGAGGAGCAGTGGGACTGGCTGGCAGGGGCCTGGGCGGACCGAGCTGCCCCTCAGGGCGGGGAGGGAGATCAGCTGACCTGTCTGCTTAACTGATAAGCATTCGAAATGCAAAGAAAGACTGGCTGGGGGTGAGATGAGAAAGCAGGTTAAAATGTGGATCTGTATTCAAATTCAGACACTGCCACTTTTTAGCTGGACGTTGAGCAAACCACTCGACCTCCCTGAGCCACTGTTTCCTTCTCAGTAAAACAGGGGTGTTGACCGTGACCTCGCAGAGGCCACAGAGGCGGTCTGAGGACCTGACGTACCCTCGGCCCCTGCAGAGCGCTCATTCCCATCATCTACTATTAAGGTAGTTGAGCAGGGCCTGGTGGCACAGACAGACGGGGAGGTGGGTGCGGGAGGAATGGTTCTGTGACACGAGTGGGGACAGAGGGCCCCTGGCAGAGCAGAGAGGAGTCCAGACTGAAGCGGGCTCTGCGAGGAGCTCTGTGGCTGCGGCCAAGGCCTGCGGGGCCTCAGGGAAGAGCTCTCATACAGAAGGGCAGAGAGGCCGTGGGAGGTGGCCCTGGGGCAGAGGGAGCCGCTCAGCAAAGGGGCCTGGGCGGGGCAGGGCTGACCTCTCGGAGGCGGTCTTGCTGGGCGTGCTGCAGTCTGAGTTCATGGAAGCCATAGAGATGATGGACATCTGCCGGTAGGAACGCAGCATCGACCGGGGGCGGCCCACGCGCCGGTCCTCAAAGTCAGGCTGCGGGTAGGAGAATAGGGTGATTAGCAGCCGGGTCCCACAGGTCGGGGAGGTTGGGGTACCGGGCCTCCCCCTTCCTGCTGCCCCTCCCCCACTGGGGCAGGACGCCTTCCCGGTTGGCTGGTGCTAGGGCTGAGAGGACTCGGGATGGAGCCGACAAGGCCAGAGAGACCAAGGGCTGGGCCTTTGAGCCCTGTGACGCCAGCTCAGCTTCCCCAGAGCAGTGTTGGGCTGGAGAGCGACGCCAGTCACGTGACCGATGAATCACCCAATCACGGCCAGGTAACGAGGCTGGGGGTGGGGGGACACCCTGGGCACCTAGCTCAGGCGAGCTTTCCTGGAAGGTGACCCTGTACCCATGCGCCACGAGGGTAGGCCCGGTGCATTTGGGACCTTCCCAGACCTCTCGCTGTGTGCCTCTCCATGGGGCACATGGTCCCGGTGTGTGAGGGGCGTCTTCTGGACTCCGCCCTTAGCCTGACTGGCTCTGCCACTCAACCCGGAACCGCAGTGGTGCGCCGCGCAGGGAGCACTGGGAGAGGCGGCCTGCTCTGGGGACAGCTCTCCTACCGGGAGGCGGCGGGGCCTGAGCTCACCTGTGCCCTCCCACTAACTCCCTCGGCCTCCCTGGGCCTCAGTTTTCCCACCCGGGTTGACTGATGTTTTGTGATTGCACTTTCCGGGGAAGAGGGCAGAGAAGACGCCCCTTGAGTGCTAAGCCAATGGCCTCTTTAGGCCATGCAGGGGCTCCCGAGTGGCCTAAAGCACTGGCTTTGATGGCCAGCAGCATCAGGCGCACCCTCGGACGTGCACGCACTTGCTCTGTGGGCTTCCACAAGTCACTTAGGTCGCCGACCCTCCAGAAGAGAGGCGTGGGGTGAAACACGGCTGCCGCACAGGCTCGTCCTGAGGACTAACTGGCGTAGTAACCATCAGGCGCTCAGATCAGTGGCACTTAATCAGTGCCTCCTCCGTGTAGCTTTTGTTATTAGCACAGTCCCTTGCATGCTAAGGGCCCAATTTACCACTGGTGTCCGTCTGGGGGTGACTTTTGAGGGGTCGGGGTTACAGGAAGCTTCCTCTGAAGCGTCGCCCCAGCATCGCTGGCCCGCAGGCCCTTCTCGTCAAGGGCAGGCCCCGTTGCTCTGGTCCCCACCATCTGCCCCTGCCCCACTGCCCCCAGCGACCTCCGTACCATCTCTCTGACACCATACTCCTTCTCCACCTTCATTTTCAGGTTTTTGAAACACTCCTCCATCCGCTCGTGGAAGGGCCGCAGGTTTTCTGACACCCTCTTCTCATGGATCTTAATCCCCGCTCCCAGGAAGGGGATCTGGGGAGAAAGGTGGTGGGCCGTGAGCAGGGCCCCGGGCGTCTGAGCTTGGACCCAGCCCCCAGAGCGGCGGGGGGCCGCTCCCTGCGGGGCATCCGGGTCCCCTGAGACCTTCTCACGGCGCCACCGGCCTGGGAAAACAGGAAAGCTGCAACCTTGGGGCTGCTCTGGACCGGGGGAAGGGGCTACGGCCGTGCGGGCCCCCGAGGGAGGTTGGGCCACCCCACGGGAGGCTGTATGTGTGGGAAGTCTCCCCCTTGCAGAATCCGAGGGGCGGAGTGTGCGACCGGAAGAGGAAACTCTGTTGCTTGGACTCAAAGTCTGGCCCCAGAAGTTCTTGGTGATGCGGAAAGGAAACGTGGGTGGGTGGCAGAAGCCGGGAGGTGGGCGATGGGAGAGGGGAGGGCTGGAAGGACAGGGGGGAGCGGGCCCAGCCTCGTCGTCCGACACAGCGGTCTAGCGGGACCTTCTGCGGCTGCCGCGGAACGGTAGGGAAGTCGGTATCGTGGACCTCTCCGGCCAGCAGCGGATTGAGAGAAGTGGTGGAGGGGACGGGGGAGGAGGAGATGACTGACGGCAGGCAGTTAAATTCCCCTTTCCCAATCAGGAGGTCAGAGGGGACAGTCTACACCGTAGACAGGATGGCAGCAGAGCCACCGGCGCCACTACGAGAAGGAATTGCTGAGAAAGAATCATGGCTTTGGGGAAGCAAAGTGAGGCTGTAAAGAGGTAGCATACAGGTTATCTTGAAGAAAAAAAATAACATTTCTGTGATTGGTGATGTAAACATGTTTCTGCTTCCTTCCCCTTGGCGGTCTCCCGAAAACGAGGAGAAAACCCAGAAACAAAACCTTCGGGGACACTCGGAGATCCATGAGCGTGACGCACACACGTCAGGTGCTGCTGGACGGAGGATGTAACTGACCGCCAGAGCAGAGGGGGGCGCTGGCGAGCAGAAGAGGCCGAACTCCAGGTAGGAACCCAGGAGGGGCCGGGGAATTGGGGGCTCCAGGTGCCTCCGCAGAACACACCAGGGTAGGTAGAAAGGCTGTGAGGAGAGCAGCTGGACCTGGCAATCTATAATTGAGAGGTAACAGGCCCAGTCATGGCCAGCACTGTGTTTCTGAGTGGGGCACAGAGGAGGGGTAGGAATGGAATAGACGAGAAAGAGCTAATTTGCTGTGTGTAATAATGCAAAAAGGATGCGTTCCGCGGGAGGAGAGCAGCATCTTTTCAGGGTGCCTGGACTCTGGGTGGCAGGGATGTGGCTCAGGGGAACCCGCTTTCCCAGTTGAGTGGGCCTGTAACCTAGGGGCAAGGCTAGGTGGCGGCCACTGGGGGGAGAGGGGCCACGAGGGGGCGCTGTGTGAAGAGGCCTCGCTAGTGGCTTTTAGAAGCAGTGACGTCTCCTAGACGCTTTAGCTCCCTTACTTCTCTGCAGCGTTTCCCCATTAGCTCCAATACTGGGGTAGGACTTCCTTAGGAGGCACAGCCTGGTGTTAGCTGTGCCGTGAGTCTGAGGTCCCAGGTCCGGGAGCGGTGGACACAGCTCAGGAAATCCATCACCAGGTGATTAACGGGGCCCAGTGGAGAGACCCCGGGCAGTGACAGGGAGTGAGAATGGCACCCAACAACCAAACGAATTTGTGCGACCTACCAGCTCACCCTGGGGCACCCTAGAATGATCAGAGAAAGGATGACCATGGAAGTCTAGCTTTCCTGCTTCCCAAGTTGTGGGGGAGGGACTATCATTATTTGAATATTAAAGGACATGATGACCTCAGAAGGCTGGGGGCCGGCAGGGTGTTTGGGTTTCACCAGGTGGCACAAGGTAAGAAGGGAGGGAAAATTCCAGATACACAGGATGCGTTCAGGAGAGCACCTGTGGGCAGCACTTGGTGTTTCTCCCTTTTTGAGCCTCACTTTGCATACACTGGCAGAGGCAAAGAAGGGCCTGAATTAGGAATCCTTATTTTAAGAAAAGAGGCTGTACCCAGTGTTTCTCACTCCCTGATTTCCCTGGAGTAACAAAAACTCCCCAGCGCAATAGCTGCTTTGCTTTGCCCTGTGACTGGTGAGAAGAGGGTGGGGGTGGGGAACTGGCAGCTGCAGACTGCTGCCCCCGTGCCCCCTCTCCCTCAGCTGTGCCCTGGAGCACACCCCCACCTGCAGGGCGCTGGGTGGTGGGGGTCCCCCAGGTGCAGGGAGGGGCTGGAGGAGCCTGGTCCTTCAAAGCCTCTGGGGGGAAGTGTCTGGTGGATTGGTCCTTTCCTAGGGTGTGGGAGAGAGGGAGAGAAAACAGAAGAGAGAGAGCCAGAGAAAGGAAGGGAGGAGGAGGAGGGAAGCAGAGAGAGTGAGGGGGCGTGGTGCAGAGAGAGGGGTAAGATGTGGGGAGGGTGCTAACAGGCAAAAGACAGAGCAGGAGGGACAGGAGCAAAGCACTTCTGAGAGAGGGAGAGAGAGACAGATGCACAGAAGCGAAGAGTCAGAAAGAAGCAGGGCACAGAAGGAGGGCAGGGGCAGGGCACAAGGCGGAAGGGAGGCAGGGAGACGAGTGGACAGCAAGAACAGGCAGGGTGGCGGGGAGGACCGTGTCCCCCAAGTCCTTGGTCCTCTGGCTCTGGAGGGCTGAGCAGCCTGTGCAGAATGAAGGTCCTCTGACAAAAAGCCAGCTGAACAAAGGCCTCAATTAGTTCCCGAAACTGATCCCCATCTGAGCATTACCTGCAACAAACTTGGTCAGGCTTACAGGGACAGCGGGTAGGGACTGGCATCTAGTTATCTGATGGGCATGAGCTGAGTGTGGGGGGGTGCTGGTGGGTATGTGGGGGCCTGGCTCCCCTGCAGTCCCGCTGGGAGAAGCCGCCGCCTGCATTCAACACCCCATAAAGCAGTCTTAGCAACACGCACCGCGGCCCTGCTGCCCGGCCCCTGCGCGGCACCCCATGGGTGTGGCAGCCCAAATCCAGGTTCCGGGGGCCCTGCTCAGGTGAATAGAGTGTCAGAAGAAGGACCGAAAGCCAAAGGACAGGAAGACGTGTGAAATCAGTCCATGGCAGCCAGAGGCTAGCTCAGGTCAAGTGTACGGGGAGGGGGTTGGAAAAGACAGGAGAGCACCTGTGTGTGGGATGGGGCTGGGGAGGACAGGAGGGCGGGCAGGCTCCCTGCTCCGGTGCTGGCTTACCTGCCACGCAATCAGGTCCTTGAGGCGGTTCAGCTTGTCCTGGTCCTCAGGGTGGTCCCTGGTGTACTCTTCAGTAAAGAAGGCCTGAGGAGGACAGACAGGTATTTGGGGTTTCCTGTTCCTTTGGTGTGGACCCCTAACCCAGCTGTCTGGTGCTGAGAGAGGATTCCACATGAGAGGGGCAGCAATGAGGTCACAAATGCTTGGTGGGGCAGAGACCAATAGTGACCCATGCTGTTTGCTGTCCTTGGAGGCTCAGGTCAGCACCCACGGGGAATGGGCCGTGACCCCAGGGCAGCAGTCCTCAAAGCGGGGTCCCTGGGTCAGCAGCATCTGCACATCACCTGGGCACTCACCAGAGATGCAAATTCCTGGCCCTACCCAGACCGTCTGAGTCAGAACCTGGGTGGGAGGCACCTGAGTTCGTTCTAAAGCTCTGCGAGGATCCTGATTCATGTTCAAGTGTGAGAGCTTGGCTCACCACCTCTGTCACTGTGTGTGATCTCGGCACCCCCAGCTCTGCCTGGAGCTCACGTGCTCAGGGTGTGTGCACGAATGTACACACACATATCAGCCCTCACAGCCGAACAGAGGCTCACTGACAACAACTACGTGTGGTGCCCGAGGGAAGCTGAAGGGACTGTCGGGTAAGTAACTGGAATTACCGTGGATTGTATTCCTGTGTGGTACTCTCAGTTTTACGTCAATGAACGGCATAGAACAGATAGTAGGGAGTTCATTGTGAGATTCACGAGAGTGAGGGGTTGTTTTTTTCCCTCAGTGTCTTCTATAGTATGTGGTCTAGGTGGCAGCCCAGTGAGGACTTTCTACTCCATTTCATTGCCAGGAAAAGCCATGCTTGCCTATTGAGAGACTGGCATTGTTCCCCCAGTGACTGGTGTGACTCATGCATTTGATGACTTTTCCCTTTTTGTTCTGGCCACTAGGAGGCTCAAAAACAAAACTGTGGCTCAGATGCATGGGGATTTCTGGAGGGACCTTATGACCTGGATATCCACATTATAGCTCTCAGTTGATCCTCTACCCATCTGTATTGTCACAGATTCTGGATCTCATTTCTTTCCATTTGTGGAAGGCATTTCCAGTCATCTCCTTTGATTTACGGTTCCCCCACTGTAGTGGTCTGGCTTATGGTCACCCTGTCATCCCGGAGCCTGTGCTTGGCAGAGGTGCATGGATGTGTCTAGTGAGCTAAGGGGCCCTTGTGACCCCGGCTCCTTCCGGCCACAGCACAGTGCGGCGCTGAGGGGGAGGCAGATGAGGGGGAGGCTGTAGGACCTCTGGAAGGTGAATGAGGTCCAACCAAGCTGAGGTGTCTCTTTGGCGGCAAACAGCCCCAGTAAGATGCGTGACAGGCTGCTGTGTCTGTCCCTGACCCTTGGGCCCCGTGGGCCCCTGCTCTGTCCCCTACTGCCAGGCCCTGGGCTACAGAAGCGCTCACCTTCTCGTACTTGGCGAAGCCTCCCATGACAGCAGGGTCCACGATCCCGTTCAGGAGCATGGACAGGGGGTTGATGGGGAGGCTCTCGTCACTCTGGTACTGGTTTATCATCATCAGGATCTTCTCGTTGGCCGTGGACATGGTCTCGATGGCATTCTCCAGAGGGCTGATGGTGGTCTGTTGAAAATGAGATCACCAGAAAGAAAGGGCTGTAGCAGGTCACTTTAAAACAGATACATGCATTGGTGGGGCTTTCATCTGGGGCTGGAACTCCAATGAGCCAATGCTCCCTGGGCTGCGGGGTGTAGCTGGCCCTGGTAATCAGTGAGCTCTGGGGGCTGTGTGCTGGCTGGGGCCAGGCAGGCTGACTTCCTGTGAGACGGGGTTTCCCCAGGGAGGTGGACGCAGGACGTGCCAGGCATTTGCCGGTCTGCTCCGGGGGGGTGTTCCTTCTTATTACCTGCGTGAAACCCCCTCCAGTTCAACCCCTCTGGCATTGCTTGTGTGCCTACTATGCGTGAGTTGTCAGCAGACAGATCAGAGCGGCTGGCGATCTGGTCCCCCAGCCTGGCCCACGGTTGGTCCTAACACTGATTGTTACGAGGGGTCACTGTCCCCAGGTGGACGCCGTTGAGTTGGGAAGATAAAACCGAGCCCTCTCCAACACCCCTTAGAAAGCAAGTAAACAAGACACCATCGGATGCTGGCTGCGCCGTGAGGGTTCTCGGGAGCATGGGACCTGGGGTGAAAAAGTGGAACAGGGTCTGCGAACTTCTGTAAAAGACCCGGAGAGTGAGTGAGTGAGGCACTGCGGTCGGACCCTCTCTGTTGCAGCCGCTCAGCCCTGTGCCTGCAAAGATGGGGGCGGGGGGTCTAGCCCACAGGCCAGGTTTGCTGACCTCTGGACTAAACCAAACAAATGAAACTGAGTGCAAATCTCAGCTCTGAGAGTTTTTTTTTCCCTAGCTGTGTGACCTTGAGCAAGTTTCCTAACCTTCCTGAGCCTCAGTTGGCTCATTGGTAAAATGAGGTTGAGTAAGCCTACTCAGAGGATAGCAGGTAGTGACCTTACTGCTTCTGTAGGCGTTAGGACAGAGGACAGCAGCGGTCCTAACTCGGGGGGGTGGGGAGCTCTGCTGAGTATGTAGCAAAGATCAGTTGAGATAATGTGACCGTGGACTCAGCAGAATAAACTGTGTTTCATGGATTCACAACTACAGGTTTGCGGTTGTGAGTCCATGAAACAGTGCGGCAGGCAGTCCACAAGAGTGTGTAAATAATGCAGGCCGGCAATCCGAGCCCTTACAAGATTGTACCTAAGCGTGCTGTGCCGTTGAGACATTCTTTCGAGTTAATAAAGCTACAAAGGTATTGTAATAATCAGAACATGGATGTCTTTTTCCATCCAAACAGCTGTAAACCTGCTTTTGCCCTCCTCCATGTGTGTGCGTGCGTATGTCTTATACATGTTATACATATGTATAACATATACATGTAACGTACATATGTGTGTTACACACACATAACCCTCCCTCCACCTGCTGCTAGGGGAAAATGAGTTACTGGGGAAGATGCTTTGGAGACAGTGTCCGGGGGAAGAAGCATCAGCCCGAAGATGAGGTGACACCAGTCCCTTGCAGTCCGGGCCATTTCATGTTCTTCAAAGGCATGTCACCCACTCCGCCTTCTTAAATCCAGTCCTCTGGGAACCCCATGAGCTGCCCAAGAGGAGTCATTATCACATCTTTCTTCGGCCACTGGTCACTGTGGCCAACCAAGTCCCTTCTGTGGGCCTCAGTTTCCTCAGAAGCAAAATAGTGGGGATGGATAAGAACCAGGGAGGGTTGCAAATGCCGGGGGGCGGCGGATCTCCAGGCCACCCCGAGAGGCCGGCTGTCCAGACCGCACACAAGCCCTAATTTCAAGAATCGATGTCAGTTGGAGTGTGTTTGCCTCGGCTTCCGCTGGCCCGTGGTCTTCCTGTGAGAGCCTCATCTGCTCCCATTCCTGCCCCTGGGTTCTGGGTGTTGGAATTCGCAGCTCTTGGACCAAATGGCTTTCCATGCTGAAACCCCCTCGTTTCCTCATCTCCGTTTTGCAGGTGATAAAAACTGAGGCCCAGTGTGCGCAGTGTCTGTCCAACAGCAGATGGCTTGGCTAATGGCCGAGTGGAATTTGCGTCTCTGACCCCAGACCAGGGCTTGTTGTAAGGACTGTCCGTTCTCAGTGTTGAGAACAAGAAAGGACCCTCAAGAAGCAGAACCTGTCCTTGAATGCCATCAGGAAACCCCTCTCTGTACAAACTGTCCTGTCATCTTGATGATCCGTGAAAGAAACCACCACTGAGAAGTAACGCTCGGCACGCTGGCACAAATGCTGGAAACGCACTCATGCGCGGGGCGTCCGAGACGCCCTGACGCCCTGGGTAACTCAGCTGAGGGAGGCTGTGCAGGCGCATCCACTCCGGCCACCTTTCGGAGGTTTGCCCAAACCTTTCTATCAGAGGGTATCGGGACACAAGGAGTGAAACAAAAATGTTGACTTCTTTCCTAACTTCAGAATCCTGAGTCCATACAATAGCATAATGGGTTTAGACATTAGGGGTCTGCATATTGATCGGATGATATAGATTTACTTAAATATTCCTGAGCACCATTTATGGACCTGGGTCTACTGGCACTCGGCGATATGGCAGGGAACAAAACAGACAAAAATCTGTCTTCCTGGAGCTTATACAGTAGTAGAGTGTATATTCTAATATATGTAGGAAGGAGGCGGCAGATGTTTTGAGGGGAAGGGGACACAGGCAAGGGCTCTCTGTTGCCCACAATCAGAGGGGGACATGGAAGGACAGGGGCCGCCTTGCTGAGCCCCACAAGGAGGGAAGGGCACAGCCAGGGCCACTGGGCAGAGGCTACAAAGCAGGAGGAAGTTTCTAATTCTTCCCCTGAAAAGAAGGATTAATAACTGCGTAGTTCGCAGGGTCTGGTGTCACACGGGACCATGTCACAAAGCCCTTGCGGGGTGCCTGGGACACTCAAGCGTACCCTGTGTCGGTCTGCCCCGTGAGTAAGAGCATGGCGGGTTTCTCCTTTTCCAGGGCACTGCTGCTGGCTGGGGTGGCATGGGGACCCACCCAGGAGCAGGGGGGAGGGGGGCCAGTCCAGGCACGTGAGGCTGGTCAGACCCCACCTCATTTAGGACCTTGACTAGGGCACTGACCCCTCCGCACCTCAGCTCCTCCATCTGTAAAAACGGAGCGGGGAGGAGTCCTGTCGCCCAGCGCTGTTGAGGGTCCGGGGAGGTCGTGCGCGTGAGCAGTTCAGCGCATGCTCAGTATTGGTCGATGTCGTCATCACCGTCGTCATTCTGTTCTCGCCAAGGTCCATCCAGGCTGCACCTGTCAGCAGCAGCCCGGAGGGCCCCTGGGTGGCTGGGCCCCCTTGGCGGGGAGGCGGGCGCTGGTGCTGATGACAGGCAGCGTGTGACACCTGTCAGAGCACGTGGCTCCCCTGCTGCGGGTTCCAGGTCCTGACGGGGGCCCATAGGGCCCTGCGTGACCTGGCGTGAGACTGCCGCCCAGCCCTCCCTTGTTCTCATCCCGGCACAAGCATGTTCTCGCAGCGGGCCTTTGCACGGCTGGTCCCTTCGCTGAATGTCCTTCTCTTCTGTCTGCGTGGACCGCGCCCCGCCCCCGGACTTCCTCAGGCCTGTGCAGAGAGCCCGTTTATCAGGGAGGCTTTCTCTGCACCGCCCCTCCCTGCCCCATTTAAGCAGCACCTCCTCCATCATCTCTCTCTCTCACTCTTCCCCATAATGGCGATCACCGTTTGACGTAGCACTTATTTACTTTGATGTTTCAGTCTGTCTCTCCCACGAAAATGTAAGCTTCATGGCAAAATCTTCCGGCCTCAGAACAGTGCTTGATGTGTGTCGGGTGCTGACGAAGCGTTTGTTGAATGAATGAGTCGTTCTGAATATGTCCCTACTTTTCGGGTGTCCTCATGGCCACTCTGGCCCTTCCCCTGTACTGTGGGTGCTGAAACATCCTCAGTGTCTGAGGGTGTGAAGACCGGAAGTGTGTGGAGATGTAAAATACATGCTGTTTGCACAAGGGAGTTCAACCATTTGCACGCTAGCCGGAGCTTTGCTTCTGTGGGAACTCTTCTCTGTGAGCCTCGTTTTATCCAACTGTAAAATGGGTTCATAGTGGGATTCTGCACCCACGTACCCCGAGGGGCTGCTGGGACCCGGAGGACGTGAGGGGTGACTGTGTGAGGAGAGTTCCGTGCCCCTGCCTCCAACCATAGGACCTCCCCATTCATCAGCTCTCATTGCATCAGGTTGATTTTGTGAGCAAAGAAGGTTATCTGATGGTTAAGAATCTGAGTGCAGCTAATTTGGATGCTGCCTCAGGTCCCCTTCTGCACCGGAATTCTGGGGATCCCTCAGAGGCTTCTGACAGAAGCCCCTGAGGGTGGGAGGGGGCGCCGAGAAGGACCAGAGACTCACCTGGGACATGTGGACCACCTCAAACCAGCGCAGGATGCCCGGCAGCTTGTACGCAGTCACAAAGGAGGTCCTCTCGATCCACATTGACTATGCCACGGGCAGGGGGTGACAAGGGAAGGAAGCAACAGGTAGGCTCCCTGGGTTTCAGAGACATTTGAGGGGTCCCAGCCAGACCCCCAGGCCTCCTGTCCACCCCAAATCAGAATAAACCCTGCGAGGCCCAGAAACACACTCTTACCTTACCCTTAAGAATTCTTTCCCAATATGAAGTTTAAGTTTTCCCTGGCCTTGGGCCCAGTAAGTTTAAACCCGGGTGTCTGAACAGTTTGAATTTTTAGGCAACAGTGATTGCATCCACCTGCATTTTCTGTGGGAGGGCCCACAGGGTGCCTGAGATTCTCAAAGGGGCAGTAACTCCCAAAATGGGAAGGACGAAGGCAAAGAGCTGAAAGAGATGTGAAGCTACCTCCCCTTACCAGCCTTGACCCTTAGGGATAGAAAACTGGTTCTCGTTTGGGAAGCACACAGGGGACAGTGGGGACTAAAATCTCTGGGGCTTATAGTTGGTATTTCCCGCAGGGTTTGACTTTCTCAACACCCCAGCTTAGCGTGAGGGGTCCTTCCTTCTGCAAATGTCTAAATGCCCTGTGGTTGCCAGGCGCACCTCATCCAAGGCCCAGGTTATATCTGGGAAGTGGAAAGGCTCGTGAAATAAACCCAACGGAAGAGACCAGGAATGGGTGTCCCCATATCAGTGGATCCTAGCTGTACTTCCTTTGGCTTTGGATCAAGTCCCCTCCTGTCCTGAGGTTGGCAGAAGTGCTCTCTGCTTGGTAAAGGGGGCCCAGGGGAGTGGTCAGGGCTGCTGAGGGGGTGAAGAGGTACTCACGGCAAACTCGTTCTCGGGGTCGACCGTCCCCCTGCGCACCGGCCGGGAGTAGTGGAACTTTTGCACGTAGTTGGATTTATAAAAGCTGCAAGACAGGAAGAGGCCAAGGCTTCTCGCAGCATGCTCAGCTGCAGACACAGAACCTGACCTGAGCTGGCCAGGGCGGCCGCTACTGCAGGCTGCAGGCCTGTCAGCGTCCTTGCTGTAACTCAGAAAGCCAGGCTTTCCTTGCAAGGTGACTTAGAAGGGAGACTGGGCTACGCCTCCCTGGGAACACAGCAGCCCTTAGGGTACCCAAGGAGCTGGAATTCTTGCATGAACGTAGAGTCCCCTGGGCCATCGTTTCCTGTGACCTCAATGAATGACCTCAAGGGGTATCTTCTAAGGATTGCGTTAGGGGCCCCAGCCCTCCCCAAACCACTTTTCCTGAATCTCTAGTGGGGTTCTGCCATCAGGGCCAGCAGGGCACAGTGCTAGCTGCTGTCCCCCACCCACGGGAGCCTGACCCAGAGGGCGACAGGGGGCTGGGGTCTGAGCTGTGAGCTCTGAGCACACCCATCATCAACAGACAGCCTCAGCGAGCACTGCGATGTGGCCCCCCTCACACACACGCCTGCAGGATCGAGCCCAGCCCCAGGTTCTCCCCAGTGGCTCCGTGACCCTCGCCACTGCTCACTGAGGATCCGCTGCGCCTCAAGGCGAAGCACGGCCTCGCTCCTGCCATCCACCTCTGGCTTCAGCCTGTTCGGCGGCAGAGCCCAGACGGCTGACTGGGGGTGACTTTCCTCCCCAAAGGGGAAGGGGACACAGGCTGGCAAAGACAGAGAAGGGACTAGAGGGGCGCGAGGCCTACCCTGCCACCGGCTCAGCTTGGGGACCCCATGGGATTTCTTCCCCACCCCCTCCTTCCAGTGAGCTGTGGGTCTTACTTTATAATCTGGTCAGGCACTGGCTTGTTCTTGAACCTGGGGTGTTCATCCAAGACGGGCTGGACAGTGAAGCACTGGATGTCTGGGACCCCTGGGTTAAGGATTCACAACTTGTCTGTAGGCCACGGGGACAGTTCCAAGCATGGCAGGTCCCGCTGAGACCTTCAGGCCAGCCTTCTGGGGTCAAGTTTGCTGGATCAGGTTGCTGGCTGACAACTAGATCCTGCTGACCAGTTAGCAGCCAGAGCTGCCTGTCACTGGCAAGCCTGTCCCCGGGCTCAGCCCCTGCTCACAGTCGGTTAGTGGTGCTTAATCACCATTATCGTTAACAATAATACCATCTGATGCATTTATAGCTCTAAATCAATTGCAGAACACATCTCCCCATGGCCTCCTTTCATCCCTCCAGTTCCACAGAGCAGTATTATTCATGTAAACCGTCCCCGTTTCATGGATGAGGATATCAAGGCCAGGGGAGCTGGACAACTTGTTGCAGACTGCACAGCTAGTGAGCGCAGAGCGGGGATTTGTGTTTACAGCGTTTAACCTTGCGCCCAGGGTTCTCTGACTGCAGACTGCTGCCCCTGGACCAGCGGCGCCAGTGTCGCCTGAGAGCCTGTTAGAAACGGTGAGTCTTGGGCCCCACCCCCGACCTAAATCAGACTCTGCACTTTTGTGAGATCCCCATCTGCACGCTCGCATGTGAGAAGCACCGCTTTACAGTGTGCAAACGCACACCCTTACACTAACTCGGGAAGTCTGAGAGTAAGTGCCTGAGGCAGGATGGCAAGGCCACGTCCAGGCTCAGTGGGGAAGAGGTCCCACGATCGGTGAGTGACGCCTGCCTCTGTGTGTGCCAGACTTTTGTCACACTTACTCTAGACATTTATTCACTTTACACAAATGACCTGGGACACCATACAAACGCAGTCCACCGTCCCTGGGCCCATCCCGGTGCCCTCTGGTCTCCCACTGCTCCGTCCCCCACATGGCTGCTATGACTCCAGACACTCTTCCCCTGGGCCCGACACTGCTGCCCACTATGGGGTCACAGACTGCTTGCATTGGCCTCACAACACGGACGGCTCAAAGGCTCGACTGGGATCCAACCCACTTCCCACCGCTATCTCTGGGGGTCGAACAGACGCTCCTGTCCCCTCTGCTTGGAGTGCTTCCCCTCAGCCCGGCACCTCCACCAGGGCTCGGTTCACCCTCAGGCAGGCCTGTGCTTGGGGCTCTCGTTTCTCAGCTTCCCGTCCTCGCCCCCACCTGCTCCCTCCCAGATTGTGAGCTTTCCGCCGGCAGGGGCTCTGGGTCTTTCACACATAAAACATGGCCCAGACAGAATTCCAAGTTCAATTCCACTGGCCCTCCTCCCCATGAACTCACTGCTTGCCAGTGTGGGCCATGTCCCATATTTTCAGGCATCTCAGCTGTCAGCTCCTTGGCCGCAAGAATTTTCGCCACAGACATGTCCACCTCAGAACCAGTGTGCCGTCAGGCGACTCCGTCGTAACAGATACAACAGCTGGTTGGCAGTTTGGCTTAATTTCTCCATGGACAAATCCATTTAAATCCATCACATACTTCAATGTGTGGAGCTAGCTGTCATGACAGTTTGGATCTATTTCATTTCCCAGTGCTCCCCCTTTCACATTACGTAAATCTGAGCCCTCTGACAGTCCACAGTGACGCGCAGACGGGGTGGTCTGAAAATAGGGGATGATAACGTGCACTTATTTATGTGATAGAAAATATGGCAATAAAACTTACGGGGCCAGATTGTGTACCATGCTAGGAAATGATCACATATCGGCTTGTAAATCCTTAGGTGATACTGCATGTATTGCATACAGTAACATTTCCCAGACAGCTTTGGAACATCTATCAATGGGCATGTGAAAATATAGGAATACAAATCACCAATTAAAAAAGGATGTATAGCAATCAGGTCTGTTATTCACTTTTTCCCATTTTGGTCTGTCCTTTCACGGCAAAATCGCTTTACGGCAAATCAGTTCCGCAGCGAAGATGCTGGCGGTGAACAATGCTTGTTTTCCAAGACGCTGAGTGTGGAAATGCCTGAACCGAGGTAGCCCACCCACGCGTGACCTGCGGCTGCTGTCCCACCAGCACGGCAGGGCGCAGCTGTGACAGAGACCACACAGCCCTCTATGGCTAGAAGATTCTCTGTCTGGTCCCTCAGAGGAGTTTGCCAACTCCTGTTTTAAAGAAGGTTCTAGTTCATATCTCCTGATCTTAGCTACTGGCCTTGGTCCAAGAGGATAATCCAAACCTGTCCTGATGAAGCTGGTGACACAGGAGGATGAGTGGCTAGTCTGTGCGCAGAATTGTGGCCCCAAGGCCTGGGCAGAGAGGACGGTAGGGGACAGGAGACACCCAACTAAGGTGCCTTTGTTTCTAAATGTCTTCCGCCACTTGGATTCCTAAGTGGAAAGACGTGTCACCTTTCCAAGAGCTCGTCAGATTTTCAACAAGTGAAGGCAAGAGAACAGGGCTCAGATTTGGGTGACGAGCGTTCAGATCCTAGTTCCACCCCTTCCTGTGATCTTGTGCCAGCGGCTGACAGTTCTGGAGCCTCAGTTTTCGTGTTTGTAAAGTCCAGAGAGCAACAGCACCCACCTCATAGGGTTACTATGAGGGTAGAAGGAAACGACAGACGAGCCATGCCTAGAACACGAACAGCCAGTTCATGGAGAACATTCCGTTCGCCGAGCTCAGATACAGTGACAGCGTTGTGGGAGAACACACTCTGAGAGCCACGTACGGTGGAGTTTGAATCTTAGCTCCAGTGCTCACCTACTTTGTGACATGATCGCCCTGCCCTGCGTACTCCTTGTCTACAAAATAGGGGAAATTAACACTAACCTTGTAGGACTTTACGGGGGCTCAAGGAACCATGGCAATAAAGCACTTAGTCCCGTATAGTGTGAAGAGGACATTTAGCAAATGTCAGGCCTTCCTCTCTCCACCTGGTTCTGGACACCGAGTCAGGCCTACGTACGAGTCTCTGGCGCAGGAACACATGTGCTCTCCACCCGCCTTCAGTTAAAGGCCACGAGGCTGTTCAGCACCAGATGTCCACTTAGAAAGGCCTTAGCACTAATCCCGACTCCTCTGTAACCAAACGCCCGTTCGTCAGCAGCCAGCTCCACCACCAGCTGCAGTTCCTCCTGCAAATAACCATGGCAGAGCAGGCCTGAAGGACAGGCGAGCGTAACGAAAAGGTTACCGATGAATATGTATCACCCGAGGGAAAAATATTTGGATTACGGTTCGGCAGACGTAGCAGACCAGCCATGCAACCTGTCAACCCCATTTTACGTAACATGACTTAATTTGTGTTAAAGGCTGCAAAGTGGGAAGCCAGGCTGGTTGAATGCACCTCCACTTGGCTGTCTGCCTTGTCCCGGGGAGTCCACCTCCCACCAGGGTCAGCTCCTGGCCCTGTGAACACCACTCCCTGCCCAAGCTCACTGTGTCATCTCATGTCACCTCTGTCCTCTGTGTATGCCAGTGAGCTGGCTCCCCCTGTCAGCAACGATGCCAGCACAGTCCTGAGCTCTAAGATGTGGTTCTGTGGGCTCAAGTCCCAGCAGGGCTACCCACGCCTGGCCCCTTGGCCAGGCCGTCTGCAAGGATACACTGGCCTGGGGCGTTCTTCACGTCGTCCCCGGGGGCGGAGGTCGTGTTCATCTTCTCTGCGTTGGGGAACTGGCTCATGAGCTGCATCTGGAAATCTTCCCTTCGCTCATACTCTTTGCCTCGGTAGATGAACACTTTGTTCTGCAGAGAAAGGACGCCAGGCAGAGATCTCAGGGCCCAGGGTGGGAGGACGTGGTCCAAGCAGAGCTGGGAGGCTTGTGACAGGATCACGGGGCTATGGGGACCTCCTATAGACCTTTCTCCTCTCCGCCTGCCCACCGAGGAAAGGAGGAGCTGAACCCACTGACCTCCTCGCAGGGCACACCACTTCCTTAAAAAGATTGGCTCTAAAAGGAGAGGGGGTCGTGGGTTACAGAAGCTTCCTCTTCCAACTGTCCTATGCAGAGCTTTTAGAATAATTCCTCACTCGGCTTTCACTGTGTGGGTCACACCTACTCTCCTGTTTACGTGGCCACAAGCGTTACCTCTGGCCTGTAATGGGTCCTTCATCACTTGGCTCCTGGTCTGGCTCCATGGAAACACACTCTACCCTTCCTTGACCATGGCAGCCTCTTCCAGACCAGCGGCTTTCAAGCAGAGGGTGATTTCCCTTCCTGTGGGACACTGGTAATTCTGGAAACATTTCTGCTTGTCACTCAGGGCAGGTGGGTACAGGCCCGGGGTGCTGCTAAACACTCTTTAACACACAAGACAAAGGACTAGTTGAAAACGTCACTACAGCTGAGGCAAGAGACGCTGCTCTGGACCAGGTCTGCGCAGCCTCTAATGGCCCCTAAGGTCTTCTGTCCAGACTCATGTCTGTCACCCCCACAGACCAGTGCTTCCAGATCCGGGGGAGTCTCCCGAGGAGCCCAGGAGACCTGTGGAAGTGCAGATGATCAGACCTTACTCCAGACTTGCTGAAATGGCCCCTGTGGTGGCAGGGCCCAGGAGCAGGTATTTTCAAGTTCCCCAGGGTGTGCTGATGTGGGGTCAGGTTTGGGAAGGCACCTCTCCTCCACCGGGGAAACGCTCAATGCCGCCCCCTGCCGCAGCACTCGCCCACTCGGGCTTCCATGCTGATCGCTGACAGTGAGTGATTTGCCTCCTTGAGTGGACTGTGGACCCAGTGGGTCAGAGGCCACTTTTACTGTTTCTTCTGAATCTTACTGAGCTCAGAAGTGAGCCACAGACACCCAGACTGGCAGGAAGCCTTCAGCTGACCTAATCCAGGTTTCTATGTGGTGAATGAATAATCCACAAAAGCAGAGGTTCAGAAACTGTGCTCCAGGGGGCCCCCAGGGTCCCCAAGACCCTTTCATGGCCTCACAGGATCCGAGCTCTTTTCGCAGGAACTGTAAGTTGTTACATTTAAGAGATCTACAGAACTAGGAAACAATTCACTATTTGCATTCATTTTTAAATTAGAAAAGTTATTTTTCATACAGATGCCATGTATGGTAGCGCATGATGGATTTATTGTTTTGAAATAAACTGATAAATATTTTTAAATTTTCTTAGATAGTGTCTATAAATACACAGGTTCTCTGGGGACCTCAGTAATTTTCAAGAGAGAAGAAGGTCCGGCCTCCAAAAGGACCGAGAACCAGTGCCCGGCGGGGCCTGCTCAGGGGGCGCCCTGGTGGCTGTGTCCTGAGGGCAACACAGGGGCGACTCATGGTGACTCTGATGAAGGGGCCGGGACTGAGTGGGGGGTGGGGCGGGAGCAGCACATAGAAGCAGGAGAGTGGTGTCTGAGCACCCACAGGTCCTCAAAGCCCAGAGGGGCAGCCGAGAGGCAAAGGCCCCGGACCCGCCCGTATCTGAGCCACCGCACACTCACCCGCAGGAAGGACGGGAATCCCTGGCCATAGTACCCGACGGCAAAGTAGTCCGGTTTGGGTCTGAGGATTTTCATGATGTTTTCATAGAACTTCGCCTGTTGGATCTGAAAGGGGAAAACTCACAGCTTGTAACAACAGGAGACGCGTGTCAAAGGCATGTGTGACTCGGAGAGGCCACAGTGAAGACATGATTGTCACACCCAAACGAATGTGCCCAGCACACCTGTTTGCACACCGGTGGGAATGTCTGTAATCCTAACAGTGCAGTGGGTTTCATGTCCACAGAGTCAAGCAACAACAGACAGAAAATACTAGAAAAAAGCTCCCAGAAAGTCCCCCACCCCCCAAAATGCTTGAATTTGCCCCATGCCCAGCCAAAGGAAGTGATGTGTGGGCACACCCTCCTGTAGCCTACGGAGAGACAGGGGTTATAGGCAAGTCCTACGCCATCTTATGTAAGGGACGTGAGCATCTGCAGAGCTCATTATCCTTGGGGGCCCTGGAACCAGTCCCCTGTGGGTGCCAAGGGACAACTGGAATGCTCTATCTACCGTGCTCCAGGTCCCGTGTAAATCACGCTGCCTGGACTAGCTCATGGACTGGCGTCATCCTCAGAGCAACCCACGGGCACTGCATCTTCCCTTTGCAGACAAAGCAACGTTATCTCGCAGCGCAGCCAACATGCAGGGAAGTGACCCCAGCCAGCTGTCCCTGGGCGTGCGTTTGTGGGAGTCCCTGGATGGATGGCGGGGTCTCCCTGTGTGTGCACGCCACACATGTCATCGGCTCTAAGAGCTGTGTGTTTTCCATATTTTAGCATCTCTGGAGACAGTCTGCATCTTGCTTTCCACCTGATGGCCTCCTACCATTGGTGTGAGCGCGACAGAACTCATTAGCCAGCATGACGCGGCACGTGTACAAACTCTGACATCCTACGTGTCATACAATATGGAAGACAAGTGTGCGTGGGCCGGCATGAGACTGAGGTGGGCTTGGTGCCCAGATGTGCGTGCACATCAGTGTGTGCACGCACGTGCATTGTGTGTTTGTGCATGCACAAGTGTGTTCTGGGCGTGTGTGTGTGGGTCTGAACACGCTCTTTAGAAGGCCTGTGCGCAAACACCTATGTGGGTGAACTCGTGGGGCAGGTACAGGTGTGTTGTTGTGCAAGCACGTGTCTTGGAGCACTCTACTCCCTAACCTGCCCCCACCACAAAGAACTGCAAACCCCCTCCCAACACTCGGACTCTCACTAGAGCTGTCCTGGCCTCTAAGAATGGGCCACGGTGGGGCCCTGGGGTCCTGGCTCTCAGGTCACCAGGAAGTAGGCGGGGGTGTGGGTGCCAGGGGACGCCATCCAGCAGTTCTGTGTTTTCCCTGCAGAGGCCGCCTCCCCTGGCCTCCGGGGTTCAGGCAGAACAGGCTGCCTCTCCCACACCTTTCCACTTCCTCCACCAAATCACAAGCACGACGGAGCTAATGGGGAATGGCCAGATGGGGAGCATTTTAATGTGATTTATCTGTTAATCAGAAAGCACAGATCTGCGTTTTCTTTAATTGGCTTAGTGATTGGTGGGACTTACACCGCACACTGAGCACGGCATTGATTGGGCGCAGCAGCAGTGGCCGCCCGGTGCCCAGCAGGTACTGAACACCCATCCCTGGACTCCAGGAACCGGCTGATGCGTTTTCCCAGAATTGCTCCCTTTGGAAATATTCCCACCTGGGAGGGAGCCGTTCAGCACAGCCAGGCTCAGCTCAGGCCCCACTCCCCTTTTTTATCTAGGGCCCACCTGCCTGGCTTCCCTTCTCCTTGTCCCGGCCTCTCTGGTGAGCCGAGGCCCTGAGCACCCAGCCTCCAGGACAGCTCTGCCAGTGGCACCTTACCAGGTTCTGGCTGAGCAGCTCGTAGTCAAAGATCTCCATCTCGTACTGCTCCGCCAGCTCTTTGCACAGACTGATGGCCTCCTCCCACATCTGCAAGAAGGTTGAGAAGACAAAGGTTAGGGCCCCTCCAGGTTTGCGGAGCCCTTTCTGAGGAAGGGGCCTGGCGGCTCTGCCTCCCTGGGCTCAGTGGCAAGTCTGGCCCAGCCCCAGACCCACACTCAGGGCGCCAGGCACTTCCCAGGGGCACAACCCTTCCTCTGCCGCTCAGTCGTTTCTTCGTGAATAATGGAGCAGCCACAGACTGGGCTAGACACTGTCCCTACAGGCTCTCAGGACCTTCTCGACCCTTCTGAGGGGTGACCAGAGGCACCTGGGCCTCCCAGGTGAGAAACAGAGTTTCACAGGCAGAGCAACTGCATCTGCAGCCAGGGATGCAGGGTGGGCTGGGAGTCTGGCAGTCTCGAGGGATACCCATCACATTTTGCGTTTGGTTTAAAACGGAAAAATGCACCTAAACGGAGAAGCTGGTGGAGGAGGGGAAGGAGAAAGAGGAAGCTGCCAAAATGCAGTGCGTGCTTTGTAGCAAAAGTGCTCTCTCTGCAGACAAGCATGAAGTCAGTAAACGCAAGTGCCAAGTGGAGGGGTTGCGGCTGCACACCCACGGCCAGCCTAGTGGGCAGGGTGGAGGTGCCTGCCATGCCAGGAGGTGCCAAGTCCACGAGCCAGCCTGGGCCGGGCCGGGGGGCTGTGGGCTCCAGTGGAGGTCTTCGCCAGCCCCCCACCATAATCTGCCAGAAATGCTCACCCAGGTGTTAAGAGACTACTAAGGGACCAGGAAGGGGGGGCCAGGCAGGAGTGAGGTACCTGGGATTTCCTCCCACGTCTGCCCCTGTGGTCACTGCGACCTCTGATAGTCGCTGACCCCTGAGTCTAAGACATCACAGCACCTGCCGGGCTTGAGTCGCGGGGTGGTACACAGCGATGGAGCAGATGTCGAAATGGAACAGACACGGGTAAAGCATACGTTAAAACAGACATGCTGGCTGGGTTCTGAGGGATGCAGAGGAGTTGACCAGCTGATGACAGATGGACTTATGCAGTAGAAGCCATTGTGTGTGTCCGGAGCAGTGAGTTTACAGGAAGGGAGGTGGGGCAGGGGGAGAAGTTGAAGGGACGCTAAGGAATTTGGGCTTTATTCTGGAAGCTTCCATAGCAGTGGCTTTCAGAGGGAGCTGTAGCCCATCTGCTCTCTCCTCTCTGCTCCCAAAGTACTTAGTTACAAGTCTGCTTCCTCCCCTCCCCCTCCCCCTCCCCTACTATTACACAACACCAGAGGGTGATATGCAAGCAGGATGGTGATTGGCACGTCTGGTTTTCCAACCAGAGGGTAAGGTCTCTGAGATCCGGGGTCGTGCTTTTTTTCCTCTCTGCTCAGCACGGGGCAGGCTGACCTAGATACCATGCGGAGGACAAAGCTCAGCCTGCACTTTTGGGGCTGCCCCACGCACCACCCGCTTTGACCAACTTCATCAGCTGATAAGCCAACAGGAAGCTCTGACTTGATGTCCCGCAGGGCAGGAGGTTCCCGAGCCGCAGCGTCTCTGCCCTCAAGAGGCTTATAATTGTAAATTACAGAAATAGCACTCTCCAGCAGCTCAGCTCCTGGGGATTTATAAGCCCTTCCACAGACATTACCTCACTCTGTCTTTCCAGGGGAAAGTGGGGAGATCAGACAGAGACTGAAGCGGCGAAAGCAGAGATAGGACAGACCAGATTAAGTGTTCAGTTCTGTCCTGATGAACTGCAAGGGGCTGGCCATTTAGAGAGGCAGGAGGTGTACGGGAGGACCCCAGGAAGGCCAGATGGAGGACACGGCCCATCCCCAGGGGCCTTGAAGGTGGAGTCAGGCCATAATGTGACGTTAAAGCTTAAGAAGATGTTCCCACATACCAGGTCCTGTGCTAGGGGCTCTGCACGCATTTTCTCACTGAATTTTCGCAGTAGCACTAGGAAGTAGGTACTGTTAGTATCTCACTGTGATGGGTATGGAATTGGAGTCTCGGAGGAGTCCAGGAACTGTGGGCAGAGGAGCGAGGTTTGAAACACAGGCCGTCTGGCTCTGGAGCCTAAGCATTCAGCCAGCAGGTCACGTCCCCTCCTGGGAGGTGGGGCCGGCATTGGGGTTGGCGCTTCCTAAAGGTCCCCTGGTGGACGGTGGGCAGCAGTTGGCCTGGCTAATCTGACCAAACCCAACTGAGCATTCTGTCCTTGCTGTTTAGAGGTCCATGATGGCACCACAGTGTCATTCATACATTTGATCCATTCAATTATTCAACATGTATTTATTGGGCCTTGCATGTCAGGCTCTGTTCTGGCCACTGGGCATTCAGCCGTGGACAAGTGTCTGCATGCAGGGCATTCTAAAGTGAGGAGCCAGAACATGAGCAAGCAGAACCAAAATGAACGAAGTGACGCCTCACAGTGACAAGTGCTTTGAAGAGGCAATAGGGGTGACTCAAGGTTGGGGCGCTGCTTTGTCCAGGATGATCAGGGAAAGCGTCCTTGAGGATGTGACATCTGCACAAAGCCCTGAGCCATGGAAAGGAGCCTGGCATGGGGTGCTGCAGAGGAGGAGCGCTCTGAGCTGGGGAAAGCACGTGCAAAGGCCCTGCGGTGGAGAAGAGCGTGGCGCAGAGCACGTGAGAAAGAGGGAGCCTGGCAGGGACAAAGTCAGAGAAGCAGTCAGAGGACAGCTCACGTGGGGCCGCGCAGGTCATGGGCAGGGCGCTGTAACTTATTCTACGTGGAATGGGGGGACCAGTGAGATGGCTGTAAGCAGGACTGCGGTGTGATTCAAAATATGCTTTACAATCACCCTGTTTCCTACACAGAGGAAGCTCTGGGCGGGGGGGCAACAGGGGAAGCAGGGAGACTGCTTAGGACTCGCTGGGTGTCCAGCTGTGCAGTACTGGGCCTTGAACGAAGGCGGTGGGGCTGAAGGTGAAGAAGGATGCGGAGAAGTGATTGGACTTAGGACTGGACACGGAGTTAGCTGCAGCTGGGCTGGCTGTGGAGTATGCAGAGAGCCGCCCTTCCCAGTAGCAGGTCCCCACAGAGAGGAACGGCAGGGACACGTTACCTTTCCCTTGTCAAAGTAGCCTATGATGATCTCATACAGCGTCTCCTTCAGCTGCCGGTGGGTCTGGGGGTGCTGCTGGCCCGTCTGCATGACCTGCGATGCGCACTGCTCGTCCGACCACTGTGGAGAGAGGACATGCGGACTCACCAGGGGCTGAGAGGCCATCGAGGGCAGGTGTCCTTCCCACTGACGAGGAGCTGCCTCACCGCCCCCAGGTGTCAGCGGTAGTCAGAGAGATGCTGGTCTGCAGGTTCCACTTGGGAAACGTCTCCTGATTTTTGCCGAGTTCACCTGACTCTGCTTTGGCTCATATAGGTGGCTTGTAGGGATTTTCTCTGAACCCCTCCATGGTCCCAGCTCTTCAAAAGCCAAAGGAAATCCCTCAGACTTTGTCCCACGACAGCAGCACTCTCCAGAGGAGGAAAACAGCGCACTGGGCATGCTGGTGATGGACAGCTGGTGTTTGGACATGATATAAAACAGCTGGGTGTTAGACCGCATGGCAAAATGCATCTGGAGGGGTAGCTGTTGCCCCTCATTATGAAGGTCACTCGAGACCTTATGTTACCAGGGGAAGCAGTGCGGAGAGGTAACCTGTCAGGTCAGGACTTTTGGGACTCGGAGCAAAAGAAAATTGATTTGGGTGATTTTTTTTTTCTTTTCTTTTTCCATTTTCTAACTCTCCAGCTAGCTCTGAGGGCCCTGAGGGGAACCCAGCAGGAGTCTGCTTCGCTGGAAGGGCAGTACCTTGAGGAGCCAGGTGTGGAGGAGGAGTGTGTAGGCAGCCTCCGTGTAATTGTCGCAGTCCAGGTGGAGATCGCGGAGTTTGTACAGGTACCTGTTCGGGGAAACACGCTGAGTCACCAGGTGCGTCGAGAAGGAGGCAGGCAGAAGTCAGATGGAACAACGAGTTTCTGGGGGTCACAAGAGAGTTCCCCAGCCCTGCCAGCCAGCTCCCCTGCATGGGTCACGTGACAGCATCTGCGGGGCACTTAGTGCATGGCAGGTGCCATGCTCAGTAGTTTAAATGTGTAGGACCATTGCATCCTCGTGACAACCCTGTGAAATGGGTGTGTTGAGGACTCCCACTTTCAGATGGGAGAACTGTGCTCCCAGCCAGCACTCTTCAACTTCACACGGAAGACTCTGGCCCACGCAATACGACCAGGGAAGTCAGGGAAGGGGCACTGAGTAACCTGTCAGAAACCACGTGCTAGTAAACAGAGGGGCTGACCGCCACCCCAAGCTACTGCCTTTAGAACCCACGCTCGAGTCACTGCACTATTCCAGGAGCACGAGCAAGCCACGGCTCTGCAAAGGGGGCAGCTCCTACCCTCCCTTCATGCTCCCTGGGGGTAAAGGAAGCACATTTAAGAAAAGGAAGTGGACCAGGGGCTAGAGCTTGGATGTTCTCCTCGAGGCCTGGCGCTGTCAGCAGGGAGAACCTGCTGTTCTACAGGGTCACATTCCCACCTCCCACCCCTCTGCGACATGTGGTCCGCCTCGGAGACCTGGGATGAGTCTGCAGCGAGGGCTGCTGAGGACAGACAGGAACAGAGGAAGGGAACGCTGGTCCACTCTTGGGTGTTTGATACCTAACAGGTACTGAGGGGCAGTGAGTTAACTTTTTGGTGCCTGACTTTGCTCACCTGGAAAAGGCAATGCTCACAGAACCTACCTATGAGCACACAAAGGGCCAAGCAGACCATGTGTGAAGGCTCAGAAAGGGACAGCTACCACTGCTGCTAAAAAATGTGAGTTTGCCCCGAAAGTGATTAGTACGGGGCCAGTGCGGAGCGATAATGGTTCTTATCCGTTATCAGGGCAAACTTGGTTTTTCTATGAGGCATTTCCTCCTGCCGCTGTTAGAAACAGAATTCGGAGCCAAAGAACCGCTGCTTTGGTGACTTGCATGTCATCAGGAGCATGCAGCTCTTAGTGCTTTGGTGAAGGGAAGGCGCTGGGACACGTACCCTTGGTCCCTTCCTCTTCCAGAGAAAAGGCGTCTCTGGTGAGCACTCCAGGATTCTGCCCTGACTATCCAACCAGGGCAACAAAGGGCTCCTGGGGCATCTGCACTCAGAGCAGATCCCCGGGCTCGGGCTGAAGCTACTGTTAGGAGACATCTTTCTGCGCAGAATGTCGCCACAGGAAGAGACGGCGTTTAACACCCCTGATGACATAAAACGTGGCCAGCGAGCCAAATGGAGGCTGCCTGACCTCAGGGTAGGGGCTGGCAAAGGTTTTGAGGAGAAAAAAGGTCAACTAGCAGTTTTTGATAACGAATGAGCCAGGGCAGCCTAGTGACCTTCTGCTCGTTTGTTTACCCAATTGGCAAGGCTGTCCTGAGCGCGCGGGCTGTACCAGGCACCAGAGATGGGTGGGGACAAAAGTGGTCACAGTTCTCAGGATTTGGAATTTGGAGTCCAGGGAAAGGGGGCAGATGTCAATCAAACAATCACATAAATAACTGCCCAAATAGAGCTGTCTGTGGTCAGTGTTTGGAAGGGCAGTCTCTGCTACTGTGACAGCAGGATTTCTGCAGGTGGGACTTCCAGAAAGGTTCCCATAGTTGGGCTGGGATCTGCAGGTGAGGGGATAAATGGGGAGCATCTCAGAATCTTCACTCATTCATTCATGCGTCCGTCCATCAAATGGGTGATTTATACAGCGTATCAATGCACTCTCCCCACAGTCCCTACACAGATAAGAAAAGTGAGACTTATGCTGAAGTAGACAGGGATAGAAATAGGTAAAACCAGGCTTTGAAACCAGCTGTTTCTGCCTCTACAGACATGGCTTTTCCATCCTTTCCCTCCCTTAACATTCTGCGAATCCAGCAGAGTTACCAGTGAACTTGCACATGTCGAGCCTGTGGTCCACCCTTAGATACCCCTACATATGTGGCTGAATCCTACCTTATCTCCGCCTGCCTGTCCTTGGTCCCTTAGATCCATGATGGCTGAGTCCAAAGCACCTGGAGGGGCAGTCGGAGGGGGAGCCTCCCTGCTGTACTGAGCTCCTTAGTCAGCCAAAGCACCCTCTCCTCTCCTCTCCTTTGTCAACTCAGCTACCAGCGCCCAAAGCTGCACACCCGGATGGGCTCGACCTGGGATTCAAACTCAGATGCTTCCAGATGCCAGACGGGCAGCTCGAGAGAGACGCGCCAGTGAAGTTCAACGGGGAGCGAGACTGCTGCGAGCAGAGCGCTCCTGCCACGGCCGGTCTAGGCGGCAGTCACCAGGACGGGATAAGGGCCCAGTGCTGCGGCACCTTCTCAGTTTTTCAGAGGAAGCGGGAAATTTTGATTTTTATGTAAAACGTTTAGATTTTTAAAAATCTGGCAAACAGTGAAAAACGTTTTTAAATACTGTGCCTGCCAAACAGAACAGATTTTCAGACGACATCCGGTTTACAATGTCTGGTTTAGGCAAATGTAGTTTTCCTAGTACTATAGGACTCAAATCTTCAAAGCTTATGGCACTCTGGGAGTCGCCATCTGTGCTTCTAAAGTGGGAAGGAGGGGAGAGAGGTTGGAAGGAGGGAAGCATGCGGGAGACACGTTACCTATAGCATCGCTTGGAACTCTCAGAACAGAAGGCAGGATGAGCGCACCCTACGGTGGGAAACCTCAGCCCAGAGACACTGAGCAATATAGTCGGGGTCACAGAGAAGCGCAGGGAGGGCCCCAGGCCACTCAACCCCCAAAGCTCGGTGCTGCTACGGTAAGTCAAGTCTAGTGACGTTATAAATACTCTCTGAGCTCAGGACAACCTACGGAATTACCTTTTTTCTGAATGACAGTTCCTGTTTCCGGAATAGTGCTAAACTAAGCAGGTAACAATATCTTCTGTGACAGCAGAGTGAGTTCAGACTTTGAGTCCAAAGCCTGGAAGGAGCTGTGTTTGTCAGCCTCAGAGTCAATGCCACCTTGCAGGTTCTCGTCTCGTAAAGATATGCGTAAAAATAAGTGCCCAAGAATTTTGTCACTGTGCTATTTATGGCAGAAAAACTTTTGAAACACCTAAATGTTCAACAATACAGCATTGGCTATATAAATGATGGTATATTCTGGAAAGAGAATTTTATAGTTTCATTAAAAATGAGGTTGACATATATCTATGGACATAGAATTCTTGTCAAGCAAGGAATAAATTATGAGCCATATGATCCCATTTTTGCAAAAAATATGCAGGCATAGAATTTAATCTATGTATAAATACAAAAGGGTCAGGGAATATGATTGGATTGGGGAGGTTTATTTCATGTTTTTGTTTTGCTGGTCTGTATTTTATGAGCACTTTTGATAACTAATATGTATTATTTCTGTAATGAGGGAAAATAATAACTTTCTTAACACTTTAAAGAAAAAAATATAAGATTTTGAGAAAAATCGGCAAGGGAGTTCTTTGCTGCAGGCTAACATC
The DNA here is from genome assembly GCA_004026765.1 of Micronycteris hirsuta. NCBI lineage: Eukaryota > Metazoa > Chordata > Mammalia > Chiroptera > Phyllostomidae > Micronycteris > Micronycteris hirsuta. The sequence goes on from PVJI01001268.1 coordinate 126,354, forward strand.
CCCCCCAAATCCTTCAGGGCATGTTCAAATAACTTCTTTTTTAAATGCCTACCAGAGAGCAGCACCGTGGATCCCACTTTCTTCCCTTCCAAGCCGGGCTGCCAGCAACCCGCCTGCCTGCCTGACCCCCCCGGGCTCGGGCCTCACGAGCCAGCCTTGCCACAGCTGCAAGAGCAGCCCACCAGCTCCATCCGCAGGGGGGTGTGGAGGGCATGGCCGGTGGCCGGCCACAGCGGCACGGCAGGGCCGAGGACTCGCGGTGGGTTTCGGGGGCTGAGACGGGAGCATGAAAGAAACTGAATCTGGGGAGGCTGACAGAAATCAGGACACGGAAGGTAAGCGTCAGTTCTCCCCTGAAGACAGTAGGGAGCCATCGATGGACAGTGAGCAGGAGAGTGACACAGCAGGTCTGGGTTTTAGAAAACAAACCTCTTACCTGATGTACATCTCCTCCCGATTGTTGTCTTTGTAGAAATTCTGGGCAGGGAAGGAAAACAGCGGTGAGTGTTTGTCTTGGCAGAGCAGCAGGCGTGGGGAGTATAGCGATGGACGTGAGGAAGGTCGCTATTGACTATCTGGACGCCCTGAGATGGGAGCAAGACATTCCCTTCCTGAATGCATCAAACAGCCCCATTAGGAGATTCTGCCTTGAAGTCACTTCCCCGATCCTTAGACTACAAGGGACAGAGGAAGTCCTTCAGCTGTCACATATCAGGGCTGAGGCAGTGCACTCTGACAAAGTCTATGGAGAGAGGCAGCCCAGCTTGATCTTGAAATGCTCAGACCCTGCCCTCTGGGGGACCTGAATAACAGCAATAATCAGAGTCAGGGTCATAGTAATCACAGCAGACCCCAGTGATGATGGCAGATCATAATGTCCGACAGTGTGGAACTATCAGGAGTTAGGACGAGGTTCCACAGCCCAAAGCATTGAAACCTGGCGACACCTATGCAAGCTCAGGGGTCCCTTAGACCAGCGGTTGCCCAGGGCTCCATCCCCAGAGAGCCTAGTCCTGGGCCTTTTTTAACAAGTCCTTACAGATTTGGAGCCAGGAGGTCATGATGTGATCTGTGACCACACTTTGAGCAAACGCAGATTTAATCCAATGCACCCATGTGCACCCGAGGCTCGGGGGTGGGGGTGGGGTGGGGGGTGATATGTTCCAGCCACATGGTTGGGGGTGGGGGGCAGAGCTGTCCTAGACCTCAGCTCTCCTTACACGCCACCACCACTCCGTTCTCCTCCCTGATACCATACTGACACTCAGAACTAGCAGGCTCTGTTTGCTTCTAGAACAGTCTGTCCCAAGCTTTCTCCCTGGTCAGTCTGACTGTTGAAGGTCAGTTTCTGCTAAACTCCTAGAAAACCTGCCTTCATGTTCTGCATGTGAATCAGGCCTGGTGGAGTTAGTAGCAATGAATTCCTTTCTGCTATAATCAGGGTTTTTAAACTCCTCGTAGCATTCTGGGAAATTGATGGCAACATCTAGGCTATTGCAATGGAAATGGAGGCCACACACGGAATGTTGGGGACAGGGTTTGTACAGTATTTCTAGAACACTGGAGGCTCACTGTGACAGGCGCCACTTGGTCTTTGGCCAACTCCATTCATGTATGCCACTTCAGGGGGCTGCATGGTGGGTGTGAGACAGGGCGGCTGCCACTGCCTGTCTCACGACCTCATCACAGGAATTATGAAGGGAGACCTCTGGGGAGCTGGTCCGTGGCAGGTCCTGGGGTACAGAGGGTAAGAGTCTGGGTGTGGGGCGAGCTGCCCTGGTGAGTCTGTGCCCCATGGCATGTTCTATAAATCCTACTATTGCTTCACTCTGCGAGAGAGGGAAACTAACATGCATGGTGGGCATTTAACCACAGCCAGGACTGCATAGCCATGAAAGAGGTCCTAGCCTTTCCTTCCAGGAACAGATGAACAAACTAAACCTTCTGGAGGCTTCCTTGACTTGTCTGTTCTATTAATTATCAGAGGCAGCACGAGAACCCGTGGGCTGCGTCTCCAAAGCTCATCCACTTAACCCCTTTCCACCGCCCCCTTCTTCCCCTGTGGTATGTTCACTGAGTGCTCCAGGGAATACTCATTCCCATTTCAGACTCAAGGAAACTGAGGCGCAGAAAGGGGAAGCGATGGGCCTTAAGACACAGAGCTAGAGGATGGCAGAGCAGGGGTTCTAGCCATGTTCGTCTGGTTTCCAAAGCCCTTGGTGCTGCATGCTGATCTGGAACAGTGGTGAGCCCCTAGGCCAGGCCTGCCCCAGGACCGCGGTCTGGCTTGGACCACAGGGGGGCCGCCAGCCCCACTCACCAGCAGGTTCACGGTGCAGCTCATGCGGTTGTCTTTGCTCTCGTCTGTCATCACGCCCCGGTAATCCAGCAGCTTCTCCAGGAGGCCTTTGACCAGGGCCACGAAGTTCTCCACGGACTTGGAGATGGTCAGGTGCTCGGCGGCGCATTCCATCAGACTGCGGGCACAGACAGAGGGCAGTGAGCTCAGGCCGGGGAGCAAGCTGTGCTGGGGTGAGGATGGGGTGCACGGGTGGAGGGCGCCCAAGCCAAACAATCTAGTGAGTCTCAGTTCCCCTGGTTCATTGGCGCATCTTGTTCATTTATTCATTTATACGCCGTTTGCCCCCATACAGCCATTCAATGGACTGCAGTTCTGTTGACTCCTGCAACTCACCCCCACGGCACTCAAGGGTCAACTATCATTTTCTTCCCCACCATCAAAGTGGGAAGAAAGTAAAAATAAATCTCCCCTGTGGGCAATGGTGTGGGGACATCGTCACTGTTTTACACCCACATTGGAAGTAAATCAGTGACACCTTTTTGGGGGTAGCAATTTCACAATATCAGAATCACAAACGTACCTATCCTTTGACCCACTATTCTACTTTGGGGACTCTAGTCTACAGAGATATTCCCAGAGGTGTGCAAGGATACATTTATCATACTTTTAAATGATGTCCAATGGTGAGATAATTGGAACTGTTTTAACGTTCCATCAATAGGCAAATGGCTAAATAAATTAAGCATGTTTACAAAGTGTAATTCTATTGAGCCGTGAGGAAGCAGGAGTGATCCATCTGTTTTGCACGCAAAGCGCCGCGAAGAGTAAGTCTCCGAACAGTATCTGTCTTTTCTCTAGCCAGCTCACCCAGAGCCCTCCCGTCGCAGGCGTCACTCAAATCATCTTCCGACTCTGACCGTTTAAACTCTCGTCACAGTCTAATGAGATGGGATGTTTGCGGATGGGGAAATGAAGTCACAGAGAGGTCAGCTAACTTGCCCGAGGTCACGCAACTGATAAATGCCAACAATCTGGCTTTAGCCTCTGCGCGTGGAGCTGCATGCCCGTGCTGCGCGTCTGCGTATTTGTAAATCTGCAGGATGTGCTCAGGAAACACACACCATGCCCTCCAGAGTGGTTGCTCCTGACAAGGAGTCTGGGGGCCAGATAGAGGAGGACACAATCGTTTTTCCATTTAAATGTGCATCTGTTATTTGAAATTTGACATTTGTTGTAATATTAATATTCTACATTTTAAAAAAGTGACATTCCCTAAGCACCTGTTCATTGCTAGGTACTATGCTAAGCATTGCTTGGGGCGGGGATAGGAGAAAGATACAAAATAAAGAAATATCCAAAAGAATCACACCTACCCTCACTTAACCCACAGGCTAGGTAAGAAGCGGCAGATGGATTTAAATTTGAGTAATGACAACTTCTTATTAATCACGCATTCTGCACCAGATCCTGAACTAATCACTTTTTCTTAAGAAATCATCACGGTAATTCTGATTAGTAAATATTCCCCTCATGTTACATTTGAGGAAATCAAGGCTTGGAAAGGTTAACAGACCTTCCCAAGGTCACTCAGGCAGTAAACCGCGACCTTGGGAGTCTAGGCAGTTGCTGTTCAGTGTGCCCCCGCAGAGAAACTTTGCGGTGTTTTCTCAGGCATCTCGAGGAGCTGCAGACAAGCATCACCCAGGCTATTTGTTTCTGCCTGCTCTCCTGGGGCAGCTGAAGTCCCAAGAGCTTCTAGGAGGGGAGAGGTGAGACAAGCAAGGATTCTCGGGCGGGGGTGGGGTGTCTTTTCCTCCCAGAGCCAAACCAGGCTGGAAGGAGGTGACGTCGCCAACTGTGGCTGGGACCAGACAAATCCATCTTCTCAGTGGGAGAAGCACCTGTTTCCCCGGCTCTCCAAGAGAGATGCAAATTGCCCTCTGATTTCGCCTGTCTGGCTCAGTCACAGCTGCGCTTGACTGTCTGGATCGGTGGCATCCAGTCCTGCTTCCTGCCCCAAACACACGCAGTACCGGGGTTGAGGGTGTGAGTTCTCACCGCCTGCCAGGGCAGAGGGCATCTCAGAGTCTGAGTGTAGCCAGGCCAGTATTCTCTGCCTGTGCCACATGGTAGAATCACCAGGGCGGGGCTTTTATAAAGCTCAGTGCCCACCCTGGGTGAATGACTGTGTCTTTAGGGTTAGGAGCCAGGATGCAGTATTTTACTTTTCAAGTAAATCCAGGCGGTTGATGTGTAGCCAACATTAAGAACCACTGGCTTAGTCCACTGCTCTGCGAACTTCTGCGTGCACGGGGATACCTGGGCATTGTGTTCATCGGTTCTGCTCCAGCAGACCTGGTGAGGGCTTGCGAGTCTGCATTTCTAACAAGTTGCCGGGAGAGGCTCATGCTGTTGGTCCTCTGAGAAGCAAGGGTTTGAGAGTACCAAGTCTTGGCTTTCTTAGTTTCTCTGTTGTTTAGGCAGGAAGTTAGAAAACTGCTCATAAGGCCTGGGATTGTGAGACGAATGGGTAGATTGGTTTGAAATTATCCATCCAGCCCTGGCTGGTGTGGCTCAGTTGGTTGGAGCATTGTCCCACTACCAAAAGCGTTGTGGGTTCGATTCCTGGTTAGGGCACACACCCAGTTAGATTCTAGGTTGCGGGTTTGGTCCTGGTCGGGCACCTACAATTGCCGGTCCAGGTGCGTACAGGAGACGACCAACTGATGCTTCTCTCCCTCCCTTCCTCTCTTTCTAAAAGCAATGAAAAGAAAAAAAAAGTCCTCAAGTGAGGATAAAAAAAGAAATTATCCATCCACCAGCCATATATCCACCAAACGTGTACTGTTCTAGAAACCAGGGAATCGCTGACCTCCGGGAGGTCACAATCTAGCAAAAGCAGCAGATGTAGAAATAAAACAAAAACTTACCGTAACAGACAGTGACACTACCATTTATCGAATACTTCCTGTGTTCCAGAGGCTGTGCTAAGCCCATTTTATTGATTATCTTGTTTAATCCTCACAAAATCTCCTTGCGGTAGGCATCATTAAAACCCTGAATTCAGAGGAGGCCCAGGCCCCTGGGGCTGGGCTCTGACCTTGGTCCCACCAAGGTCACACAGCTGTTACTGTGCTTTGAGTCCCACAGTGGGGTGTACATGACAATGAAAAAGAGCTGTGGGAATCTCTAGGTGATGCAGATAATGCTCCCCTCCCCCTCAGCGGGAAGAGGAGAGGGGGGTGGGGAGCCTGCAATCCTGCCTTGGTCGGGGAGCGCTGTGGGGAGCTCACACCTCAAACAGATGGCATTCAGCGTGGAGGGCCTTCAGAAGCAGGGGTGCAGGCCCGGGCTCCCCATCACGCTGCCAGACCTGGACTTCCCTTCATTCCTGTAAACACTCCGCTTGCAGTCCCTCTTCTGACAGGTCCCCTGGCCCGCAGAGAGCTAGTCAGGCCCTGGAACACATATTCTCTGTCCCCTCAGGCCTTCCTGGCCCTTCCCTACTTCTAGAAAAATCCCCACGCAGACAGAATGCAGGAGAGTAGAGTCGGCCTCATTTCTCCACTCGGTGTGGGGCCCTCGCTCTCAGCCAGGTGTGGAAGGGCCGGGGAACGGAGTACACTAGCCCGAGGACAAACAAAGGCAGGTGGGCTCCTGGCTTCAAACAACCACATCGCTACCCACCTGGAGATCAATGATAATAATAGTTAATATTTCTGGACGACCTAGGAGGTGTCGGAAACGGTGCTAAGCATTTTACATGACTTTTCTTGGTTATTCGCAACAAAAACTCTGAGAGCTGGGTAGTATTTTTATCTGCAATATGCAGATAGGGACACCGAGGCCCAGAAAGTTCAAAGGAAGAAGCAGGGAGTGGGCCACGGGACTGGGATGCGCTGATGGGGTCCTGACTCCTTGGGTTGGGCTTGATTACTTTTTGTCAAAATCATTCACACCTCTATCTCAGGAGAAAAATAATGAGCTGTTTCTCATTTCCTCGCCCTCTACAGGTTCCTTTTATAAATAATCACTCAGGAAGGATTTGAAAACCCTGCTGACCATCTGAAGGCTGCCGCAGAGCACCATCCGCCCACAAAAATGGAGCTTGCCAGCAGTGGACACGGGTTCACCTTGGGTCAATATTTAGATTTTCCCTTGTAGAACTTTAAGATAAACATTGACTCAGGCCAACTGTCCCTTTTTCCCCTGGACAATCGGTCTCAGTACCCACCCAGGGGCAGATGGTAGGTCTCCCCTGCTGACTGAGCTACGTTTGTGTTCTAGTGTTTGGGGAGGGCTGCGTGGTGACCCGAGAGGTGTGGGGGCCGCCTCGGATGCTGCCGCCTGGGACTCCACACTGCCCCCGACTGGCTGAGCAGGGCCTTTCGTGTGCTTTGGTCGTTAAAGTTAAAATACTCAAAGAAGATGGGAGGCAGCATCCAAAATCAGGGTTATATCCGAGAATTATGCAAATCAAAGATTCTACAATTAGGAGGAAATTTGGGGTATCTGAGTCATATTCTTAAACGTGGGGTAAAGTGTTGGGGGGTGGAGAGGGGGAGGAAGGTAGCAATGACCATGACAGAAACTATTGTGTGCCAGACACTTTGTAGTTACTGTCTTCACAACCACAGAAGGCGTATCATCCCATTTTACAGACAGGGATAAGGCAAAGATGTTGGCCTAACTTGTGCAGCTGCTAAGTGGGGGAACCAGGAATAAAAACCCAATGTCTTTCTCCAAAGATACTCAGCAAAAGATGCTCAGCCGCATCACCCATCAAGAAAACGCAGATCAAAAGCACAAGCAGACATCACTCCCCTCCCCCAGGGTGGCTGTCATCGGCAGGACAGACATCAGTGGTTGCTGCGAAAGACGTGGAGAAAACCAGCCTCCTGTGCTCCCGTGGGAACGTAGGTGGGCCAGCGACTTCGGGGAAGAGTCTCCTGGTTCCGCAAAGGGTGACAAACGGATTAGCGTGGGACCCGGCGACTCCACTGCTAGGTGTCCACCCAAGAGAACTGCAGACACATGCCCACACAAAAGCGGGTGCATGAATGCCCATAGGCGCGTCATTCAACAGGAGCGTCCGCAGGCGGGAAGTGGAAATGGATGCATGCCCGTCAACGGGTGATGACTAAACAGAACGGGGCCTATGGGGGGGGGAGACTATTCGGCAACTGAGTCATTGGCATGTGCTATGGCATGGGTGACCCTCGGAGGCATGCTATGCGAGAGAAGCCGGTCACAAAGGACCCTGTAGTTCCACTTCTATGGAGATGGCCAGAAAGGACAAATCTATAGAGGCAGAGAGAGGGCCTGGGGTGGGAGGGAGGATGATGGCTAAGGGGCAGGGGGCTTCTCTCCAGAGGCAACACAAGGTTCTAAAATCGATCGTTGTCATGGCTGCACAGCTGTGTGGATGTCCTAGGAGCCACTGAATTGTACGCTGTAGGTGACTTGCAGGGTATGCAAAGTATAAGCTGTTAAAACCAAACACACGACAGCTTGACGCCAAGTGCAGCGCTCTCGCGTGCTGTCCGCCGTCCACTGCTGGGTCAGGCTCGGGTCCCAGCCTGTCCACCCCCTCGCTTGTCCTAGTTTAGAGACAGCCTGCGCCCCAGGGGCCGCCTCACAGAACGGGGACCAGAGAGTGAACGGGGCTGAGTGAGACAACACAGACCGAGCACTGCGCATGGCGCCCCCACGCTGCGAGTATCGGCACGTGCTGCTCGTGGTCAATACCTGCCATCGATTAAAAAAGGAAAACAGGAAACACCGCAGGATCATTCCACAGCTAAGAGATAGCATAAGTGAACATTTGAGTGGGGGTATTTCCCTCTTCCCCACACAGCAAAGTTTCTTTTTCTCTCTCCCATTCCATCACTCTCAAAGAAATAGCCACTCCGGAGAGAGATGTGAGGTTTCTTCCAAAAATGAAGTTTCCTCCATACCCATGAGCGTCCAGGGGAGGACAGAGCCTCCGGAGCCCCCGGGAGTCCCGAGTCCCTGGCCCTGGCGGCCTCCCCGTGCCTTCCCCGCTGGACCTGAACTTACATGGACTCCAGCAGCTGCATGTACTGCTCATCTCCTCGGCCCCCTTCCACCTCGTGGTCCAGCTTGAGGATGATTTCGTTTTCAAACTGAGGAAGTCAGAGATGAAAACCAACACTGATCAACACCATTAGAAGGGTCAGCGTTGAAATTAGTTCATTATTGCAACCGAAACGTTGGGGAGCAGCCATCCGCTCTCGGGGTTAGTGCTGGGAAGCGGGAACGCACAACGGAATGGGACACTCGGTGCCTTTTAGGAGTTCCCAGGGAGCGGAGAGGAAAGCAGAGTGTAGGGGCTGTGGCAGAGGTGGGCACAGGAGAGAGGAAGGGAAAGGAGGGGATAGAGGGAGAATCGGTGGAGGCTCAGCTGGGTCACGTGAGCTTGTTCACAAAGTTCACATGGAAATTTGTAGGAAAATGGAAAGGGGAAGGGTGTTCCCAGCAGAGGGCACCATGTGTGCTGAGGCACGGAGGGACGCCGCAGAGCCCTGCACCTTCGGGGAGTGGCGTGCTGTCCGGGGCAGCTGTTATTTCTGCCTGCCTAGTATTCCTTTCTCCAGACTTGAGGGGTCACACCAGCCCTACTCCCAGTCTGTGGGGCTCAGGTGGGCTGACCCTACCTCCTGAGCTCCAGGCGTGGCTATGTGACCCAGGCCTGGTTCTTAATCAGTATCTTTCAGCATCCAGATCCCAGGATTAATAAAGGCCCAGACAAAGCCAGTGAGACCCAAATGTGAGGCTTTGTTGGAACTCACAGCAAACAGTCTTTCTGGTCTACTTGAAGATTGAAGGCTGTAAGCCTGAGACTGCTGGAGAGGACCACAGTGAAAGAGCCTGCCTGAGAATGACGCCAATACAGAGGAGAACAGAGAGAAAGACATGAGGCAAGACAGACCTGATGCCATTTTTTTGAGTCCCTGGATCCAGCCATACCTGAAGCTGTAGTATTTACATGAGCAGATGCCTCAGAGAGTCAATACTGGTGACAACTGTAATGATCAGAGATCAGACTAGCTTAAGTGACCTGAAAGTAAGCCTGCACTAAGAGTTCTACCAAATCCTGTACACTAAAGTCAGAGAGTGTTCTGTCTCCCTACTTTCACCCAGTTCAGGGAGTGGCTTATTGAATATTTCAAAGGTTCATCAGGTGCTTCTTTTACGTGACTCGAATGCAAAATGGTTTGTCCTACTTCACTACCACACCCTGAGGAGTCTGTGCAAATCATGCAGTGCACACATCACCCATTTCAAGTAAGAACCTGGCACCTGGAGAAGGGAAGGAGGCCCTTGGCGATAGTCACCAAGGTCACAGGAGCCTTTGGGGCCTCCTGGCTCCTAACCCAGACTTTTAATCCAAGTCCTCACAATAACTCCGTGAAGTCAGGAGGTGGAGCATTACCTTTACCTGCGACAATGTATGACAAGCAGCCAGCCCTGCTGGGCACCGCCCTCTGTAAGCGTCTGTTATAATTACAGATGAAGTAGATGCTCAGGATTTCCATGGCTGCTCTGCAGTCTTGGATGAATGGCAGAGGCCTCTTGGCCGGTCCTTCCCGGTACACCAGGACCAGACCCGGTCCAGTTAGCTGGGATCTTAGGTGATGAAAGGCAGGGCCCGGAGTCACTTCCCCCTGGTTTACATACCATCCACAAGGCCACTGTCCCCTCACTTTTGTGTGCTAAGGGCCAAAGGAAGGGACCAGAAGCTGGAAGGAAGGAAGGAAGCAAGGGAGGGAGGAAGGAAGGAAGGAAATAAGAACAGAGGCCTAGATAGGGGCTAACCAGGTGAGGCTCCTGGCTGCACATGGACCACACCACTTCTATGGTGCATGCTGTTAAGCAATTTTATGCGACCCACACTCTCCAAAGGCGGGGGTGGGGGACTATCCTGATTAGCGATGTCAGCAGTGCTGAGCCTGGGGCAGGAATACAGCCGAGGGCTGCAAGCCTGGGCGCTGATGTCAGGCTCTCTGCCTTTAAATGTTCCTCCATTCCCTCCGCCATTTGGGGAAAACAAGTTGGTCCTTCTAATCCTCAGTTGCGCACTTCATAACGGGGGTCAGCAAATGTTTTCTGTAAAGGGCCAGGCAGTAAATATTTCAGGCTTCGTGGGTCCGCCTGCCACAGCCACTGTTCTCTGCTGTTGTGGCACAGAAGCGACCTCAGACGACACACCACAAATCGGCACAGCTGGGTCCTGATACAACTCAGTGCGCAAAAGCAGGTGGCTCCCCGCCTGGGTGGTTGGGGACCAGGAGAGGTGTTGTGTGTGAAGCACTAGGGGGCGCCCGAGCTCAGGCATGAGCCGGGGTTGGCCGAGCTCCCGAGCTGACTGCTAATGCTATGGTAGGACTGCTGAGTGGTTCTGGAAAGCAGCTTTGGAGGGAAAAGCCGCATTTTTTTCTTGTCTTGGTTGTTCAGTAGTGACTGCTGGCACGAGATTCCCCCTCATGAGATAAACTTTCCTGTGGAGCCTGAGAAGAGGATGGGGCAAATAAGCACTTGTCTTGGGTCACAAAAGAGCCTGTAGGGAGGGAAATGACAGGCTGCTGGGGGATGCACAGAGCTGGGTGACACCGCGCCTGCCACACCGGAGCCCTTGGGGGCGGGTGGGAGGGTGAAAGTCTCGGGCTCCCGGGCAGGCAGGTGCTGTGCTTTCGCACGGCTGTGACCACAGCCTTTGGCATCACAAGGGCCTGGCTTGAGTCTTGCTCTGGCTTTTTCCTCTGCTGTGGGACCCTGGGCCAGTCACTTAACCTTTCTGGGGCTCGGTTTCCTCGTCTATGAAGTGGAGGTTTAAAACAGCACCTGCTTTATCGCGGGGCTGGGTGCAGTTAATGGGAAAACATGTATAAAAGACTGGCTTGGCACGCAGCACACAGTATGCGCTCAAAGCTTGTCAGCAATTATCCTCATGACATTGTTGACACCATCCTCATCATTAGCAGCCTTTACAACAGACCAGGCAGTGGTCCACCACTCCCATCACCCACATGAGGGACACGTTCGCTGCGATGCTCCTCCCCATGCCGAGACTCTTCCTCTGAAACATGGCGGGGAGGCACTCTGAATGGCAATATGGACGTGGCACCTGCCGCATCCGTGTCAGGCATGTGGCCGGTGCCTGGAGTCCAGGGCGGAGACACCAGCTCTGACCCTCAGCGAGCTCACAGCAGAGCTCTGAGGCCCGGTGAAATGCCCCCGCCCCATGTAGGACGAGGGCATGTCACCCTGGCTGGGACACAGTCACACCAGCCGCAGTGTGGCCAAGCTGAGGCCACGCTCGCTGAATTGTCCCTGTCCACAGGTGGTCTGGGGTGAAGCGCCGTACTCAGGAGGGTAAAGGTTCTCAGTCAAACGCACCAGCTGTCTCATTTCCGCTAGAGGGGGAACCGGGAAAATCCAGCAACAACGTTGCAGAAGGAACTCAGCGCAGAAAGCGAGGTTGCCCTGGGCCCCCTCCCCACCCAACAGCCCTGGAGTCTAACTCCTGCTTGAACAAATCTAGGTGTCTCGCACGCCGATGAACCACGGTTCCAGGAAGCAGGGAGGGCTTTCCTGGAACGCAAGGTGGAGGACGGATAGGATCTCTGCAGGTGCAGGAATCAAGGAAGAGCCAAGCATGGGCAGGATAGCACCAGAACAGGACATTGGGAATCAGGCCGGAGGGCCCGTGTGAGCTGCAGCAAAGGCCCTGCTAAGGTTTCCCCTGGGCTCTGCTAGCTCCTTGAAGAACCCCACAGTTGAGAAAGGGAGCCCTATCATCTGCTGGCCACCCGGCTGTTCTCTTATTGGATTGTTTTAGCATCACACCCAAATGCCCGTTTGCATGCAATGCCTTCTGGATTTCAGATCTCAGTTCTGGGGTTCATTCTGGGCCCAGCCGTCATGGCAGCTGGGGCTCCTGGGGGCCCTGCCCCTGCCCTTTCCTGGGCCACTTTCTGTGGCCGCTTCTTCTGCATCGAACAACTATGCCTGCGTCTGCTCATCCCACAGCTGAGCAATCACTGGGCACGCCAGCTGGTTTCCATGCGGGCAGCTGCCCCATCAGCCAGCCCGGCTGGCCCATCTCTTTCGATAAGGGAGAAACAAAGAGGCAACTGGGGAACGTGCTCGCGATGAACCCACGCCTGAAGTGAGGAGCCCCAGGCCGACCCTGATCATGGGAAAGAGGTGGGTGCATGTCACGGGTATGTCACCGCGAGGGCATCCTTTAGGGTAGGAAAATTGCATGACAGGCGAACCTCCGAAGACATGAGGCCACGGAACAGCTATCAGGACCTAATCCAGAAACGACTGGAGCCCGCTTCCCTTTGGGAACCATCGGGAACCTGGAGTGTTTCATTTGCACACTCGTCCCAGGACATCTTCTAAGCCAGCTGGTGCTTACACCTTTGGAGGGTACATGGGAAGGGCTCACGACAGGAGAAAAGGCTGGAAAGGTGTAAAAGTTTGCCTGGGGTCAGAGGTCAGAGCAAGGAGGGCTCTGAGTGTAGGCTGAAGGGTTTGGACTCCATGGCTGAGGATTAGGGGACCAGTGGGTATGGTGGTGGGAGGCAGGGGGCAGATGCTTATGGAGTTTTGGGAAGAGCTGTTTGGAATCTGCTGTCCTGTAAGTACCGGTTTTAAGAAAAATGATCTGGTGGCAGGATATGGCATAGAATAAGGCAGATATTCTGGGGAAGGCGGGGGGAGGAGCCCAGTTAGGGGTAAACGCAGGAGAGAAGGAGGGGTGGAGAGGGCAGGGGTGAGATGTAAGGGGACCACACACCTCCGTAGACAGCCTGGGCAGGACCTGAAGGCCGACCTTCCTCAACTGGGTGAAACCACTGAACACTGCTAGGAGCTTACCATGGAAGTGGGTGCTACTTCCCCTGTCAGAAGCTTCTAGAGTGACTGGGCCCAGAAAATGGTCCTCATCCTTCATGTTTGACCGGATTTTCAATGAGAATCCTGGGCCAGTGACCCTGGCCTTATGCAAGCTGCTCACTCCCCACACACAGAGGCACATCACCTATTCCCATGGAGGATCCACCTGTCCTTCCCGAGTGAAAGACCCCAGACTCCATTTGTTGTCACCTTTGATGCATGGCTGAGTATGACCCCTGGCGGGGTCGGCTGTCTCTAGATAACATCGATCTTCCAAGTTGTGCAGGAAGAGGAAGTGCCAGCGGCAGAGAGGGGCTCCCCTTCTGGATAGCCCATGGGGAACATGCAAGTAGGGAAGCGGGATTCTCACACTGTTGAGAGGGGGACCCGGATAATACACAGCAAGAAAGCACATTTTAATCTTGGCTTCGGGCAGGAGCGCGTGATGAAATGCTGACTAAATCCGATCTGCCAGCTCACTCCAGGCACTCGGAGAAATGTCCCCGTCCTCCCGTCAAGCTGCTGAATGCGGCCCAGGCCGATGGAAGGGAGATACCATTATGCGGAAATGGGCTGGGGATTAGCGATGTTGGAACGAGTTTGCAGGCTCATTTCTTACCTTTTTGAAATCGCCGCTCTTCTGGTATTCACACAGCATCATGTCGAAGAAGATGGGGATGGTGGCTTTCCGAAGCTCGGCCTCGGGGATGAGGGTCATCTCTAATATAGGTCCCACCATGCCCGGGATGAAGCAGATTTTGTTCTGGCCTGAAAGAGAAGAGGGGCGCAGTGTGTCAGATGGTCCTCGGGGTGCACACCCTCCCCAGGCCAAGCCTGGGGAGGAAGAACAGAAGAAGGGGGCCACGGAAAACAATGGTTAACCACGTACAGTGGTTTGCACAGAGCCTGGCGCCCTTTTGAACACTCTGCATGTAAGTAACTCCTGCAAGAGACATGCGCGTCATCCGAACGAGCTGTTATTAAGGATAGTGGCACAGCTGTGGGGAAAGCACGTCCCTGCTTCTGAGGGTGTTCACCTTCGTGATCTCCTTTGCAAACAGGGCCCGGATGGAATACGCTAGCAACAGCAAGTCACGGGGATATTAGCAATTATGTCTGTCTGCAACATTCACTGTGTTTCTCACATTTTGGAGAACATGCTTTTTATCCATGGTTTCATGAAACAAATGAAATTTGCTGCTAAGAATCTGCTATCATAGTGTGGTGAGTGGACTAGTCGGGATTAAAACATTGCTTTAGGGTCAGATGAACCATAGCTTCGCATTTCTTCCCCCACCTTTCAAGGTATTCCTGCGCCCCACTCCCCTCACCCTTGGCATTCTAGCCGCGTGGACCTGGTTCCAGCATCACGCACTCGCCTGGCTTCCCCGACTGCCAGGCCAGTGCTCACACTCCTCTTTGGTCGATAATGTTTTTTCCTGCTGCACCCAGCACCACCCGGCTTCCCCTGGGTAGGTCCCACTGGATGGGTGTACTGAGAAAAGCCCCCACCACGTGCCCAGCGCACCCCAGCTAGGTCAGAAACACTGCACGGCCTTCTTGCGTTCTGTCTTCTTGCCCATCTTCGCAATGAGGTCTTTATTTGTGGAAGCATTTTATGAACATCTGCCTCCCGCACCGAGAGCTTCATGAGTAGAAACCCTGTCTGTACCTGCAGCACTGAGCACAAGACATATTGGCTATTCACGAAATGTCTGTTGAATGAGGAAGTAAATGTGTCTAGCTTCTACACTCACTAGCTGTGTGAACTGGGTATGCATCTTATCAAAATGCGATAGCAGTGCCCACCTGTTGAGACCATGTGAAAGTGTGTCTGTGTGTACTTAGCACAGAATCTGGAAGATTGGTGCCCAGTGCCCAGGTAGTGCGGTCCAGTGGTTAAGGGCGCTGACTCTGGGGCTAGATTGCCTGATCCTGTAAACTGACTCCACCGTCAACTAGCTTTGTGATGCTGAACAGGTTGATCTTACCTCTTGGGCCTCAGTGTCCTCATCTGTAACATGGGGGAATAGTGGTATTTATTTCATAGGGTTGTTCGGAAGAATGAACAATAGGGTTGTTCAGAAGAATGAGTGATTATTTAGCAGGTACTCTGCTCGGCACCGGGCACGCTTTCTATGGTATAAGCTATTATTGTTGCGATGTTTTGCCAAAACGAGCTACAAAGGGCGGCCTTGCTGAGCAGAACTGATCAGACTCCTCGGAACACACACATCAGGTGGGGCGGAGAAGGGGAGGAAGAGGGGCACTTCCGGCCTGGAGGACTTCCTGGGGAGTGAGGGCAAGCACATCCAAGCGAGTCTGTCCCTGAAGCTGAGCCCCGGATGTGTCATCAGCGGCCGCCTTTTCTGCACCTGAGTTTCAGAGCCAAGAAGCCCGTGTTCTCCGCTGTCAGGACAAACAGTGGTGGGCCTCGCCAGGGGCCGAGGGACCCAGAGGTGCAGAGACTCAGGTGGTATCGCATAGAGCATGGTGCTGCTGCTTTCAGTTAAAGCAGAGAAATGGAGGCAAGAGGGAAGGCAGCAAGAAAATGAATTTCCCTTCAGCCTAAATGAGGCTTAATGTCGGAGCGTTTCCCCAGAATTCAGATTAAAAAGGCATCATCCTAGGAATACATTCAGTTAGTGAGAAAGGAATGGTGAAGTCAGGCGGAGAGCTGAGTGAAAGAGAAAGACCCTTTCCCAGGGTATCAGCTTCGGTATTCGATGTGTTTGGATTACACTGGAGTCTCCAGTCTTTGCTTTGGCCCAAATAGGAAAAATATGTATATGCTTATATATACATATGTACATATTTTACTTTCTTGCAGGTTTATAGTAATTGCTAATCTAGGTTTCTGATCTCATCCTTGAGGATCCTTTAAACCCACAGTGGGGTTTTAAAATTCAAAGTCGAGTGCAATAATAAGTAGAAGGTAAATGGGAAACTGTCAGATAAGCCGCCACGGGACAGAGAAATTGCTTATGCAACAAAGGCCTTTGGAGTCCTGGAGGGCACTGGGTATGATAAGGGTATATTTAAGGCGGTTTAAAATAAAGAGCAGACGGGCGGCAGACCAGGGATTTCTTAGATACGACTGACCGGCGCTCTTTGCAGTCGGCTGGCGTTTGGGAGAACAGGGAAAGACAGGAGAGAGAAAGACTGATCCCACATTCAGTGTGGTTCAACGGCTCTTACGATGCCCTGTAAAGAGATTTTCTTCATTTACATCAGAAATGGAATTTTAGCACATTAGGTTTTGTGTTTAGGTAATCCAAATGTGTGTGTGTGTGTGTGTGTGTTTATGTACATAGGGGCCTGTGTGTGCACACACAATATATTTGTGGCTAATTGAATGCAAACTCATTTGGAAAAAAAAAATCCTCATTCAAGAGACACACCTGCTGCTGTGTTTGAAAAAAGGAAAGGAAGAGAATCGGTGAAGGGGTCTTTTTCATATAATGGAGGCTGAATCTCACTGGGAACAGACAGCAATTAGAAAAGGCTTTTCAAGTGCCAATAAGCCAGCAGGATAGATTCGAATGCTGGGGTCACGCAGGCTGTGGGGAAGGCGCGGTGCAGATGCAGCTCAGAGCAGAGCTGCGGGTGTGGGTGGAGCGCCATCCCCCGCTCCCGGGCCTCGGGTCTCATTTGTGCAGTGGCCTCCTCTGTCATCCTCCCAGGGGGAGACTGCGAATGAATGTCAGGGGTCTGAGGGCACCAAGAAGATGACTTGGCAGAACAGGAAGAAAGGAAGAAGGCCAGAAGGAAGGGAGGGAAGGAGGAAGGAGACAATGGCGAACTTGGCTGAGAATGAAGGTGGGCGAGTCCCTGGCCTTATGAAATACGGGACGGGGCGGTCTAGCTGAGAGTATACGGCTCTCAAAAGGCTGGAAAAGGCTCTGGGATGAATGGGAATGAGGGCGAGTAATGCTCCCCCAGATTTCACGGTCCTGCCCGCCTCCTGGGGACTCTGACATACAGCTGGGCTGACCAGAAAAGGTCACTCATTCAGTTCAAAAGGGAGGAAAGGGCAGAGACCCCTGCTCCCCACTGGTACTGCTCCGAGACGGGCAGTCAGCTCTCCCCTCATCACCCAGAACGTGTTCTGTGCCCACTTCCCTCCAGGCCCCGTGGAATCTCGGAGCCCCACAACACAACCTGGGTCAGGTCCTGCCACTGCCACCCCAGGGCTGCGTGGCTTCATGCCTGTCACTCACATTCCCTGAGCCTCTGTTATCTCATCTGTAAAATGCAGACAATAATAATCCCTGCTTGGCAGAATTGTTGAGGAGCTTGAATGACTCTGCACAAACAAAGGGCTTTGCATCACGCCTGGTCATTAGAGGGGCCCAGTAAGTCTTGGTGTTGCTTGTGATGATGGTCGCGATGACCGCAAATACAACAAGCTCAGCCCATGCCGGGTTCCGGAAAAAGCAACATGAACGGGTGTGGCCCAACCTCGCGGAGCCCGCTGAAAGTTTTCATGAGCTTTGCAGGCCTGTCAGTTTATTTGTTCACCTCTGGAGTCAAGAGCCAGCCTGGGGAGAGGGTCAGGGTAGATTTAGCTTGCCTCCCATGGCTGACACACTCAACCTCCTCTCTGTGCGGTTCAAACATTCTGTAATCTGGCCTGGAAGGCAAGTGGAAAGCCCCAGTCTGATCCTGTCAATCCCCAGCTAAGGATCCAGCTTAGGTCTCTGCTGCACTTGGGGTGGCGCCTGAAGGCGGTCTGCTGCTCCCTCTGCTTTACCCCATCTCGTCCTCTGGCCCGCCTCCCGCTCCAGACCCCTGCTCGCCCCTCCTCAGGCCGCACACACGCCCTCCTCTGCGGGCCACGCTCTACCTTCCCTCTCCCTGACCCCATCCCCACGTAGAACCTACCCCCCACATATCCCACCCCCCCACCCAGGCAAATCCTACTCATTCTCTAAAGTCTTAACCAGTACGGAGACTGCTGGCCACATGTGTCTTTGGAGCACTTGAAGTGTGGCTAGTCCAAGTTGAGGGGTGAGCTGTAAGTGTATAACACCCGCTAGACTTCAGAGAATGAGTGCTGGGAAGCAAAAACAGAAGTAACATCTCAATAACGTCTTACACTGACACCACTTTGGAATATGGGGTTAAATAAATGTCTCTGTTTCTCTTTGACTTCTTTAAAAATGCTGCGGACACCAGCGCATTTGCCTTTCCACGGGACAGCACTGCTCTGGAGCTCAGGGCTGCCTCCGCCTCAGTGAGGCCGGCTCGGGCTCACTCGCTGGGCAGGCGTCCCTCACAGACTCTGTGGGAGCCCCAAGCTCCCACTCTACAGTCACTTCCCTTTTGCAAGCATAGTTAAATAGCTCCGCGATGACTGTGCTGCTACTCAGCACAAGGATGGCCGGCCCCTGAGGGCAGGGACGAACCCTCTCACTGCTCTCAGGGCCCGTCCCAGCCAAGGGCGTAGGGCCTGGCATTGAGAGGCTGCTTCTACTGATGTCCTCGGCCACTGTTATGAGTCATCATGAACTTAGTGGCCTATCCCAGCCCAGGTTTACTTCCCTATACTTCTGGAGGTCAGAAGTCTGAAACGAGTCTCACGAGGCTAACGTCAAAATGTGATGAGGGCTGAGGTCCTCCTGGGGGGTGTAAGGAAGAGACTGCTTCCTTCTGTTCTCCAGCGTCCAGAGGCCTCGCTCACTCCTTGGCCCGTGGCCCCTGCCTCCGCCTCCAGAGCAACCGCGCAGCTTCCTAGAGTCTCTCCTGCCTCCTTTTTCACTTACAAGGACCCTGGAATCACATTGGTTCCCCCTAGATAGTCCAGGAGACTCCCATCATCATCGAGATCCTTCCATTAATCACGCCTGAAAGATCCACCTTGCCACGTAAGGTGGTACAGGCACAGGCTCTGGGGGTCAGGGCGTGGACATCTTTGGGGGGCTGTCGTTGTGCCTACCACAGTGCTCCGTTTTTGTTGTTAAGTGGATACATGGATGAATAAATGAACGGATGGATAGATGCACAGATAGATGCCTCTCTAATCGCATTTCCCATTTCTTCCCAGCGGTGTCTCCCCTACCCAAAGAGGCCATGCTCGCTCAGGTGGGTTGCCCTCCTGAAATATCTACCCTCTCCCCCTTTCTTTCAGTCTTGACATGGGCCACCTAGGGGTCTCATTCAAGAGTCATGTACCCTGATGGAGCCATCCTTATTTTCCTCACCTGTCTCCCATTGGCCCGAACTTCTGAGTTTCTACCACATATTTCACCTTGAAGAACACACTCTTGGCTGGATCTTTCATTCTCAGTTTGTTCTACTTGCAGATCTAGATGGTGGCTCTTCCTGGTGGGGCAGGGACTGCGCCTCGCGCCTCCCCCCAACTCCCCCCGCTTCCCTGGAGTTTTGTGCCCAGCTGGGCGCCCTGTGGATGGTTACAAAGTACTGGCCCGGTGGCTGGCACAGCTCTGCCAGGAGCAAGCTCCCCACGAGAGAGGCTGCGATGCCAGCCTCTGGAATGTGCCTCTATTTTCTGCAAAGATGATTAGCACAGCAGCCTGATGTTAACCTATGTGAATATGGAGTAGTTAAGTGCAAAGCCATTCTGACAAAAAGCACATCGCTTCCCTCCAAGCAGAAACAAATGTGACGATGCTACACTATCAGGGAAAGCACATTTCATCTGGCATCTGCCCAGGACACAAACCACAGATGGCATTAGCCCTGTGGTGGCGGGGTCCTGGCAACAACACGTGGTCCTTCTCCCCAGCAAGGTCTCCCCGCACCTACCCTCTCCTACGGAAGTGCACACACACTCACACACGCTTCATCTAGACTTTTCCCTGAAGAGCGTTAAATAACCTTCAAGCCTGGGATTATCTTTGCAATTAGCTATCTTATAATCACGGGTTGCTCAAATGTTTCCTGATGAGGAGAAGAGGATGATACTGATGATCATGGTGATGACACCCTGATTACTTTGGGCATTAAAACAAAATTGAGCCACTTAACATGCATTATGATCTACTTATTAGGAGAAGTATTTGAAGAAACATAGCAAGCTCGCTATTTCACAGCCTTGGAAAATAATTTGCATATTCTGGGGGAAAAAAAAGGATTAGTCAGAACATTGGACTTGGGGTCAAGGGACAGGCTCTTTCTCCTCAGCTGAGTCACTGATTTGTTGTTGACCCTGGGAACGCCCTTGTGTCCCTCTGGGCCGCGGTGACCTCAGCTGTGAGATCTGGGGGGTTGGATTAGAAGATACATCGGTTATGGATGAACCGAAATCTGATTCACATGCTCAGCTGGGTAAGTTCTGCTTTAGTTTTCTTCCTTCCGAGCCGCGCCTCCGTCCTTACCACATCGCTCTTGTTTTCACAGCTTTCAGGGGGCACCGCACACTCAGGTGTCTTGTGGTTTCCCGGAAAGAAAGAGGCGGAAGGACAGTGGGCAAAAAAAATAGTGTTGTGCTCATTGAATTTGTCCCACTCCCTTTTGTTTTAACTGGGGGGAAAATTGTTTTCCTGAAGCCCCCACAAGTTTGTTTGTACTGATTCTCATCAGCTGGAGCTGGGTCACATGGCCATCACCTGCTGGACGGCATTGTTAACTGAGCAAATTGTGAGCATGAGAAAAAAAATCGGGGCTCAGGTAGCCAGGAAGAAGGGAGAATGTCTGTGGTGTGGGCGCTCGGCCGCGTTGGCAATAGACAGCTTCTAAGCTTCGCTCTGTCTGGCTACTCCGTGAATTGCACTTTAAAACCTATCATTACCCAATGCGGTGTCCTCACTGCATGGGCCCCCAGTGCGCACAGCGATTTGTCCTGGTTTGGATTAGCAGGTTCACTTCATTTGCATGCTGGGGGGAAGCGTGCGCAGGCCAGCATCAGATGGAAGGCAGGGTGGGGTGGGCCTGAGGAGCCATCCATTCACTCGGCTGGCCTTCCCTTCCCCTTCTTTTATCCCTGAGGGAGTCAGGCAGGCGCGGAGAAGCAGCCAGGTAACTAATGAGTAACAGGAAAACCCCTTCCGGCTGATGACAGACTACTTTCCTCTTCCTGGGAGGCCAGGCCATGAGGCGAGGCAGGCGGCCAGGTTTGCAAAAGCATGCTTTCTCTTGCTTTTCTGCAGTGGACATCAGGGGCTTTGTCTGACCTCTCCATGAGTCTGTAGACATACGATTTTGGGAAACTCTGCCTCCCTTGATGGATATAGGCTTGGTGGGAGCAGCAATGGAGCCGCCATCCAAGGAAGGCCAATAGAATGCTGTGCCCTGGACACTGGACCTTTAGTAGAGCAATGCTGTAGGAATGGACGCCCTGAAGGCAAAGCTGCCTCTCCCGCCCTGCATCCTAGAGCAGCCCTGGCCCTGACCATCCCATAAGTAAGGATCAAGGCAGCTACAGTCGGTGTTCCGGTTCTTGCAACCCCCAAACCCTGACAAGGTTTGCAAATAGCAGGAAGTCTGTGATACTTTAGGACAAAACCTCAGGCCAGAGTGCTTGTCCTGAGTCTCTTCTAACCCACTATATGACCTTGGGCACACCTCTTCTCCTCTATGAGCCTCAGTTTCCTCACTGGTAAGATGCTGAGTTAGACCAGAACTGTAGCTTCAAAGTGTTACCTGAAGCGCTTCAGGACTTCTCCCCAGAAGATCCCCAGAAGTCTGTGCGAGGCGCTTAGGAGTGACCTATTCCAATGGGCTGTGGGGCCCTGACCCCACTGCAGTTAGACTAGCTCGGCTTTCATCCAGAATATGTATTGAGCATCAGATTTTTTATTGGTCCTTGGCTAAAAAATAAACGTTTGAAAAATGCTGGACAATATGATCTCTAAAGGGCCCTTCCGGCTCTGATATTCTGTGGTTCTAAGCAGGTGGAATATTTGGCAACATCTTTTCAGTCCTCAGCATAATTGGGAGTGCAGGAAAGCCTGCCAAAACATAATCTATATCTAAATAGAATCTTGTGTGTGCAAAACAATGACCATGAAGGACGTTCAGGGAGGAGCAGGCTGTGTGAAGAGCTGGCGGCAGACAAAGCACAGATGCCCGTTCTGCAGTCCGGGCAACGCCAGGGGCGTGGCGGTGCGCAGACCCTGCGGCGGAAGCCCACCGGGGCTTTATCTACTCTCTGCTGTTATTGTAAAGCAAAGAATGCAAACTCACGTGCAAGCTCAATCTGGGCCCTGGGTTTCACGGGGCCTATTCAGTGTTTTAAAGCCTTTCAATGAGTTATCAATATTCATAAATTGGAAAATGCATTTAAAAATTCTGTTCCCTGGCTTCTTTTGAAAAACTAGAAGCTGCGACAGCATCAGCCTGGCATTCTAATAGGCCGGCAATCAGCCAGAGCCTGGCGGCGAGGGCCCCTCCGTGTTGGTACATCTGCTTCACGGCGTTCTGCGCCCAGCTGCTCCCTCCCAGGCTCCTGACCCTGAGGCCAGGTGTCCGCAACCAGGTAGGCCCACACCTGCATCCTGCTCTTCTGTTTTTCCCTCTTGCAGAGTAATGGTAAAGAAAACATAACATACTTCTTATATCCCATCCTTATCCAACGTGGAGAGACAAAAGGGAGATTGGGAAGGGCAGTCTTTTCTGGAAAAACTGGGCAGAGAGGGCATTTCTTTAGGACAGTGGCTTTCTAATGGGGCAGTTTTGCACGCACACGCCGCTATCCTCATACCCCAGCCCCCTCCTGGGGATATCTGGCAATGTCTGGAGACTCCTGTGGTTGCCACAACTAGAGAAGATGCTGCTGGGGCCTGGGGGGCAGAGGTCAGAGATGCTGCTGAATATCCTGCAGTGCACAGGGCGGCAGCCCCCACGACAAAGATTTCCCCACGCCCATGTGCGGGCAGCATCCTGTGCGATGGATCTTTGGAGGTTTACCTTCACTCTTTTACGTCAGCTGCCTGGACCCTGCCCTCCGGGCCCTAGTGATACAGGCCTGGCGTTGATGATTAAGGAGCCAGAAGAGGAAACCTAGTTTCTGTCCTGGCGGGGCATGGGCAAAAATACTGATAAAAACTCTGACATCCAAGTGGCCTCCGTGTTTTCATTCTTTCCCTGTTTGCACATGTGATCCTCATAAGCACCCTGGGAGTGGGTACTATTCCCCTCGCTTAGCCCAGGGTCACCCGGTCCCCTTGTTTGGGCCTCACAGCTTGTGAACGACAGGGCAGGGCCCACGGCAGAGATGTGGCGGTCTATTCCGGGCCCAGTTCCCAGCTGATGTTTTGATCTGGTGAGCCAACCCACAGCCCCGCCCTCCTGTCCCATCGTGTGCCCTCAGCCCCAGCCCAGTGCTGCCAGCAAGCACGAGTCCCAGACCGATTGCTGACCCCTGGGTTTCCCCTGCAGAAATGGACCTGCTGGAGGGGACAAGAAACTGCTGTCCCCAAACAGATGGGAACTGAAAGACACCAAGCAGTCTGGGGACACAAGAAGCAAGGTCAGGCGGGTAATTTAAGTTGAATCCAAGAGACGAGCACAGTCCCTGCAAGGGTCTCAACTGAAGAGGGTCAACATCCAAGCGTAAAGCAGAGCAAGTCAGCAGCAGAGGGTCAAGGAGGACTCCAAAACTCGGAGGTGGAAACACCTCATTACTCATTACCATCCATCCATCCCTCCATCCCTTTGCCCTTTCATCACATATTTATGGAGCGAGATTCAGGCTTTGAGCAAGGTTTGCGGCTCCCATCCTTGTGGAAGCAAAACTAAGCTCTGGGATTTGCAGCTGCTTGATCTCAAGCCACTTACTTCCCACTCTGAGTTTCCTGATCAATAAAAGGAGGGGGGAGGCTTTCCATCTTGCAGAAGGTAATGTGAAGATTAAAAAAGATCTCCTTAGCACAGACAGGCCTGACTCAGGCTCTCAATAAATGTCTCCCTGATTCTATCTCCCTTCCCACGGGTACCACTCAGCTCATACATGACCCTCTAGCTCACCGAGGCAGGGACAGCTTCTGGGGCCACCTTCCGGCTCAGATCATGTCACAGAAGACCCTGCTCTTCCATAGAACCAATCCTCCCCCTGAGGTTGGAGGGTCTTTTGTAGGTCACACATCACATAAGAAGCGGGATGCAGGACAGCCCACCAATCAGCAGGAAGCACGCATGTGATGTACATGCCTGTGAATTCTCACAGCAGTCTGACCCTTCCTCCTTCTTATAAATTCCAATTTGACATCTTACCCCCTCAGGGGCACCAAGCAGAAGCAGATCCACAGCTGTCTGGGGGTGGGAGGTAGGGGTGGGTACCCTCTCTCATCAGACACTCATTACGGACCCGGGGGTGCACACAGCGAAAAACAGTTATTTCAAGTTCCCACTGCTGGAAACCCTGTGGCCTGCTAACAGATGGTCTTCAAGAAGGAGCTCGGCTGGTGCAGATGTGCCTGTCTGCGTGCTCGCGCCCACTCACCAAGCTTGTACCACATATCTCGGATGGAGAAGCCAATTAGTCGTCTCATGTCCCCGTACCTAGGGAGGAGCAAAAAGAGTCTGCTTCAGGCACCGCCTCAGAGATTCCCCCGAAACTCCCCCTTCAGGAGATCCAAACAGGCAACCTACTTATTCAGGATTTTGTTGTATTTGGCGTGCGAGAACTGCTCCAGCTGCAGAGAATCCTGAGTGATAAAAGCCACCGCCAGATGAAAATAGTTATTCCACAGCTGTAAATGAAAGGGAATAGAGAAGTGTCATGGAGCGGGCCTGAAGTGGGAAGGCACACTCAATGCTGGGTAATGTGAATAATTTATAAAGATGGCAGAAGACAGGAGCAGAACCAGTTCAATTCGGCACACTGCAATTTTCTAACTGGCACTGACTCCGAAATTAACATCCTGGCCACTGTGAGGACAATGGACGGATTTCTCCAGGCGCTGACCCTGCCTGGCCCCTCTCTGACGGCAGCGTCTGGGCAAGGAGCAGGGTTTTAGGGCCACTTTTCATTTTGTTCTGCTTTGCCTCATTTTGTTTCACGAGGGACCAGTAACCCACCGCAGCTGGGTGTCCTGGTGAGCTGATTCCTCTGCCTTTGCATCAGATGGTGGCGGGGGACCCTGGGCCTCCCTGGAAGTCCTCCCGGAACTTGCCCGAGAGCTCACAGGGCCAGCCAGCAACTGCTGTGTCTAAGATTGTTTGTCTCCTTACCCTTAGCTCAGTGTTTTCAAAACGTGGCCCCAGGCCCGTAGCACCACCTGGACACTTGTTGGAAATGCACATGCCCGGGCCCCACCCCGGCCGCACCGAGTCAGACCCGGAAAGCTCTGCGTTTACACACACTCTGGGCCATTTTGATGCTCCTTTGAGGCCAGGAACCACCGAGGACGCAGCTTAGATAAAGGCTTGTCCTGATTTCAACATTCACATGGTCTGTTGGTGTCAAATGCAAGGACTCAGACTAGAAGCCACTCCTCCGGCTCCTGGTGAAACAGGTAACAAAGGATTCAGTGCCCAGCAAGTGCTCTAAGGGACTGGCCACACTGATGATGGGCTACAGAGCCCGAGAGGTGCAGACCTGCGCCCAGGTGCTGCTGAGCCTCGGGGACAGGAGGGGCCCCCTCTGCACCCACTGCGGGGGGCTGCAGGGAAGATGCCACGAGACGGTGTGTTTAAAGGGCACGAGTCTCAGGAAGAGCTGAAAAGCACTTTCTAGCCTTACTGTTCTTTTCTTTAGTCTAGTGATTCCTTTAGTACCAAAGCAGATAGTACAACCGGGCTCCTGGGGCACGCAAGGGCAGTTACTGCAAGGTGCCAAGGCCTTGCGCGGAGCAGGCGGAGGACAGCTTTGCTGGACGAAGCCCACCCACTCCAGGCCCCCTGTCAACACTGCATAGCAGGAGAGGGAAACTGACCGGAGAAATCACCCGCCATTAAGAACTTCATCCTTAATTCAAAGATGTTCATCAGTGGGTTCAGGGGCAAGACTAAGTAAAAGGCAGCTGCACCCTTGATAACAGCAATATTGCTGCCCAGGGTATTGCTTTCACATGGGCAATGCGTTCCAGTTTTGGAAAGAAACAAAACAAACATTTAATTTTTTTCCAAGGGCCAGGCACCTCCTTCCAGCTGTCAACACTGGGTAGCTATTATGAGTCCCATTTTACAGATGAGGAGATGGAGGCAGAGCTGGGTTTGAACCCAGGCCTTCTGGTTGACATGCAGGGCTCTCTCCACACGTCATGGTGGTTGGTCTTTGGCTGAGGACGCACTGACGCCTATTTAATGAGTGTCCATGTGCCAGGTGCTATCCTCATGTGAGGCTGTGGCAGGGCTTACCCAGGCCGCAGCCCCTCCCTCATGCCGCTCACATTCAGTGGGGGAAATGTGCCTTCTTTCCTTGAAACCAATCTCCCAGAGCCCAAAAAAAGACCAGGCCACTCCGGGAGCACAGTGACATGACCTGGCTGGTGGCTCCCATAACCAACTCTCCACACAGAGACCAGAGGACCTTTGAAAACAAGCTGGACCCCATCGCTCCCTTCCCCAAGGTCCTGCAAATGCTTCCTCGTGACCCTGAGAAGCAGAATCCAAGCCCTGTGTTTCCACAGTAACTGGGCTTATCCAAACACGCATGAGGGGTGGGTCTCCTGGGGCCACTCGACTCTTTCCTCCCGGCGCCCCGGGGATGTGCAGGGTTGAAAATGTGCTCATTTGGTCCTCGAAGCCCCGATTTTGCACGTCTGCCCATTTAGGACCAGAATATAAATCAAAAAGCCAGGAAAAGGGGAAACTTGGTCACGGGACATGGAAAGGGTCATGTTTAAGGTGAGAAATGTGTGACTTTAGGGAATTTCATCAGACCAGTCAGGATACAATAGGAAGTCGATACCGGACAAAATAGGTTGAATTGCTATGGTTTCTAAGAGCAATTCCAGAAATGCCCCCTGGCCCCCAATATCTGGCAACGCACAGATGTGTCAGATCTAGTTGAGTCTCTTCTACCTGATTTAGTCCTTCCAAAATGTTTTCTCTGTGACCTCGCTCCTAATTTTCTTTTTTTTAAAATTGAGGTATAATTCACTTATCATAACATTCCGTTTTTACAGTGTATCATTAGTGGTTTTTAGTATACTCACAAGGTAGTACAACTGTCACCACCATCTCGTTTTAGAACATTTTCATCACCCTCAAAAGACACCTTCAACCCATCTGCAGTCCTCCCCAGTCCTCCCTCCCCGCAGGCCCTGGCAACCATGGGTCACTTTCTGTCTCTGCCCAGTCTGATATTTCATAGAGGTGGGACCATAAAATATGACACTTCCCCCAGCCAGATGTTCTCAAGGTTCACCCATGTGGTCGTATGTACCAGTACTTCATCCCTTTTTATGCTGCATACTCATCTGCCACATGGACATCCCACATTTTTCTTTACCCATCCATCCGGTGAGGGCTCTTCGAGTTGCTTCTACCTTTTGGCTGTTGGGATCATGCTGCCGTGAACATCTACGTATAACTCCTTGTGTGGGTGTGTGTTTTCAGTTCTCTTGGGTATAATACGTACGTAGGAGTGGATCTGATTTTCTTCTCTTTCCTCCCTGAAGATCTTTGTGGACCACGAGACTGTAGATCCGGGGCCTCCTTTTCTTAGTGGATTGGAAATGGCGCCCCTGAGCGCCTCATCCGAAGCCCCTGCCATGGGCTCTGTGGGACCGACTTGGGAATGGAGGGAAGGTTGTCACGGTCAGTGGCTCTGTGCAATGTCTGAGAGGTGAGCAGTGGCCACAGCTGGACGCTGCTGGGCACGCACAGTGCCCCCTCAGCCCTGACCCTTCCTTGACTTTGCTCCTGAAGAATAGGACCAAATGCACTGACCTGGCATTCCAGTGCTTCTGCCCTCAACCAACTGCCGTTCAGGAGGGCTGGTCCGCTCACACTCCAGATGCACCGCGAGCATCGTGGCCCCTAGACTTGGCTCGCTGTGGCTCTCACACCCACTGCATCTACGTCTGATTCTCTCATCAGAGCCCAGTTCAAGATCCACTGCCTTCATGAAGCCTTCCCAGATCGCAGAGCAGTTGGGGTCCTTGGTTATGCACCTGACCTTGGGCTCTACCCACTCTTTGTGACAGTATCACCCAGTGGTTAAGAGCACAAAGATCAGGGTCTCACAGACGAGGGTTCTAGCTCTTACTAGCTGGGCTGTCTTTGTTGTACTTGACCTTTCTGAGCCACATTTTCCTTACGGATGAAATGGGAAACGTAATGGTAACTACCATAAAGTATTGTTATGCGTGCTGGATGAAATAACCTGAGCACAAAGGTGTCCACCACTGGCATGGCGCCTGGCAAATGCTCAGTCTGTGGAATGGAGGTGTTGGTGGCGGCTCTGGTCGAAGAGCATTTATCTGTGTGTCCTGCCTTTTCCAACGGCAAGCTCCTCAAGTACCAAGGGTCCCGTCTTCCATTTACTTGTATCCTGAATGCCATATTCAGCACAAGAGCTTGTATACAGCTGGGTTCCAGAAAATATGTTATTTCTTGATTACCGTATTGTTAGAGAAATTCTCCAGTTATTTCAAAAGGCCTCAGATTTTGCTTTCCTGCCGGCCCCAAGCTGCCTGGTGGCATTCCTGTTAACTACTCGCGCAGCTGGCCCAGAGAAGCCAGAGGGGATTTTGCAAAACACACGGCTCCCTTTTCCCGAGAGGGCGGAGGTGAGGTGATTTTTGATTGGGAATTTAATATTTTGAAATCATAGGACAACAGAAGGTTAGAGCTGGAATAAATTTAAGGGCTATCTGATGAATTGCCCTTATTTCACAGGTGTAAACAGTAAAATCCAGCCAAAACCAGACTGCTATTAGATGTAACCAGAATTAGGTTATTTTTAATTAACTCTCAAAAAATTATAAAAGTAACACACACATAGTAAAAAAAAATTAAGTGGTAGATTAAAAGATTAAATAATAAAAAGTTATTTCCATCCTATCTTGCTCAGACCCTCATCTAATTTCCCAGAAGAAAATCTTAACAATTTTCTGGATATCCTTCCAAAAATTAACATATAAACCAATGTATGTATCGACATCTTTTAAATAGCCTGCTGTACTTTCCTATTTTCTCACAGATCTGTCTTGCAAATGTTTCCACATTAGCATACGGGTCTGCTTCATTCTCTTTTATTGCTGCGTGGTATTCTGTTACAAGGAGGTACTTTCACGGTAACCCATTCTATGATTTGTAGGCATTTAGCCGGACTCCGCCTTCTTTCTTCTTTTTTCTTCGCATCGGTGCTGTGACCGACGTCCTTGTTCATACACCTTCATGCAGGAGAGACTGTACCGTGGTCTCCAGTGCTAGAGTTGCCGTGGTGAAGGCACAGGGCGAAGCAGATGCTCTTGTTGTTTTTATTGTTTGCTTTCATAGACACCCTCAGGTTGCCTTCCAGGATCCCAATCCAATTTCCAGCTCCATTATCACGGGCAAATCACCCTACATCTTGGAGTTTTAGTTTCCTCACCTGGAAAGTGAGGCAAATGGCATCTAAACGGGTTAGTTATATGAACGAAATGAGGCAGTCTCTGCCTGGTAAGTTCCCACCCGGTCTCATGATCTCAGTGCAAATGTCATTTCCAGGAAGCTGTCACAGCTCTCCCAGACAAAAGGAGATCTACCCACCATTCACCCGCACCACACCGTTCACAGGATTTACGACACATTTTAAGTGGGACTCATATGTCCTGTCTCCTCATGCAGGCAGAAACCCCATCTTTGAATTCACTCTTCCCTATCCAGCGTCCAGGGTTGTGCCTAACCCGACACGCGCTCAGGAAATATTTGTTGAATGAGTTCACTAATGAGCCTCATGTTCTGCAGGCGTTGTTGGTAAACCCTTCTGAGAAACTCTGAGATTTGTATTATTATCCCCCCTGTTTTAGAGAGCAGGAAGCTGAGGCCCTGAGAGGTTACCTAACTTGCCCAGGGTCACAGAGCCACAGACGGGTGAAGCTGGCTTCCGACTCCAAGTTCATCTCACTCCAGAACTCATGCTTCTACCCACTGGGCTCCGCTAAAACCACTTTGCTTCTCCTTTCTCAGTTTCCTTTAGTCTTTGTTTTTGTTAAGGTTTCTATTGGTTCACGTGACACTTCACAGCCCGGACAGCAGAGAGATCATGGATTTTTTCTCTTATTAGATTCTTTCTAATGGCCTTGAATTGTCATTTACCCCCAATTCCAGGTGGGCAAAACAGTGCCATTGGTGCACCGCCCCTCCCCCCTACCCCACCCCTGGCCCCGAGCTACAAAGGTGCAGCTGTCATGCCCGTTCTGGGGATATGGTTGATTCTGGGAGTGGAAGTTTCCAGATAGGGACTCAGAGTAGGGACACTGGGCCAGAGGTTCTCTAGGGCCTCGAGCTGAAGCAGGCAGGGCCCTGAAGAAGCCATCCCGAGCATGTGGCCATCTTTCTGCCTGGCGGAGTGTCCTACTATGGGCCTCTGGGAGGGTGGTACTGTGAGCCTCTTCAAGGCTTTGGTGAGTGCTCTGTGTGCTCCTTCTTGTACTTTTATTTCATTTCATTTTATTTTATTTTTAACATCACTAATTACATTTCCCATGATAAGATAAAGCCTGCCCCCATGTCTCCTCTAATGGCTGGGAAGAACCTGGAAACTTCATTTCACAGTCTTCTCCAGTACAGGTTCAAAAATGATACTGCCCTGCCTGGGTAGTTCAGTTGGTTTCAGTGCCGTCCCGATACACCAAGGCTGTGGGTTCGATTCCCGGTCAGGACACATACTAGACTCAACCAAGGAATGCATAAATAAGTAGAACAATTGACATTCCTCTCTTTCTCCCCCTACCCTCCTCTATCTCTCTAAAATTAAGAAATAAAAATTTAAAAAATAAATATTATTTCAAAAAAAAATTGATCCTAAGCAGGTTTGGTGCCCAGAAGCTAATCCAGAAATGCCTCCAGGCCAAGGCTGGAATTACCAAATGCAGAGCCAATTAGAGCTTCCCAAGTAGAGAGACTGATCTTAGCAGCAACCAGACAGCTGCCGAAGGCAGAAACGATTCTCCTGGAGCCAAAGAGCACATCCGAGGTGCAACCTCTGATTGCTGGTAGATCAGAGTTTCCTACGTGGAGAGGCTAAGCCTGCAATTCTCGTACAGCTCTCTGTCCCAGGCCAGAGCTAACAAGGGCAGACTGAGTTTCTGGAGCTAAATAGAGCTGTCTCGTGGATTCAAGAGGCAGTGTGTTTCTAAGAGATGGTACAGAAGACTGGAAAGAGCCTGGGCTTCACAGACAGGCCTGAACTCTAGCCGCCCCACTGAGTACTTAGAGGACCTATAACAATCATCAATATAAGTTAATATTTATGTAGAAAGATCAGCCACTTTTCTGAAGCTCAGTTTATTCACCAATAAAATGGGTCTATCCCAACCTAACAGGGTTATAAGGAGCATCAGAATGTCCTAAGTAGATGCATGATAAAGGTTAGTCACCTTCTTCAAAAGCTTGGCTGCTAGAAGATGGATTTACAGCCCACCACCCAGACTCCGCAATCCTTGAGGGCAGGGCGTCTGAACTCCTCAAAGCCCATTGCAGTAGCCTGGCCCCAGGAAAATTACTCCTAAACAGAAATCCTTGCCGAGTTGAATTCCACATCGTCACTTGGTCTTCCCTGACCATGCAAATGGATGTGAATGCCAGGGCCTGGCATCCTGAACAGGGCCTGGAAATGCAAATTATTTTAGCCCCAAGCGGAAAACATCATTTGTGTAATTCTCAGGTCTCGTCACCTACAGAGTGGCACCACAGAGCTTCCAGCTTTTGCCCTTTGGATCATAAAGCCACAGTTCTGGAAAAGACATTTGGGATAATCTCATTGCCCTGGTCCCTCCTTTGGACAGTGGCTGCCAAGGCCAGCAGAGCTTAGTGATGGATGCGGTTCCTGCCGATATTAAATGCATAATTAATGAACCCGTAAGAAGAAACAAGGCATGTTCCAGGCAGGGTACAGAGAACAAATCCATTCTCACCCGGGGTGAGGAGAATGCGGGCTGAGGACCGCGAAGATAAGGCTGAAAAAATGATCCTGTTCATGAGTACTTTTCAATAAATATCTATGGAAGTCTCATTAGAAAAGGAGACATTTCATTTCGCAATGCTGGCCGCTTTCCCGTTTTGCACAGCCCTGTGGGTCCGACAGCCCTAGGCAGTGCTGTGCTGACCAGAGAGATGCCGCTCCACTCTCCTGCTCACCGAGGACTGATGTATGAGTTCCCAGACCTGACACATTTAGGACCATCATCATTATCACCATCAAAGTGATAACAATTAGTATAATTATGATGAGCTACCATGTTCCTGGCACTGTTCTAAGAGCTTCACATGACAATTCACTAAATCCTCCCAACAGTCCAAAGAGGTAGCTGCTACGAGTGTTATCATTTGATGTGGAGGCAACTGAGCCACAGAGAGGTCAAGTAATTTGCCTAAAGTCACACAGCTCATAAGCACCGATAACCCATGTATGAAACCCCCACTGCCCTGAGCATCTCTCAGATGCAGCTTTTCTTTCGGGAAACAGGATAGAACCTCAAAGAATGGCCCAAAGGGAAGCTGAGCTTCCCTGGAACCATGGGGGAGCTCCAGAGGCAGGAAACCAGGTCCGAGGCTGTAACTGCCCACGCTGCAGGAGGACGTGGACAAACCAGCAGTGGTTTGATGGCCCCTTGGTGTACTGTTCCGAGCTGCCCCTGCCAAAGAGCAATGGCCTTATTAACTTCCCTGAGCACACTCACGACCAGAGCCTGCGGGAGCCTGGGCTACAATGGAAGGGGATTGAACACTTCTCCCATTTACACAGCACTGTGACATGTTTTGTTCCCATATTGGAGATTTATAGCAGTCACCCAGACGCTGCCAGGCAGTCAGGCTAATACGGTGGTGAAGGTCCATGTCTAGCATGTGACCTGCTGGCTTTGTGTCACACTGCTGTGCGTTAATCCCAACTCTGCAGTGCCATGCTGTGTGGCTTCAGGCTATCTACTCATCACCTTGGAGTCTTAGTTCCCACATCCTCCCAGAAGAAAAAAATACTGATAGGCACTAACTGGTAGTGGTAAGGATGGAGAAGACAATGCCATAAATGTTTCCCGTGGGATCCCGTGGGATCCCGTGGGATGTGCGGGTTCGGCCCGTCAGAAATGGCAGCGACTCTTATCACAGTTATAGTTCGGGATGTCTGACTTGAATGCAAGGTAGTGGGGGGAAATCTTATTCAGAGAGAATGTTTATTAAACACTCGTAGGCTGGTGCTGTCCAGCAGAGTGGGCCTCAGAGGCCTCAGGCCAGGTGCGATCTTCCCAAGGAGACTCACTGTGTGCCAGGCACAGAGCGGAGGTTCGGGAGGCCAAGTCTCCGCACTCACGCAGCTTACGTTCTACCGGAGGAAGGGGACGACGGGTGCATGTGGACAGGAAGGAAGGTCACATCTAGCGCTCTGAAGAGACCACAGCAGGCTGAGTGGAGATAAGTACTGACTGTGGGGCTGGCAGGGCTCCTCCGAGGGCAGTCGGGCAGCGGAGGCCTCTCTGAGGGAAGTATTTGAGAGGGTACTGGTGGGCTTACAAGGGAATTCCCCTGGCAGGCACAGATTCCAATTCTGGACAAACCCTATGAAGGGGCAGGGGGAGGTATTACGGATGAGTCAGCCGAGGCATGGATGCAGCCCGGGCCTTGCCTGAAGGGCTGAGCTGGCCAGAGGCCAAAGCCCAGATTCACCCCCGGTGAGTGAGCAGAGAATGCCATCGCCCCCAGGTCACCAGCTGCTCCCAAAGCTGGCACTGAAGGAGATGCTGAGGACCAGGGAATCCCCAGCCGGGGATCCCGTATAGAGGGCTTTCTCTTCTATCTTCAGCCAGAGGCAGCAAACTGGACTTTTCCACAAGGCTTTCAAGAGTTGGTGCTTGTTGCCTGGGTTTTGAGTGGATGTCATTGTGTTTGCCCCAGGGACATGCTTGGAGGCCCTGTATCTCACCGGTCACCCCAGGTCTTGTCTGAGCTCACTAAGAGTGACTTCTGGAGGAATCAGAAAGTCACAGAGATATACTCGAGAGCTTTGTTTTCCAGCGTCGATGAGTGGCTGCCTTCATAGGCTTCAGTGAATAGAAAAGTAAGAAAATGTGTAAAAGGTGGTGCCCACTCTGACGACAAATGGGTCTAAGTCTCTTCTTTAGCACAAGATTCATTGTGTAATCACATTTGCATATGCTGCTCATCTAATGACTATTGCATTAACCGCCTGATTCCAGACCCTGACACTTCCTGCCCTGCCCACATCCTCTGTGGGAGCTGCCAGAGACACGGGCACACCCGTGAGTGCACTGGGATGTATCTGATGGAGCACCCAGCCCAAGAGGCCGGAGCAGCCCTGCCAGGGCACCCGGAGCCACCCCGGGGACCCCTACTCACCTGGAACTCAAAGTTCGTGTGTTCCAGGAACTTCTGGTTCATGATTTCTGCAAACTTGTTGATAGCTCTCAGGAAGACCCTGGAAGAGGAGAGAAGGTCACCAGGTCATCTGAGTGCTCTGAATCAGGTGCCCCTCCCCTCCCCCATGCTCCAGACCAGAGACACCTCAGAGAGGGTCCCGAAGACCCAAGGGAGAGGTCGGCTGACCCACCTTAACCCCTGCTCACCCTGTAGACCTGGGGCCACGTTTGCCTTGTCAGAACTCAAAGACCATCTGTTTGACTTCCTTTAGAAAAATCTGTACTGCCTTTTGTTTAAACTATTACACGCTCAGGGAAGGAAATTCATGCCATCCAGAAAGACAGAAATTGCCCCCTTCCTAAACAAACACAAACACACCAGTAAATCCTGTCATCTACAGCAAACCATCGCTGACACTTTGATGGACACCAATGGCCTCCCTGGACACACATGCACAAATGATATTTTACAGACACCGCTGTGATGAGCGGGGCTAAATGACAAGTGCCATCCCGCAGCCTGTCCTCCTCACTCGAGAGTACTTTGTCTGTTCCTTTCACGCCAATGAATTCAGATTTACGAGGTCTGTCCAGAAGGTATCCATCCATGTAATATGAAAAATAGAGACATTTATGGAAGAAGATACAAGATACAAGAAACATGGTACGTAGGACGATGATGCCTCAGTCGCCTTCAAAGCAGGCACCTTGGGACCTCACATGGTTCTCCCAATCACCATCAGCTGCCCTGTCATATTTTCATGAATCTCATAGACAGTCTGAAATCTCTCCCCTTTCAAAGGTGTTGTTAGTTTTTTTTTTTTGTTTTTTTTTTAAGATTTTTTTTTTATTTTTATTTATTTTTAGAGAGAGAGGGAAAGGGAGGAAGAGAGGGAGAGAAACAGCAATGTATGGTTGCCTCTCACATGGCCCTCACGGGGACCCGGCCCGCAACCCAGGCATGTGCCCTGACTGGGAATCGAACCGGGACCACTTGGTTCCCAGCCCGCGCTCAATCCACTGAGCTACACCAGCCAGGGCTGTTGTTAGTTTTTGGAAAAGCCAGAAGTTACAGGGCACCAAATGTGGGCTGTAGGGGGGCTGAGTCACCTGGGTGATTTGATGTTTCACAAAAAAACTCTGCATGAGCCGTGATGCATGAGCAGGTGCATTGTCACCAGTTGCCCATAGCCGTGGCCTTCTGAATCATCCAAATAGTTTCCTCAGAGGAATGTTCAAGTCTAATACAAAATTTGATGCAGATTCATTGCTCTACTCTCTGTCATTTGAATGGGACAGTCACACAGTACACAGGCTCGTTCAATAGCATCTACCGCCTCCACTGACGAGTACAGTGAAGTCATCATTGTTCACGCATGTGCATTCCAGTCCACTCTCCTTGGCTGCCAGGTTACATCAATAAACTATTATCGTTATACTAACAATGACTGGACTTTTTCCAGACAGCCCTCAGATATCGTTCCTTTTAATCACTGAAAGGCATTCCCCTGTGTGGCTGCATCGCAGCTTATTTAATCAGTCTCTCAGTGCTGGACCTTTCTGTTGTTTTGTGGCCTTTTCGGTTATAAGCAGTGTGTCAATGCTCACTCTTCTCTGTGCCCCTTGCACCCGCTACATACACACCTCGTCTCCAGTCTTATCCTCAGAGTGGTAGAGTGGATCAAATGCTATGTGCATTTAACATTTTGGTCCCTGCAACATCTTCCTGTCTGTCTCTTCCTCTCCTTCCTCCTGCCACGCCCTGCTAACTGGTCTTGTAGCCTCCTATCGCTTGTCCCTTCAACCTCAGGAGCACCTTGCCCCACAGGGCAGCTCCAGTCATATCATTCACCATGTCAAAGGCTCTGCTGCTCACAGGATCAGTCCAAACTCTCTCTCTCTCTCAACAGCGATGTCCTCCATGATTGGATCCCAACCTTCTCTTCTAGACCCATTTCTCACTCTTCCCTTGTGCTTCTGGCTGTTTTCTGAGTACACAGCGGTGCTCTTCCTCTGTACAGAATGCCCCTCTCCTTCTCATCTCTTTAGGGCAGTGTCTGCTGCATCTTCCTGTCCCCCAAAGGGTACTCGTTGCGGCTTCCTCCCCCAGTATTCCTCATGGTCTAGGATGACTCATCTGTGTCGCTCGGTAATGTGTCTCCTCCACTGTACTTTCTTTGAAATCAGAGACTCCTTGCATGATCTCATCTACTCTCCAGTCTGCATGCCTTTGACCCCCAAACTTGTACATCTTCACTGCGGACCTCCCTGAGCTCCGGCTGACATCCCAGCTCCCTGCTCTGCATCCTCGCTTGGATGACTAACAGACGTCTCAAATACACATGTCAAAAACTCAAGTCCTATCACTTGTCTTCTTTCTGTAGCCTTCCCATCCAAGTTAGGGACAAGCCCACTCTTCCAATTGCTTAAGGCGGGGAGGGTGGGGAATCCTTGACTTTTCTCTTTCTGTCACATCTGATACTTGGCTTATCAGCAAAATCTCTTAACATTGCTTTCAAAATACATTCCGAACTTGAGTACTTCTTATTACCCTACTGCTACTGACCTGAACCAAGGCCCCCTCATTTCTCTCCTGAGTGTTTGCAGTCATCTCTGAGGTGCTCCATGCCCACCTATGGCCAAGTCTCCATCGTGTGTACATGTGTTTGCAAAATCTTAGAGGGCAGCGGCCAGATCTTACCTGTACAACTGTCTATAACTTTTGATTAACAGTGGACAATCAATAATTTCTCTGTGGAGTGGCTGATCCGGAGAAAATGCCAATTGATCTACCCAAGACTCAATGTGAAGCCAGTAAAGGAAGTGTTTATTTGAAGGTCATTGCTTTGGCTAATAATTGAAACTCAATGCTGCTTAGGAACTTCTGGGGGACTGTACAGGGCACACTTGCCCATCAGTGTGGCCCTTCCCAGGGGGTGAGGGAGCTGGGCTATTTATCCATTAACACCAGCCCCTCACTGGTCGAATATGGCTCTCGATGGCCATTAAGTCCCGGGCACTGCTGGCCTGCCCCGCAAGGGGGCTGAACTCTCTCCTACAGCCAGAGGAAGCCCAGAGAATGAAATCAGTAGGAAGCTTCCAGGATGCATGAGAAGTGCCCACCAAAGCTGCAAGTATTTTGGGGGTGGGCCAAGAGAGTGGGCAGGGCCCCATAGAAACTGCTAAACCAGACATTGCTTGTGGGGAACCCTCAGGTGTTCATTAAACACTAAAAAGTTTGTTGAACAAAGGGAAATGCATCAGGATCACAAGATTTGCGCACATACACACAGATGATTGGATATGATTTTTGGCTTTGCCACTTCCCCTGTGTGGGTCTGGGACCTGTTAATATCACCTTTGATGGCTCAGTTTCCTGGCTTGTGAAACAGCAGTAAGGTAACCCCTTTCACAGGGACGCTGCGGGGTTCAATGACAGATGCACGGCGAGTGCTGACCGAGCACAGTGCCTGAATCACACTATCGGGTGACACATAGTGCCTGATACATAGTGCCCAGTGACAGCAGCATCACGGCAGCTGTGGCCACTTCAGAACCCTTCGGGGCGCTGCCTTCTTCTTCTGAAGGCAGGGACTGACCCCAACATGCACAGTCAGGGGACAAGCACAGCCAGGCGCCTGTTCTGAGGCAGGCAGGCCCATGGGAAGACAGGAAACAAGAGTCTCACCAAATGCTTCACCCCATCAGGCTGCCAAAGTGTGACATTTCTTTGGTTTTGCTCTTCCGTCATTTGCTCATATGCCTTCAGAGAAACATCTATATTTCCTCCTTACAGATCGGTGTCTGATTCCCCAGATGGAATGGCGCGGAGTGGCTGTCACATCATGCAGAAACATTTCGGACTCTGATGTGAGGCTGACATGAGGAGTTTTACACGTTCTCAGCAGTGACAAAGTTATCCGAGGTTCCAGTAACGGTCTTCAGTCTGACTGATGTCCTAGCCCCGTTTCCAGCTCTCAAAGGCCGGTGCGGTGACCAGACACTGATCAGCCCCCTGTGCTGATGGGGCGGCGGGGGGGACTGGAAGCCCAGAAAATCTGGGAGACAGCCAATCTAGGTTCTTCTCTCACTCTGGATTCTTCTGCAGCCACACTGTGGGACTCAGAATGTCATCTAACTTTGGTTTCCCATGTTTGGGTTTGGAAAGTAGGCCTTTTGTCTTCATTTAGAAAAATAACTGTACGTAAAGCCTAAGCACTAATATGGTGAAGAGGGTTAGAATAAAAACACATTCAACTCTTTCTGGGAAAAGACTTTCAACACTTTCAACAGTGAACTTGGATTGTTGAAAATAAAGGTCATGCTCAGTTCTCAGCCTAACGCTTTCTGCATCTCAGCTGTGATGTGTAGCAAGGCAAGGTCAGTAATAATCACAGCCACGGCCACCAAGAATGTGCTCGGGGCTCACTGCTGGGATCCTTCCTTCCTTCCTTCCTTCCTTCCTTCCTTCCTTCCTTCCTTCCCTCCCTCCCTTCCTTTTTTCTTCCATTGTCACAGTAACTTTCTGAGTCAGATCTTATTTCCATTTGAGAGATGTGACCTTAGGTAACTCTCCCAATAACCCAGTCAGTACACATGGAACCAGGGTTTAGACAGAGACATGCTGCCTTCAGAACGTCGGTACTTAACCACCCTGCTGTTCTGTCCACAAGGAAATCTACAGTTCTGTTCAACGCAAGCTGCAAGCTCCCTTCATTAACGATAGCAATGATGAAGCATTATAGTTACCACTCATAGAGAGTACTATGTGCTCTGCAGACATTCAATTTAATTCTACAAACTGAGGTAGGTGCTACTGTTACTTCCCTTAACAGAAAAAGAAACTGAGCATTGGAAAGATCATATGATTTCCTCACATTCACACAGCTAAGCAGCAGCAGGACCTGGACCCAAACTCAGGTTTGTCTTTCTGCAAAGCCTATGCAAGTCCCCAGAAAGACAGACGGACTCCCTAAGCAGCCTGCATGGTCTCCGGCACCGGGCGTGTTCCTGCTCACGCCTCACAGACCCCTGCCCCCTCTGGCCTGGTCACCTTGCTGCTCCACCCACAGCTGAGAGTCGCAGGGCCAACATGACGCAGGCAGTTTTCCCTGGGTGGCCAGCAGCCTATGAAGGGTCCCCTGGGTACCCAACAGGGGCACCCAGGCCTGGAGGGCAGTCAGTCTAACTTTTTAGGCAGTCCGAAAGCGGGACAGCCAGGGAGCATGTGGCAAAGCTGAAGGTCAGATGACACACAGAGCGTGGAGCCCGTGGCCAAGTGCCTCGGCACAGTGGAGTCATCGCTACAAGGCAGCGGCTGCCGTCCTTAACTGCCCGACCACCCTGCAGTCCTGAGGCAAGAGGACCGAGGCTGAAAACACTCTGATGTGACAACCCACCCGCCCCCACAGTCTGTAAGACGTGAACGGGAGAGGGAAGGCGAGGTGGGCAGGCCCTTTCTGGTGAGGATGCCTGGGGAGAGAGAGGGCCTCTCTGGACCCCATTTGCCTTGCTGCTGTGGCTCGTGGCATGCTCGTGGGATTCTACAGGCCAAAACTGGAAGACAGAAACCAAGAGCCGGGAAAGGAGTTCTTATTCCTCCCCTTGAGGCAGTGAGAAATCCCAGAGCCTCGAAGCTGCTCTGCTCAAACACACAGAAGCCCAGGCACCGAGAGGTCAGAGCAAGTCGGCAGGTGACAGCTCGGTGTCAGGGCATGGCTCCCTCAAGTGCCCCGCCGCTTCTGTAACATAGGGTTCTGGTTAGGGGTGCTGCGGAGCCCCGTGGCCAGCTGCCTGTCAGGATTAGGGACACTATACTGGCTAAAGAGCCCATAGAGACCTCCATCTGGGCCACCACAGACTGGGCCTCTTTCAGTTATCTGGGCCAATGCGCAGGCAGCTGGCCTGCGTGTACGACGCACTTAATATCCGAGACTCACTCATTTACAGGATAAAGCAGCAGAGATGAAGACCAGGGCTCCGACTGCGTGGCTTCTCTATCTCTGATTGGCGGTGCAGCCCTGAGTGAGCCACGCCTCTATGCCGTGCCTCAGTCTCCCCATACATACATGCGGAATGCAACAGTTCCGCATTGCTAAGTTGCTGCAGAGATTCAATAAGCTAGCCCGAGTAAAGTGCTCACGACAGTTGGGGGTTTGGGCGCTGAACACATGTGAACTGTTGTAACACTGGACACAACCAGCAGAAGCAGTGAGAAAATGTCAAGTGTCCGTGAATGAACGGGGTCGCTGTGGCCTGAAGAGCGAGGGGTCCCACTCACTGATCCCTTCGCAGCCACACAACCAGTCATCTTCTCTGGCCCAAGCTTCTCTAGTCCAGGGCTCACTCTGCGCCTGGAGATGGCGACGCTTCCTGCTGTGAGTTCTCCTGAGGTACCGGCACTGGGCTAAGCACCCTTGGAGGGATTACGTGACTTCCCAAGAAAGAGAAGGTGGCAGAACCAATAAGCCTGAAACCCAAGCTGTGTTTCTGAGCCTAGCTTTTCTTTCTTTCTTTCTTTCTTTCTTTCTTTCTTTCTTTCTTTCTTTCTCTCTTTCTCTCTTTCTCTCTTTCTCTCTTTCTCTCTTTCTCTCTTTCTCTCTTTCTTTCTTTTTAACGTACACAATAAGTCCTTAGCAGATCCTTTAGAGATACAAATGTTTCTATTGTGGAGACAATTCCACTCTCATAGGTCCCTTAGAAGATTATATTCTGATTTTGTAGGTGTAAAGAAACACAGATTACTATATCATTTCTGGGGGCCTGTTCCCCCAAGAGGAGAAGGCCCACAGCTAGCTAGGACTTCAGGAGGGAGCACGTCCCCAAAGCTCGTCCCCGAGTTTCCTACAGGATGACTGCGGACAAGGCGGCCGAGGGGCCTGCTGCCCTGGGCTCCCGGCCCCTGGTAAATGGATACACGTTGATCTGCTTCTCCCCCATCCTTTCCTCCTTCCCATAACAACGCCCTGATTTTCCTCTGAAAGACCATTTCCCCTCCCTCCCCCTTTGCCGCCAGGCTTTATGCTTTGGGTAGAACTAACCACAGCCTCCAGACAGGTCACATGACCCAAGCCTAATGAAATGGGTATTTCATTCTCCTGGCCACTGAGGCTTATGGGTGGGCATGTAGCCCAAGCCAAACCTTTGAAGATGAGCTTGAGGACTTTTGCTGCACTTATTGAGGGAAAGGCCTTTTCTTTCTATTGCCATCTCTAATCCAACAAGACATACATATGAAACTTCTACAGCCCATTTTCCCCACCACAAAGGCAGCATCTGCCTGACAATGAAGCCAACAGAGGAAAGAGCAGAGGTAGAGACTCAGATTTCCTACAACATTGTTTGAGCACCTAGATACATCCATGCCTGAAGCCATACACCGGGGATCTTTCTGTTGTCTGACCCTCCACTAAATTTTCTTTCTCCTAGGCAAATTTGAATTGCATCTTTTAAAAAAATACTGATCAGTAAGTACCCATCAGATACACAGATTCATCATATGCACTTATGAATGGCAGACTCTGTGAGAACACAGAGATAAATTGGACACAGTGCTTGCCCTCAAAGAAGGCTATTCTCTAGAGGCAGAAACAGGCATACAAAGGGAGACTTTCATAGCACAGGGGAGTAAGTTCTAGAACATGGGCTTGTGTGGCAGCACAGAGGGGGTGCACTTTCTCCTATCGAAAGAGAGTCCTAGAAGGGTCCACAAAGGAGAAACCACATGGCCAAGGACTGGAAGGATGCTTTCAGGTTGGGTTTGGTCCAGAAGGGAGGAGAGTCATTGTTTAGCAGAGTCATAGATTTATGAGACAGTAGACATCAGCGGACAGCTGAAAGCATCCAGAGTGTAGGGTGAATCAAAGATGACTCACCCAGGTACTGCCTGTAATTGGGCAAAACCCCCAGTCATGATTGGCCGGTGGGCAGGCGGGGAGGGGCTTCACACGCAGTTTAGGAGCTGGCTGCTGCCCAAACACAGGGTAACGAGGCACTGGCATCAGGCAGGTGGGATACATGCCTTGCTGAGCTCAGTGCGCAATCAACGTGAGTCACTGCGTTGAAAAACAATTAAGAATTTCAAGGTGGGCCCTGGCTGGGTGGCTCAGTTGGTTGGAGCGCCGTCCCAAACAGCAGAAGGTTGCGGGGTTTGATCCCTGGTCAGGGCACATACTTAGGTTGTGGGTTTGATCCCCCGTCGGGGTGCGTATGGGAGGAAACCAACTGACACTTCTCTTTTACACTGATGCTTTCCTCTCCCTCTCTCTCAAATCAATACAATACCCTCGGGTGAGGATTAAAAATAAAGAAATAAGTAAAAGAATTAGAAGGTGGTGATAACGAGGCATTAAACCAGGCGTGGGAGCCTCTGGAGCACAGGGTCTGATGCAGCTGTACAGGCTGCGTGTCCAGGGAGCCGGCCCTCACTACAGTGACGGGGGCACCTGCGTCTGCTCCACGATGTGGCCTGGACCTAGTTTCCACCAACACTTTAATCATTGCAGAGCCAGCCTCCCACCTGCACGATGTGAACAGGAGAATCAGGTCAAGGTGAGCCCAGACTGAGAATTCTGACATTTTGCTGCTGGGCTGATTTTCCTCCTGCTACCATAAGCTTGAATACACAGACAAATACTTTTTTTTGGCTTGATAAGCCTTGCCTCCCCTTCACCAGCCCCTTAAGCTGGCCCCAAGAGCCCCGCGGGCAGTGCGTTTATCAAGTCACATGGCTGGGCACTTAGGCACCCAGGTAGGAGACAACAGCTTTTCAGAGGACAGAAAAGTGAGGGCCAGCTGGCCCTGGCGTCAGCTCTGAGGAACACATGACAGAGAACTCTCCGACTGCGCCAACGATAAAGCTTTAATACAGAAAAGCGTTCATAGTCTTCCCTCTTTGCCTCCCTCTAGAGAGAATTCTGCTCCTGCCTCTTCAGTTTTCCCCTTCTTCCATCCTCTTTTCTGAGGTACAGAACAAGAGCAATCAGAGAGAGACACAAAACTTCCAGCTAGTGCAGAGTAAAGGGCTTTTCATGGGAAGGACCTAAAACGAATAAAAGAAGCCAAAGGGAAGTGACAGAGGACGGCAGGGGAGGAGCCAAGAAGACCCAGTTTTGAAGGCGTTTGTGAACAGGGACGGAGAACGAGGTTCTGAGCGAGACCTGGGCCCATCATGAAATCTGATGGATGCGAAGACACAGGGCTGGAGAAGGGGAACGTTACAAAATCTGGCTGAGTGTTCTGACTTGAATTTCATTTGGTTGAAATAGTATCATTTGAGAGGAAGCATTAAAGATTGAAATTACTTATATTTACTTTTATTTCCTGTCCGCTTGGGCCATGGGGGATCTGGGTTACACTTGAGTTACACTGGGATTCTTGAGATGTTAAGAGGTATCCTACATACACATAGAGACACACATATTTGCACGCACGGCTCCACGGGCAAACCCCCCTGCGAAACGCTCTATCCCAAACGCCCCACTGGTGAGTCCCATGACACAGGGAGGGCTCCGGGAAACCCTGCAGCACAGAAATCTCGGCACAGCTGTTTAATCCAATGTTCCCTACAC
Source organism: Micronycteris hirsuta (assembly GCA_004026765.1). NCBI lineage: Eukaryota > Metazoa > Chordata > Mammalia > Chiroptera > Phyllostomidae > Micronycteris > Micronycteris hirsuta. The sequence goes on from PVJI01001268.1 coordinate 170,582, forward strand.
TTACTTTTTCACGTGCCACAGGATGGATTTCATTATTTTGGAAAAAAATTAAAATAATATAATTTTAATTCAGGCTGACCTCAAGCTCTCCTGTCTCCAGAGTTTGGGGAACGCGTCAAAGACAAAGTAAGATATTTGCGCTGGCATTTCAGGAGCGGAGACAGTGGCCAGTGGCCAGTGCAGTATATAAAAAGGCATGAGGAGTAAAAAGTTTAAGGAGAAAAAAAAACACCCAAGAAAGTTCAAGAGTGGTGAGGAGTTGCCTGTGGTTTCAAAACAGAGAGGCGCCGCTGCGCTTCCATTTCTTCTCCGCAGGGAGGCGCTCTCCCCACCTTAGCCCTCCCAGCACCCTTTACAGTGGCTGCCGGGAGCGCTGCCGGGAGGGGGCGGGCGGCTGCTCACCTGTTCTGAACCATGCTCATGGCCATCCAGTCCACAGGGTACACGTTTTTCCCAATGAGGTCCTTGAACATGATGAATGTCTCCATCAAGAAGTCCTGAAATAGTTAAAAAAAAACAAACAAACCATACCTGTCATAGTGTTTTATAGGGACAAAGTGCCCAGATCTTGTTGGCTGTTTATATTTTTTCTTTATGATTCTTGCAGGGGATGGGGGGGTGGGGAGGATAGGGGCACAGCCTTTCATGAAGGAAACCCAACGGGGCCCATAGCAGTGGGGTTTTAAATGGAAGCTTCATGTTGCTTCCTGAGAGACTGTTGCACAAATAGAATGGAACGTGAACGTGAACTTTGATAGCACTCTCAAAATAAAGCACTATTAATTCTGTCTTTGAGAGTAAAGAAGCAGAGGCATGCATGGACATGGCAATGTTATAATCATCTTCCCAAATATGTATCTGAGAAGGAAATCATCTATATTATGTGAAAGCATCCCGGTCATTGAGCAAACAAACTATTATTAAAACGAACGCTGAATTAGCAGCACTGTAAACACAGCTAACTCACGTGCCACAGACACGGGCTTGGGCCACTGAGAGGAGACGCCGCGGGGGCCCTCTTCCTCTGCCTCTCAGAGGTTCAGAGGGGACCTCACACCCCAGTCAGACTCTGCAGCGGACCCAATATGCTCTCCGTCTTTGGAGAACACAGACTGCAGAGCAAGCCGAGTAGCAGGGGCCTGAAGCACTGCCAGCAGGGCCGCCCCCGCCCCCCCGCCCCGATCTGGAGGAAGTGAGGTCACACCACCTTCACCTGGGCACTTCAGGTAAAATTTGAAATCCATAGGAAACCCATTCAGTGCTGTCCTTAAGCCAGCAATTTTCAAATTATTTTAACAGCAGAGTTCTTTGTTCCAAGAACATCTTACCTGGAACCTAACAGATAAAAGTAGAAGGGCTGTGGATGGGGGGTTAAGTGGTGGTGGTGGCGTGTGTGTGTGTGTGTGTGTGTGTGTGTGTTTACAATAGAGGATAGTGAGGCTGGGAGGAATGGGATTCGAAAACCACTGCTTTACACTGAATTGCAAAATTCTGGGAATCTGATTGGTTCCTTCCCAGCAATCTTTGCTTCTAGGGAAAGTAGCCTCAATGCATCCGCAGCACGAGGCCAGCGTGTTCCTCAAAGGATTACTGTGAGAACGAGGTGGGCACTGTCCAGCAGACATTTTGCACGGAGCTTGGCCCACAGTAGGTGCTCATTACATGCTCAGTGGTGACGAGGGCAAGTGTCGGGATTCATCCTTGATGTCATGCGGGGAGGTGTGGCTACTGTCCCAGGCGCCTTCCCTTCCTGTGGGGACGGGGAAGGCCTCTGGCTCGCCCCCGGGAAGGGTGGCTTCTGAGTGTGAAGATGGAGCACAGAGGGGCTTGGAGCCGAGGTTCATGCCCTGCCTCTGCCCCCTGTTGGCAGTGTGGCCTGGAGCGGGCAGGCTGTCGACCTGGGGAGGTGAGCAGCAGCACCTGGGTCGTGTGCTGTTGCAAGGCTCAGAGGAGAAGGTGTGTGGGTGCAATATATAGAAACCCCCTTTTCTACCTTCCTTCCCACCTTTCCTTCCACTGAGGATGAAAAAGTATGAAACTGGTCTTTTCTTTCCATGTCCCAAGACACAGAGAAGTTGAAGTGGCGGGAACCTGTGTTTTTAAGCTTTACTTTTGTTTTATGTTCTGAAAGAGGTTCCATGTCTTGCCCATCCTACTCCAATAAGGAGACTCTCCCCCCTGAATGAATGAATGAGTGAGTGAATGAAAGGGAAACAATGGCTTTCCAACGATTCCCTTTTCGTGGGACATTCTCTGAGGTTTGTCCAATTCTGGTGCCTTTGGTCTCTCCGAGGAGAGTTGAAAGTGGGCCCCAGGAGCGGCACCCATGAGTAAGGCAGCAGGAAAGAGACAAGGACAAAGGCGACCACAGGGAGGGCAGAGGGACTGCTATCCCCCTGGGACAGCCCAGGCTGGGCCCTATGAGGATCGAGTCATCTGCTGCAGAGGTGGATACCCCCAGGCCCCGGCCCCAGGCAGATGGCCCTGTAGCAAATGTGTGTGAGAGGCTGGGAGGGGGAGGGGCTCGAAGGCCAACTTCCCCGATGCGCTTGTTTTCATACTGAGGTATGAGCTGTCTTCTACCGAGCACATAGCATCTCAGAGCTACTGTGCTCTCCTGCAATCCCTTTACTGTGACATAAACAATATTATCCCCACTTTACAGAGGAGGAAAGTAGAGTTTACGAGAGGGTAAGCTACCCATGGTTGTGCAGCTAACTGGCAACAAAGCCTGGACTCAAACCCAAGACTGTGTGACTCAAACATTCAGGCATTGAACCCCCCATATGTCCATGATTCACCAGCGAATGTTTGTTAAACCACATCGAGGCTAGACATTTGGGTCTAGTCTCTGACATGGACTGAAGACACGGTCCAGAAGACATACATGTACATGCCTAAATGGGCATGATAAAGAGGTGACCACACGATCATGTGTGTGAAGTTGGACTCACGCGTGCTCGAGGTCCACAGTGGAGGCCTCCTCAGCCCAGACTCTTCAGAACCAAGAGCGTGATGCATGTCTCTCATACTGACCCCCGGAACCCTGCAAACTCACCACAAGTTCGGAGCTGCTCTGAAAGGTCTCGATATAGAAGGAATAGTGCTGGTCGCTCATCTGGTTTAAGATCGCCGTCATACATGCCACAAAGTGACTCTGTAAGAAATTTTAAAAATGCCATGAAACAGTGGAGAGAGGACCATGAGATTCATCTTCTCCATTTCTTTGATATCAGGCACCCCAACCATCCCAGGCAAGTGTAAAAATGCCCCCCCCCAGGGATGGAGAATATCTCTTTATCAGATCTTCATATGCAACTTCTCAATGAGGAAATGTCTCTATGGCTCATTCATCAGCTCATTCATCTAAAATGCATCACTGAACACCTATTATGTGCCTGGGACTACGGTAAGAGGAGCTCCGGATGCAGAATAGGGGGTCGACCCATTACCCTTCCAGCTGCTCGGCACTGGGAAAAGGGCCCTGTGCTGGCATCAGAAGATCCAGCTACATCAACATCCTGGAGAGACAGCTGGATAGTCTTGTAGTCTTACATGTCTAAACCCCAATGTTTTCATCTGTAAAGTGGGACAATAATCCACCCACGTACCCCAACAGGGGTCTCAGAAGAATCAAACGGCTCCTGTGGCACTTTGCACTGACGTTCTCTCCAGGAGGATCGGTGGTTGGACCACCACGAAGGAGCCAGGGAGGGGCTAGCGGCTACCAGGGACCAGCCCCTCCTCAGGGCCACGGAGGATAAAAGAAAGAGAAGAGGTGGTCCTTGCTCTGCATGAGCTCCTGATCTAGTTGGGAAAGTAAGATGCACATCCATGGGGGGAAAAGTCTAGGCCCCTTGACCCGGAAGCAGACCAAGTGCCAGAGAGATTCTGACCAGAGGGAAATCAATGCAAAGACTTGGGGACCAGGTGGGTCTGGAAGAATCCGTGGGGCCAGAGGAGCAAGGACCATGTCCCTTCCTGCACCAGAGCCCATTACCACACCTTGTTCTGCTTTTTCCCTCCCAGATTTTATGAGCTTGTACCTGTGCCTTTTCTGTTTAGGCTACCAGCGGGATTTGGGGAGACTCACCCTGGAAACTTGGCAAAGGAAGAACTGACCACAAATCTACAGGAGTGGGGGAAGAAGCCCCCAGAGATTCCACTGGGGCTGCTATCTTACCCAGAGAAGTCCCATTAGGCCCGGTCAAAGACAAGGTTGGGGAAGGTGGGCAGCTCGCTGACACACGGGTGTGTCTCCGGGGCACTGTGAAAGGGGGTCGGATGTAATGCTCACCTGACAGGTGGGCTGGACGTATCATGTTTGAACCAAGAGCACGGGTTCGGTATCGCAAACTTTTCTCGTTGTTAAAAACAACAACAAAACACACACACACACACACACACACACATCCCGCAAAACCAAAAAGAACCCCAACTTCTTCCTTTGTTAGAAATATAACAAATATGAAGCCCAAAATATCACAAATATCAACCAGATGACAGGTTTACAGTGGAGTGGCGGAGGAAGAGCTCGGTGTCCCCAGAAGCCCCTTCCGTATTCCTCCACCGGAAGTCTTCACGTCCCCAACGCCCACTCCCCAGGCAGGGATTCTCGTTTGCTTCCGGGTTCTTTCCGGTGGGGACATTAGGAAGAGAGTGCGCCCCCTGTCGGCGAGGCCCGCTCCGTAATTGGTGGGGCTCCGGATGAAATGAAAATGCAGAGTCCCTGTTAAAAAATGATTCGGAATATCAAGACAGCCGCAGGGCCCCTCTGAGTGCCAGGCCAGGTCACCTGCCTGCTAGTGACCACCACACACACCGCAGCTGTTCCGAAAACATGCCAGCTGCCCCACAGCGCAAGGCTGGGGCTGTCCGGAGCAGCAGAGTGGACACTGTTGATGGGAACCTTGAGCTTCTGCCCTGGGGGAAGCCGCCTCGCCCATCCAGGGAGTCAAATCCCCTCTCCCGCTCAGGCCCCCAGGGCGTGGTGGCGAGTTTGTGAACTTGACCGTCCCTTTCCTACGAGGCAGAGCATCGTGATCACTGCTGACTTAACCAGGTCCCCCTCACACTGAGAAATAGGCTTTATCATTGTTTACCCCTCTGGCCAGGCGGGACGCAAAGGAGAAATCTTAGAGTCTGAGAGTGCTGTGTGTGTGTGTGTGTGTGTGTGTGTGTGTGAGAGAGAGAGAGAGAGAGAGAGAGAGAGAGAGAGAACTACTGTTTCCTCTGCTCCCTCCGTCTCCTCTCCCTTCCTCCAAGAATTCAGCCTGTGGCCGCTAGAGGTCTTTTTTCACATGGTAGCTGCCGTGCAGTTTGTTCGGCTTTTTATTTATTCCTACGTGAGCAGACCCACTACACTCCTGGCGTACAAACAGTGCAAATTACAATATAAAGGACTTCTTATTCCTTGGTTTGGAGTAATTCTGCTGCTGGCCAGAGCCGGGCTCGTTTTGCGAGGAAAGGGGGAACCTCCTCTGCAGGTAATTCCACTGCTTCAAGGTAAGAGGTTTGGCTGGGTTTTATTTTTTGTGATCGATAATCCCGTGAGAGAAAATGCTATCGCCTCTTGGACAGTAGTTTACTTTGAAAGCTTTGGCGTAAGCGAGTCCTGGGATTTGAGCTGTGTGTGTGTGTGTGTGTGTGTGTGTGTGTGTGTGTGTGTGTGTGGTGTGGTGCTGTGGGAAATCCACCATTGTCAGAACCGCAGCCTGCCCCAAATGCACAGAGACAGAATGTTTGCTATTTCCAGTGGCTTGATTTGAATTTAAAGGGGGCAAAAAAGGAAAACAGAGAACCTGGGTGCTCAAGTTCACTGGCATTACCTTGAAAAGGCTGCATTGTCTCCAGCCTTGTTTAGAGAAACTTCCATGCTTCCTTTTAGAAAAATAAAAGAAAATAAAAAGGGGGAGGGGGCTCTAGCGCCCAGCTACAGAGAGTGACCATGTTATGAAAGAAAGCATTCTCTTTCTATGAAGACTGGCTTGGGGTGTTACAGTTCACCGATCAATCAAAATTACTTTTACCGGCTTGTTCCTTTCTTCGTACTAACCACCACGAAGGAAAACCGAGCCGGGTGCCTTTCAGTTGTGCGATGTGACTGAAGTTTGGACAAGTCACCTGCATTGGGCTATTAATGAAAAACAACAGTGTTTCACCCCACCTTGGAAGCACCCTGGTCGCCAGTATGGTGTCTACCTTAGTATCAAATCTGCCAGAAATCACACCAGCGTGAGTGACTGATTCGTGAAATGGCATGAGACACCAGCAGCAGGTTCCTATTTAGAGAGGCTCCTCCAGTCATTTACATTAAAACAAAACAAAACAAAACAAAAAAACAAAAAAGCCTCTGTCACGCATAGATAGCATGACAGAATAATATCATGCTTTCCTGCTGTGTATCCCTTCAGTAAGATCCTCAACATGGTAATTCCCCTTCTTGCTTCCTGCCCCTCCCTTTCTACAAGTTTGAGACCTTACTTCTGTGTCCACCGTGATTCCAATGTTTAGAAAGGGAGGCAGGAATTGGGGAGGGGGGTGGGTGATGATCAGACTGCATTTGCCCGAGCAACTCGGATACTCCGAACACTGGCGTAGCTCAAACTTTATCATGTAGGAGCCCAAACTGCCCAGCCCTGTCGGCAGCACGGGAAAGCCTTGGAATACTGCATGGGGAAATGGTGGGGGGGGATGGGTCCCCTGCAGTCCAGGCTAGTGAGAACCCCCCCTCTTTCCCAGCCCTGGCAGAAACTGTGCAGTGGACATGTATTTACTACCAAGGCATGAGGCAGCCACTCACCCATACCCCAGCAGCATGCCAGTGTCTGGATGGGAAATTGCTTCTTAAAACAGAATACCAGGGGACCTGCCTATTAAATCCCAGAGAGAAATTGTATCCGAGGCACCGGCGCAAACCAGGCAGAGTCACCTCGGCTCCTTTCAGGGTGGTTTAAAATGTAGCTAATGAATCACAGCATGAAGAGACACGGTTTGAAACTAGGTCAAACGTGTGAAAATAAGTGCAATCCTCACAGGCTCTCAGCTGACGGGGGGCTACTTAATGCCTTGAGCAGTGGGCTCATTTCTCCTGTGGAAGCCCCTTGAGTGGTCCCAGACCATCAGTCCTCTTAATTAATTCAGCCCATCAGTGGGGGGGGGGGGCGGGGGAGTCTTGCCCACCTGGGAGGGAGCTGAAGCTCCAAAAGCAAATAGCCAAGCTGTCTTCGCTGTGTAATGGCAAGAGAGAAAAAGAAAAACCTAATATAGTGTGATTAATATTAATTAGCTGGGAAACGAGGTGATCATGATCAGGAGAGTAGCCCTCCCCAAATGATTCCACTCTTTTGCATAGAATATCATCATCATCATCATCATAGATTGATAGAGCCAATCTATTTAACCACCTCTAATGCAAACACACCTACACACCAGGTAGGACTCCTGCAGTGCCCCGTGAACCAGGAAGAGGCTATCAGTTCGCCCAGTCCCGGAAAACAAACAAAACGTGGGGGGTGGGGAAGGGAAGAAGGGAAGGGGTTAGAGGGGGGGAGAGGCATGGTTGCTGCACATGCGTCCCCCACTCACCTGAGATCAGTGGGTGTGAAGAGATCGCAGAGAGGAAAACAGCCAACTTTACTATGCGATACCAGCTGGTGACACGTTGCTATAGTAACTTCAAATAGTGTGCAGGACCAAAATAAAATAAAATATAGACAGCACTAAGGAAAGGAGATGAAGGAAAGTTTGCGTGTCGAGGGAGGCTCACAGGGAGATGAAAAGTTCTATCTGCTGGACCATCTATTTCCTTTGGAGACTGAAAGTGGCAGGTGCTACTTTTAGGTTGCTTCTCCGTTTACCCCTATGTCTGCCATGTGGTTATGTAACAGACTTTATGCACGGATGGAATCATGGCTGGCTGTGTGGCGGATCCGGGACCAGGGGTGGGAGGCTGTGGTGTCAGGAAAACTGGAGACTCTACAACCCCTTCCCCCATCTCAGAGCTTTGTCAGCAGCTCAGAGTGGTAGCTGGCAGCGGGGTTTGGGGAAACTAGTGTGTGCATTCAATCTTTGCAACCATCATGTCCTGGGCACGGTGCTGGGTGCTGGGGTGCGGCAGCGAGCAGGATGGGTAAGGCAGTGCGTTAAGGGGCTCCGGAGAGCTTACGTCTGGTTCCGCCAGGATGCAGAGAAGCGCATCACAGTGGGGGCCTAGGAGCCAAGCGGCCTGAGTTCAAATCCCAGCTCTACCGCTTACGAGTAGTATGACCTTGGGCAGGGTCTGTGCCTCAGTGTCCTCATCTGTAAAAGGGGGTAGAAATATTCCCTACGTCACACAGTTTTGTTGCAAATTAAATCAATTTGTGTAAAGCACTTTGGACATAGAAAGCCCTTGATAATTACCAGCCATTACTATTATTGTCATTGTTGCTGACTCTGGCCCAGAGAAACTATGCAGGTCAGCGAACTGAAATTCTGGACCCGGGCAGAGGCAGTGATGACTCCACCTTCCTGTGACTGTCTGTGGACACATCAAGTGCTCCCCATCACACCTTGGGACAGACATCCAAGTGCCCTTTGACTCTGCTGCTGGTTAACGACATGCCCAACATCCCAGCTGTTTAATAAATCGAGTGTGTGCCTCTCGAAACAGAGCATGCTGGGAGGTTTCTTTTATTTGGGGGGAGTTGCTGGCAGGTAGGAAGAGTGACAACAGTGCCCAAAAGCATGAAATAGGACCGTCTTCATTGAAATCTCAGTGCCCAGCAGTTGGCCGCGAGAGGTGCCTGTCTTTGCGTGCAGTGACATTCTTTGGTTACCCCGGGGTCCCGCTGGGTGATAGAGTGAACCAAGTCACCTTCCTCCACGGGAAGCTTCTTGATGGGCACAGATCCAGGGGTTTCTTGTGACCTGCTGCCTGTCAAATGCACAGCATCGCAGGAAAACAGAACAGTGCCCCTTGGATGCTGTGTCCTTGGGATAGGCCCCGACACACGCATGTGTGTGACCCCGCCTGGCGCCGTGGGCCCCAGGGATGGGCCCAGCATGGCTAGGCCTGGATCTGCAGGCACGCTGTCCCCTCGGGGAGCTGTCCTGCCTGACGAGGAGCAGGAGGGGAGGGCCAATGAGCAGGCTCTGAATCAAGGCTGGAAGAGGAGCCTGAACTGGCCGCACGTTCTTCCTTCAGAACAAACACGTCCTGCTCCTGGTTGGAGCCCGTGTCCATGGCTCCGTAGTGTGGGGTCACCGTAGATCGCCCCGAGAATGCAGTGGGACGGTGAATCCCAAGGGGAAGTAAGTGGACAGCAGGCAAATTCCATCCATTCATCCATCATCTCACTGAATCGTCTCAACAGCCTCCTGAGGCCAGCCTTCTGCCCGTTTTACAGATGAGGAAAGTGCGGAGTGTGGAGGCCCCGCCGCTTGCCTAGACAGACAGGCCGTAGGTGGCAGGGCAGGAATGAAAATCTGGGCCTCTCTGATGGCAAAACCTGCGCTCTTTTCGCAAACCTGCCGTGTCGGCGTTGGCAGCTCCGCCTGGATGGAAACGTCTGTCCACTCCCTCACCGCCACATTGCCAGAGCCTAGCAGCGACCTTGCACAGGGCATGGGGTCGATAACTAGCTGCTGGATGAGGGCTGAATGGATTATAATATTCCCCATCTGTGAAAGAATGTTGCAGGGACTGCTCCCCTCACAAACCGTGAAAAGCTAAGGTCAGGAGTTGCCTTAGGAGAGACCAGAAATGAAATAATTTTTGTTCTACTCTGAGTGCATGCCATCTTAAATTATATTTGATCAATATGGAGTGAGATCATTCTTCCACACATTCCTTAATTTAACAAATATTTTTTAAGCACCTACTATGCTTCAGGACATGTCTAGGTGCTGGGGACACAGCCATGAATGAGATTCGTAAGGGATCTCTTTGTAGGGAGCTCATATTCCCATTGGGTACAGGACCAGGGCTGGGGAAACATACCACAAGCAAGTAAACACACACGCAAGCTCATTTGAGATAGGGATACATAACTGCTAATAAAATATTGCAAAGCAGTGAGACAGAAAGGAGTGGGAACGGACCTGTTTTCAGTAAGGGGGCTGGAGGTGGCCTCTTAGAGGGCTGATGTGTCGGTGGAGATGTGAGTGGTGAGAGCTGATCGTGCAAAACTCTGGCAGAACAGCAGATGCGAAGACCCTGAGGTGGGACGTGCTTACAGCGCCAGAGGAGCCAAAAGAAGGCCGGCGGGGCTGGCAGGTATGAAAGGAGGGAAGGTGCGGTGTAAGGTGAGGTCAGAGAGACAGGTGGGGGCCAGATCCCAGGGCCCTTGTGCGTCAGAGACAAGAATTTGGATTTTCTCCCCAGTGCAAAGGGAGGCCATCGATTTGGTTTTAAGAAGCTCGCTCAGGCTGCTGTGTGTTGGAAGAATCCTTCTTTAAAGAGGCATTTTCCATGTCTTACCACACAAGCCCACCTCCGAGACACTACACTGGAGGTTCCCAGGGTCACGGGTCCAGGGAACACACACACGTGATGTTTTATTATGTCCCCTTCCCCATTCATGGCAGTGCCGTGGCTCCTCAGCAAAGGGCCTCTCATGCGATGGTTATTTTATAGCAGACGCAGGCTCTCCTTCGGTGGGAGCGGTTTGGGACTCTAGTTTTGGGTGGGCTTGTCCCCCTGTTGTCCAGAGCTGAAAGAAGAGGAGACTTCTCTGGCCACACCCAGTCCCTGGGGAAAGCCATCTGCATCCATGGGATCCAAGAAGCCCTGCTTGCCAGGAGCAGGGGCTATCATTCAGGACACCCCAGTTTTTAACTGAGCAGAAGGTGACTTTTCTGATGGAGGTGTGGGCGGGGACATTCACGAATGTGATCACAAAAGGAATAGTTTCAGAAACAAGGATTTGTTCTTGGGAACACACGTCCGTGATGTCTCCCAAGCTTCCCCCTGAATGCCTCAGATAAGTCTGTCTGCATCCTGGACAACAGGATGTTATCCTCAGCGCACATCTCCCTGAGAAAAATCAGAGCCAGGGGCATCGAGAGGATGTGGGCCCTGGATGAGACTCCTAAGTCTGCATCTGCATCCCGGTTCTATGTGACACCAAGGTCACCTTCACCTGGAGGAGGGGCCGCAGGAGGTACTGCGGGCTGAAGGACCAACTGCCACTGAAAGGGCCAAGTGGGGGTTGGACAGCACGCCACGCTCTCTATTTGTCCATCAGTCAGGACTTTGTACAGGGTTGTGGCAAGGGAAGAAAAGGACTGGAAGAAGGAGAGCTAATGTTAGTTGGACATTTACGCTTCAGACGCCGTGCTACACGAGTATGCTGACGGTGGCAACGGCCACCAGTCATCGGGCGTTTACTGTGGGCTGAGTGCTCTCTGTGCTTTAGCTCATCGAACCCTCGCAACGCCCGCCGATGTGGGGAGAGCCACGTGTGCTGTGCAGGTGAGGAAACCGAGGAGCGGGGAGGTGATGTGACCTGCCTGCATAGCTGGAGTCCAGAGGCTTTCGTTTTCTTTAGAAAACAGAGAAAGACTATTGTTTGGGGAACATGATACTCTCTTAATATAAAAATGAAGCAGTCAGATGAAGAGAGGAAAAGTGCATAATATTTCACCTTACCATGTGCCCTGCCTACTCGTGAATAATAAGAATATTCAGTGCAATTCAATAAGCCTCTAAAATACTAAGAAACATTCTAGACATGTTTTGTGCTTATGTACAGATAGAATGGATGGAGAAATAGATGGATACATGGCTGGCTGGCTGGGTAGATGGACAGAGGAATGAATGGATGGATAAGTGGATGGAGAGTTAGATGAATGAATAGGTAGATAGATGAATGGATGAATGGATAGATAAACGGATGGATGGAGAAATGGATGAATGAATGGATGGATAGAAGGATAGAGCTAGTTTCACAGATGATATCAGCAGACAGACCAATTGATAAGGCTAGACACAAAGCTACATAGATAAGACCAGCTCTCTTAACAACTATGCCCCATAGCTTACAAGTCTCCCATGATTTTAGGCTCCACTGAGGATAACCCCTCCATTTTCAGCATTGCTGGGGGGCATTGAAGGTCAAGAAGGATTCCGTGTGAGACACCAGTGCCGCATTGTAGGAAGTGTAACTGGTTTCCCATAGAAGAGGCTTTCCTGGAAGGCCCTGGACAGAGCATCCTAAATCCTGGGATCAAATCTCTTTGACATGCTCTGGAACTTTGGCCAAGTGGCTTCTTCCCTCTGAGCCTCTGTTCTCGCGTCTCAGGGACAGTAGGGCTTACTGCCCTTAGGACGGTTGCGAGAGGGCGGATCGAGGGGGTGGGTTGCCTGTGCCGCTCAGCCCACCGGAGGCGCTCACGCAGCCTTCTTGCTGTGCTCAGCCTCAGCCCCCTTTCCGGTTCACCAGGAGCAGTTTGTCGACCAGCTGGGGAAGCGCGGAGTGAGCTTCTGGTCGGCTCGGGGACGATGATTTAAACCTCCCTGCGGACCTGGAGAGCTGCATTGCGGATGGGGACTGACAAGCTCTGTCTGCCCTCTGTCTCCCTTTGCAAAGCCTCCAGGCTGCAAGGAGCAGAGGGGCAGGCAAGCAAATGCGTTCCTGGACAACTGGGCAGCTGGGCAAGGAGTTTTGAGGAGGGATGATTACTTTGTGGAGGAAAGTTTATCCCTCGTGTTTCCTTTGGGGGAAAATAAAGACGAATGATAAAGGTCTCTAACATCATGTTCTAAACTTCAAGTCCAACTTTTCAACCAGGCTTCCCCTAGCATCCCTGCTTTCCCCAAAATATGTCTAGCTGTTCCTGATGCCAGTGGTCTGCTGGTCCCAGCACACCCAGGTCCTGGGGTCTGATTGGGTGTGTGCAGGGGTACAGCGGACGTTTACAGATGGGGATCATCAGAGAGGTTTGGAGGAGCAGACTGGGTCTCAAATGATGGGCTGAGGGCTTTGAACCTCAACCTGCAGGTAATGGGGAGCCACTCCAGCATCTGCCTCCCGGGTTGCCTTCGGGCCAGCTCTGCTGACAAGCTTTTGAGAACTAAGGAAAGCTACCAACGTCCTTGCTCTTCATTTCTATAAAGGGAGTACTGTTTTGTGTGTTAACAGTAAAAACTGCCAGAATCATCATGCTCTGGCTTTTATGAAGCTGATCCCAATGGTGAAAAAAATCCCATGAAGCTGAACTCAGAGATAACTGTTTGAAAAGCTGACGCCACATTAACGAGCCCCGGTAAAGCCCTTTCGGATAGAGCACTGCTTCTGATGTCGTTCATGAAAAAAAAAAGTTTGAAAGAGGAAGGGGCCAAAGGGGGTGGAAGTCCATTCTTGGGGCTCCTGTCCAGCTGAGCCCCTGGCGAGAACACTGACCTTGTGCTTCCTGTCAGCCCAGGTTCCCGACAGGCTGGCTCCTCCTCAGGCAGTTTCCTCTCTGCCCCCAGAATGGCACTTCATTGATTTATTGGTTTGCAACTTTCCCAATGACATCATACTCCTTTTTTTTTTCCCCCTCATTCTTTCCCTCTGCTCACCTCCCTCCTCTTAAATTCCCATTTGTCCCACTTTCACTTCCCTGTCCTTTGGGATGGTAACAACACCTTCCAATTACCATGCGCTGCAGTCCACATTAGCTGCCTGCTGACTCCCTCTCCCCGTCACCATTAATAAAGGTGACAATGCAGCTTGGCAGGAATGCAGGTCCTCCCCCACCTGCTCCAGCCTCCCTTCTCCTGGAGCAGAAGGCTCCCGGGTCAGATAGTCCCTGCGTTGGACTCTGTCTTCCTGCAGCCACCTCCCCACACCGTGCTCTGAGTGAAGGAAAAATCAAGCGACACACTGAACAATGCCATCGGGAGAGCTGGCCTGGTGGCGTCCAGATAGATCCATTTACTACAGCCCGTATCTACTAATCCCATCTAGAAAAGAACAAAGATGCTGCTATTGTCTGGACTGATTTGTTCTTTAAACCCCCTACTGACTCGTTCATGCTGGCAGGCCAGAGGAAATCCTAGCAACAGCCTAATCAAAGTTAAAGCTTAGACTTGGAGAGTTGATGGCAAGAGTGACTCTTGGAAGTCCTTGCAAGCTAGACTCTTTGCAGCACAAATGGGGAAGTCATGGATCAGAGAGGTTAGGTGGTTTCCCCATGGCTACCCAGCCTCTGAAACTGGCAGAGCTAGTCCTAGAACCCAACCATTCTGACCCAAGTGTTAAAACTAACGATTCTCTACTGTGTCCAAATGCTGGCCCCTGAACCTCCACGTTCCCCATATACAAAATGACTATTCTCGCCCAATCCTGTCTCAGCCAGGTGGTTGTCTTAATACCCAGAATAAATGGACCTCAACTAATAACTAGGCTGATGTTTGAGATGCACATTCTTCTCTTTCTTCCTCATCACATAGGTTCCATATTTGGGAAAGAACAAGCCATTGAGCACTAATTTCATCTTTCAAAAAAATTAAATGGGTGTCTCGATGACCACTATTTATCCCTGCTTTGATCCATTACATTCTGTGCCCAGCATCCAAATCTGGTTAAGAACATCAAATTAAAAACCAAACGATTGATCATCGAAGTCACTCTGCATAATGAAAATCTTCTGGATGTGCTTTAAGGGGCCTCAAGGCAGGAAGCAGGGTGGTGATGTGGGAGGCTTTGCTTCCGTCACTTTGCCCGGAGATCCTCCTACCGGCAGCCCACAGGCGTCACAAAGCCCAAGGAAATGCTTTGTTTGGCCAGCACAGCGTTTTTAAAACATTTGACTTTTTGGCCAACGTTTAAACACCAGAAGCTATTGCATACAGTTCTGGAGTTTCGGCTTCTTGTGGGTCTTGGGAAGATGCAAGATACCACTGTGCACCTCCACAGGCCGCACAGGGAGCTGCCTCCAGGGCGGGTGGGGGCTAGGCCGTGCACGTGCACTTTCCAGGTCGCCAAGGCGGGGCCCTGCTCTTGAGTGACCAACTTGCCCTGGTTTGCCCAGGACTTCCCTGCGTTTAGCACTGAAAGTCCTGTGTCCCGGGAAACGCTCAGTAAACTGAGACAGCTGGTCGCCCTACGAGTTCTTTCATGTACCTGCCTGGTCCCTGTGGGCATTTGTATGTGTGGCCTCTTCCTCACTGCTTCCTTGGTGCCCATACCCCCAGAATGACATCCAAGGCTGCCCACCACCCGAATCCTGCTTCTCCCGCGAGCCATGCCATCTACTCCACACTTCTCCATTGGCATTTGCACAAACCAAAGGTGCCTTCTTTTTACACACCATGAAGTCCAGTTCATTTTTAAAGACCCATGCACTTGCCATTTCCTCTTCCAGGAAGCCTTCTCTGATTCCACCTGATGTTCTTCTACCCCAGACAGAGCTCGGCACACCTTCCCTCTGCCTCAATAACATTCCATTCTTCTTCCTTTCTTTGTCCTCACCACCATTAACATGGCATTGACCAAGCAGGCCTTGGGGTGGCCTTCCTCAGGACTTGGGGGGATTTGGAATTATGATAACATTGAAAAATATTAAAATAACAAAACTTAATTCGAAGGCCCAGTCTCTCTGCAGTTGTGACTTTTGCACAATTTACCAAAAATGAAAACTGAAAACCATCCCATGAGAGCCCACGCCTACTCCGTGGCAATATTTAACATTCCGCCGCCCAAGCCCACCTGAGTCCCTTGGGCCTCCTGAGCATCGGCATCCAACTCTCCTTCCGCCCATCACGGGGAATCGCAATCACATGTCCACGCGCCTGTGCTCTCCGCTGGCCCTGGAGATGCTCGAGGGCAGGGACCTACCTCCTTCCACAGCCTGTACCCTCTGTGCCTGGCACAGCAGAAGTGCTTAGTAAAAAGTTACCCAAATGCCTGAGTGAGTGAGTGAGTGAACTGCCATTAAAGAGACTGGAAGGAATGTCTCGGCTTCGGTGATTTTAAAGAAAAGTGGTCTTAGCTGTTCTAGGGTCTCTGCTGCTTCGCCGATCTCCCTGGGCCCTGTCCTGAGCAGGCTATGATGGGGACCCGGCTGTCATCCTTTCTCACAAGGTCATACAATTACAAAGTGCTGACAGCCTTAGGGTCTTTCCTGCTAAATAAAGAGCATTCTGGGAGTCCAGCGTCCTCCTGAACGTTTCCCCTGGGACATCCCACGGGCAGCTCATAACAAACATGCGGACAACCCCCTCCCCTGTCAGAACTCCCCTCGTCCTCCCCGAGCTCCTTCTCAGAACCGCCCACTGGCTCAAGATGACAGTCCAGCCCTCGTCCCTGGTCCTGCTCACTCTCTCCCGCTCTGTCTCTCTCCTCTTACATTCCACAGCTCCCCAGGCCCTGGAGCTTTAGAAATCCATCTTGAATGTGCTCATTTCTCTGCCCCCATTCCCATGGCCCCAAGTGAAGCTACCATCGTCGTGATCTGGGTTCTGGCGACAGCCTCCCAAGAGGTCCCCTGTCCCCAGCTCTGCCCCTCTCATCTCCGTATCGCAGCCAGAGCGTGCTCTTACTGAATCAGAATGAGGCTAATTCTTATTCCTGTTTCAAACCTTCAGGGGATCCCACCGACTCTTAGAGAAAAATCACTCAAACCACTCAGCAGCGGGAGTGAGTCCCTGCCTCATCTGGCCCTTTTCAGCTTCAGTTCTTCCTTCTTGCTCCCTTAAACTCTTGCATCAGAATTTGTCCTAGCTCCCTCCAACTCACGTGTCCAGGGGGTATTCTGACCGCCTCGGAGAGCCTGTCCACACAGGGTTCCCAGCCTCGGCACGTGCGTGCGCACACACCTGCTCCTTTAGAGAATTTGCCTCATCACCTCTACTAACCTTCAGCTCTCATATTTGAACTCCCTCCCTCCAGAAAGGCCTCTGGGAGTCTCTCCACCCCTGCCTGGGTTGGGGGCCCTTCCCTGAGCTCTCCTGTCCCTGGGGTTATCGCTGATGGCACTGATCGGTTGGGGGAGCCCTCTCCGTACCTGTGCACGTCTCTGGTGTAGGACTGTGAAGGCGGAGTCTGGGTTAGGGCGCTATTTTCTTCTCCCTTCATCTGCAGCACAGTGCCTTGTTCACCGCAGGCACTCAACAAATATTTGCTCAGTGAAGAGATGTGTGGTCTCGGACGGAGGAGTAAACGGGGCACGGAGTGGGAAGGTCCATAAAGGGCCGGTGCCACTCTGGGTCTGCTTGGTGGGTGCGCACAGAGTGGTAAGGGGCTCTCTTCTAATTAAGTAGCTTCCTTGGGGAGCTGGACCGAAGTCTGGTCTGTCACGGAGAGTGACGCCCTCCCGGTGTCACGGCTTGAGGCTGAGTGGGGAGGGGAATAGCTTTTGGAGTCCTGGCCATTCTTTCTGGCCTCATGTCCCATGAACAGAGCAGGAAACAACACTGAGCCCAGCATTAGGAGACCTTGGTCTCAGCTCCAGTCCTGCTGCTCTTCCTGTGTGACCCCGGGCAGGTTGCTCTCCCTTTCTGGTCTTCACCTATATATAAAGCAAGGCTAGGAAGCCAGCCCCTCCTACTCTGAGGGTGGGGACTGGGAGTCACCCACAGCTGAATTTGCATCCTGGCTGGGCAGCTCCTTGCTGTGTAGGCCTCTCTAAGTAATGCTTACTTTGTGGGGGTGTTAGGTAGATTAAATGTGGTCACACTCCTTAAGTGGATAATACAGTACTCCTCACAGAATAAACGCTCGATTAATGGATGCAATTACGAGTGTAGGCATGTTGGACAGCTAAGTTATCAATAGTTATAAGTTAAAGCTACACGGAAACAGCTAAGGTTTGGGCTCTTCAACTCAATCCAGTCGACCTCCCCTCCCAGAAGGATGATTGTTCATGTTTGCAGCCCCCTGTATCTTTAAAATGAAGCATCCAACACAATGGACATAATGTCACGATTAAGACAATGGATGCTTACTGTGCTGAATCAAGCCGCCGATTTGTGCATTTACCATAAAGGGATTCTATACTTCACTTCGGAATTTTAAAGCCCCCACAACTTCAAAGCATGATCTTTTGCATGCTATCATTTCGGGACCGGTGGGGCACTGTAAAGGAACCCTTCCGTGCCCTTGTGATGCCAGATGACGTTCCTCCGAGGCCCCTTAGGACTCCTTTGAGTCTCCAAGGTTCCCACGGGTGGAGGAGCATGAAGGTGCCTTTCCCATGAGCACCCTGCGGTCCTGGAACCCTCCTCCAGCACAGGAACCACATGGGTTTTCACCTTCACCACTGGTTAGAACGAGGGGCCACCCTGAAAGTGAGACCAAGAGGCCAAAATTCTAGTCCTGATTGCCGCCTACGAGTTGGGAAGATTCTTGGATGAATCTCTTAGTTTCTGTTGGCCTCAACATCCTCATCTACAAAATGATAAAGGGATCTTTAGCCTCTGATTGGTACCTGAAATTAGAGAGATCGCAGATAGGCCCCTTCCTCTCTTGTTCCTTGGATGAGTTTGGGCTTGGAACCTAGGGTTCGCAAGCTTGACTGCACAGCAGAATCAGCTGCCATCCAAGTCCCCAGACTCTCTGGGCGATTCTGACATGCAGCCAACTTGGGGAACCACTGCTCTTAGGGACTCAGTATAGCTCAATGGACAAATGACTCCAGACTGGCCAGTTGTCTAAAACAAGCTGCTCACTCCCTATGTACCTGCTTTTCCCTAACTCACAAGGTTTTTACGAGCAGTAAGTGAGATAACACATAGGCGCTTAGGGTCTTGCCGCTCAGACTGTTGTCCATAGACCCGCTGCATCAGGGGTGCCTGGGAACAGGTGAGAAATGAAGAGTCTCCCTCAGGCCCCAGTCCAGACTTGATGAGTCAGAATTTGACTCTGTGATGAGTCCCAGAAGGGCAGCAGGCCACCGAAGCTGGAGAAGTCCTGCTCTGGCCTCTCTGGCGTTCAGTAAAATGTGCCTTCCGCCACCTTCTCATCAAACCCCCCTCTTGTTTCATTAACCATTCATCAACACTCCCATACCATGGGCAGGGCTGAATGCTAGGCCCCTGGCCCCGTGACTGGCACACAGTAGGACTTCAACAGATGTTCAGTGATTGAATGAACGGGTACAAAAGGGAATCAGACCAGGCTCCTGCTCTCAAGGAGCTCCTGGTCCAGGAGGAAAATGAAGGCGTGAACTCCCATATCCGGAAGAGAGTAATAGTAATGAACGATGGGGGCCCCCTTCGTGGGCACACTGGCAATGAGGCAGATGCAGGCTAAGTAACCCACGCGCATTATCTCTCTGAACCCTCACAACATCGGGGTAGATGTTCTCATTATCTGCTTTTAGGAATGAGGAAGTTCTGAAACAGAGAGGAAGCAGCTTGTCTAAAACTATGCTCAGCTAGAACATGGCACCAAGATTTGGAATCAGGGCAGCCCCAGCTTGACCCCTCTTCAGCTCACTGGGAGAGGAAGGACCAGGGGCATTTCCGCTTGACTTAGACTTCCAAGGGCAGCCCCGCCCCCAGGTGCTGAGGGAGAGGCAGCGAGAGGCCCTGCAGGCAGGGACACCTCCAGGTTTCTATTTCCAGCAGAGGAGCTGGCCGAGGGCTACAGGCTTCTGCAGGCTGCCTGTCTGCCACAGTTCGCCGCATCTCGCTGCCCCTCTCCCTGGCCCCTCTCCCACCACGGGGACATTTTACTTGCAAATACACTCTGCAGGCTTCTCAATGACAAGTCCAGGCAACAGAAAGAAAAATCACTGTCTGAACGTGGGGGTTGGAGAGGAGCAACTTTCTGAAAATCACCTGACAAGGACCAGAGGCCAGAAGGAAGTCCCAAACCCAGGGTCCTGAGCTCCGGGCTAAGAAGGAGTTGCAAACGAGGACAGGCCTGTGTCACCCGGGAAAACAGACACAATGTAATCCCCTGAATCTTCTTCTCCAAACACAGGAGTTTCTGGAAATCTGCATCTGGATTGTGTTTTGGTCAATATAATTTTATCATTCAACATGAGACGGTGGATGGTGTGGCCATTAATTGAACTATTTATTTCTGCTCACACGCTCCTGTGAGTAGCAGTAATTTGTCTTCTCCCCTTTGGAGCACTGTTCTCATAGCTGGAGCAGCAGCCGCCACCCCCTCCCCCCGCCCCCCCGCCCCCGCTTTTGTTTTAAATGCACATTCTTGGGCCC